>CM038677.1:750744915-751106533 GCA_021605205.1 Aegilops longissima | reverse complement strand
AATCCATTCCAAGTTTCCCCATTTCCAATCGGGAATCGGCAAAGGTTGAAGTAACCTCTGGCCGATGTTCGCCTTTACGTTGACAAACCCATCGCTACATACTGGCAATATCCTTCTTCATACATCCACGAAACTTTGCTTCAAATCCGGTACATCTTGGTGTTGCGGGGTGAATCAATCCGGTGAATCATGAGCCTCTGAAGAATTAACTTCTGAGTTGGGATCATTGGGCACATAAATCGATCCTCGAACCATATAGTTCCGTGTTCATCCTTACGAAATCCTTTAGCTTTGCCTTCATCCATCTTTTGCTTAATCTCATCAATTTCCTTGTCCGACTTACGGGCTTCACGAATCCTTTGGCCAAAGTGGACTGAACTTCGAGTTGCAACAAATCCTTTGGAACTATCTCGATGGAGATCTCGAGTCATCGACTAACTCCAGGGTAATCCTCCTGCGGTAAGAGTATTCACATAACTCTTACGGCTCAAGGCATCTGCTACAACATTAGCCTTGGGTGGTAATGCAATCTCATGTCATAGTCCTTTATCAACTCTAGCCATCTCCTCTGCAGAGGTTCAATTCCTTCTCGTGAAAATATACTTCAAGCTCTTGTGATCTGTAGACATCCAAGCGGTTTCCGATGAAAATGTCTCCAGTCTTGAGTGCATGCACTCTGCTGCTAACTCCAAATCATGTGTGGCATAATTCATCTCATGAGGTCGTAGCTGTGCAGGCATAAGCTACAACTTTTCCTTCTGCATGAGTACTCCTCCGAGTCCTTGGCGAAAGCGTCTAATAGACCTGGTATTCCTTGTGTATGTCCAAAATCAATCTTGAGGCTGTGACCAACCATTTCTTTAATTCTGGCTGGCTTCACATTCCTCGGTCCAAACATACTTGGCTTCCTTCTTCAATAGCTCGGTCATGGGCGGCAATCTTCGAAGTTCTCAATGAACCTCGGTAATATCCTGCGAGTCCAGAAACTGCGGATCTCCTTGGTGAGGTGGTGCGCCAATCGGTGGTGATTCAACCTTAGCGGGATCAACTGCTATTCCTTCCCTGAAATAACATGTCAGGAATCCAACTTCCTTCACCAAAATTCACATTTGCTGAACTTGGGCCTACGATGTTCTCGAAGTTTCTCGAACTAGGCATAAATGTTCCTTGCTCTTCCCGCTCTTGGAAAATCAATATATCATCGATGAACACCCGACAAACTTGTCCGATATTCCATGAACACCTTGTTCATCAAATTCATAAGTATCGGAGCATTAGTCAATCAAATGACATGACGGTATACTCATATAAACCATACCGTAGTGAATGCTGTTTTGGGTATATCCTTTTCACGGATCTTCAGCGATGATACCACGATGAAGATCGATCTTAGAGAATACCTTGGCTCCAACTAGCTGATCAAACAAATCGTTAATCATCGGCGAGAGGTACTTGTTCTTGATGGTTACTTCGTTCAATGCACGATAATCCACAACCATCCTCAAACTTCCATCCTTCTTCTCTACCAAAAGCGGGGCTCCCCAAGGTGATGAGCTTGGCCGAATATATCCTTTCTCCAATAACTCATTAATTTGATCCTTGATCTCTTTCAACTCATTCGGGCATCGATAAGGTCTCTTGGATATTGGGGCTGTGTGAACATAGCTCAATCGAGAAACTCAATGTCCTGTCCGGTGGCATTCACTGGTAATTCCTCCGGAAACATCGGAAAATCTTGCACTCACGGCACTTCCTCTGAACAACTCCCGTGAGGAAATGCCCTGATTCTTGTGCAGGCTACATATTACTTGATCCTCTTACGCTCCGGGTGGTGAGCGAGAATAGACTTCTGAGCACGATCTATGTTCCTTCAAACTTTGACAACCAATCCATGCCTAGGATTACATCCAAGATGCAGGTTTCCAACACTAAGTCTGCGGGAAATTTATGGTTCCCGATGTTGAGGGATTGCATGACAGCCTCGCTTTGCCATCATTCCTCTGCGGGCGGCCCGAAGGGGCTTCTAAGGGTTTTAGTGGGTAACCGTACTTTCCCAAACTACCCTTGATATGAATGAATCGTTGCACGAGAATCAAAGAGAACCAAAACTGAGCGTGAATTCAACAAAAACTTACCAACCACGATTATCGGCTGATCATAGGCGTCCTCCACGTCGATGTGGTTCACTGGCGAGGAACGGATTGGGCTTCTTAGCTGAGCCTCCATTGCCGTTTCCATTCCTCTGCTTGGCCTCCGGCGGTCGGTGGCATAGTGCCTGTCTTACGGCACTTGAAGCGGGTGATGTGGCTCGAGATCCTTGAACCGAGGCGAGCAGTGCGGTGCCATTTCCATTTCCATTGCCATTGCCATGGGCTGGCTTGTTGTCCTGGTTCGGTTGTTCCCATTTCCTCCATGGTTATGACCTCCATGGTTATGATGGGTGTGCCCTCCGAGTATGGTGCATAGCAGGGCCTGGCAGCTCGAGTTGTGCTTCCCCGGCTGTACTTCCGCTTGCGGCTTCTATCTCTGCTGCTTGCCTTCAGAATGGTGGCCGTCTACCAGCTCCTAGTTGTTGAAAGTGTACAATAAGCTGCATGCTCGAGTTCATCATTGAGTCCCTCAAGGAACTTCTCTTGCTTGGCCACATCATATCAGGGGCATAGCGAGCAAGCTTGCTGAATTCATCCACGTCTTGTGCCGCGATGCGGTTCCCCTGGCGCAAGTTGCGAACTCACGCTTCTTAGGACTCATGGCTCCGGTGAGACATGAGCGGTCGCGAAAGCCTGCTGGAATTGATCCCAAGTGATGGCACCAATGGGAAGGTGGCGGTGTAATTCTCCCACCAAGCTGCAGGTCCATCAAGTTGATGCGGCAAAGCGCGCACCTTCGACATCGTGCATCCAACGGTGATTAGCTCTCTTCCGACTTTGCGGAGCCAATCATCAGCCACAATCGGCTCAGATGCTACTAGAGAACAACGGCGGATTCAGCCTCGAGAATCGAGTCAAGTTATCCACGAGGTGGTGGCGGTGGATTGTTGGCGTTGTTGTTCGATTCGGATAAGTAGCTGCATCGGTGCATTACGCTGCTGGAGCGGTGGGTGACTCGGCGGGAAACCGATGTCACGTCTGGAGGCATCTGGTGTTTTTGGTGGATGAGAAAATTAGAATAGAACAATGGTCTATGAAACACTACCCATATGAATGCACAATCATAACACATCAATCATTTATTCATTCCACTCAAACATGGTTCAAACTCGATTACAAAAGCTCATGACTAATCGAAGGGAAAATATCGGCCTAAGCGATCAGCGAAAAAGTAAAAGATAACATGGTGATCGACTAAAAGTCTTCATCGATGGGCGCCTCCTCTTGGCTTCCTTGATGGTACTCCTTCAAAATCGATCATTGCTCACGAGGGTCCTTCATCTCCTCGGATAAGGTCCTCTCCCAAGTCCATCTTTTCCTCTATCGCGAAGCTTCATCTTGGTCTTGACTATCTCCATGAAGTCCGTGATTTCTTCCTCATGGCCAAGAGTCTGCGTGCCTTCTCCTCGATTCGATTCATGGAACAAAAGCTTCCGGTGTGTCTTGAGTTCTGGCGAGTGCGAATCTCCGTTTCTGAGAAGACACTCCAAGTCTGGATACGTGAGAGTGGAATCGTCCTCAATGTACGGATGATATCACCATTCCTTGCCTGCGAGAAACCATGGCGAGTGCAGGTGATCGAGCTCGACCACATACTCCTCTCGGAGATGTCCAAGTGCTCGATAGATCGCCACGTCCCTTCCGATGATCCAGTTGAACTCGGTGAACTCAAAGTCAATCGGCTCCGTGTGTCCTCCGAAGGTTCTCCACAGGATATGCACTTCAATCCTGGCGGGTGTCGTCGGAAGTGCATTGGTTGGCTTCCGGTGATCGAGGGTGACGATCTTCATTGCTTCACCATCTGGACCAGCTTTCTTCCGAAGGCATCGTCTCATCGGGCTGGCAAAACTCGGTAGCAGAACTGGGGTGAACTTCGGCGGCCATCTAGAATGTTGAAAATAGGAAAGTCAGAAATGAGCAGGAGAATTATAGAATGATAAGGATTTAAAGTAAATGGTCTACTGGCTCTCCGATCCTAGGGTTACGATCCTACGGTCAGCGTGTGCTCGATACCATCTCTGTGCGACCTGACCCAAAATCGGTCAAATCTACGTATGCATTACCATCCCAAGATCATCTGGTACTCACGGTACATCGATAAAGTAATCAAAGTTCAATCACACGAATATCATTATCGATTCTCATATAGAGTCTTTATTACAAGGGAATAAATTCGGCTCAAGGCCAACTCATGGAAATAAACTAATAACTGCTGGAGCGTCGAAGATAAAGCGAGTCCATCCGACTCAAAGGGATATCGCCGGGCGTAGCCTCACTCTGATCGGAATACCTACGCAACATAAGCGTTGCAGCCATGTGGAGTCGACTTTTGGAATAAAATGGCAAGTCATGAAGAACAACAATAGTAAACTTACTATCACTATATGCATTTTGGCTGTGGGGCTCTAAGTTTCATCATTTTGCAGCAAATTTTTCCCTACTACAGTGGACTTGCTTGCAAAATTACTACAATTGTTGGTAGTTATTGAGATGGTTCCGCCAACCAATATCTCGTTCCCAAATTTCTAAGTCATAAACCCTCAAATTAATTCATTAGTTTTAGTGTTGAGATATCCGAATACTTCCAAGTTCGAGGCTCAAATGTCCGTAACAGGGGACACGGCTAATCGATTAGATCTTTAACTCTGCATAGGGTTGCACTTTCCCATAAGAATCATTCCCTCCTTTAAAGTCTTCGCACTTCATGGTGTTTGAAGGCGGAATGAATAAACAGGGTCTTCAAAGAGTTCTTCTAGCTCTTTGCCATCCCATCCAATCCTCTGTTCTTCTACATCTCGTAGTACCGTCCAGCCAGGCGTCACTACAAGGTCAACCCAGCCCAGGCCATAATGGCTTGGCTGCCTGGTAAGCTTCGGTCATGGGGCATCCATCCTTCTCTTTGTGGCTGGGTGAAGCTTTCCCAAGATGTCATGGCACTTCTCCATGCATCCCGGCCACCCCAGGTTCTCGAGGTGCCCGTCACAAATCCTCCACCTAGTAGTGAATTTCGAAGTCCATCTTGATCATTGTAGTTCATGGGGTTGTCATCATCATTGACTCTCATCACCTTATGAACTTCACTCAGCAAAACCGTCTCTGAGCATAGCAAAGTAAACTACTTAGTCCGGGGTCATGGTAACAAGGGATTGGTTCATCCTACCACATGATACTACTCAAGATTAATAACTTCAAAATTTCAACTCTGCATGCATGGTGGGGTGGTGACAATTTCTAATGCACAAAAACATAGGTATAGAAATAACATGATCACAACACTTCTTGATGATCCTCGTAAGCTAAAGTCGTAGTAGCAAACACACTCAGGAAACTCTAAGAGACAAACAAGGATCACAATAAGTATATAGCATAGGATCACATAGCACAATAGCATAACAAAGCAACATAACACACCAAAACCAACAAGCAAAATCAAAGGAAAAACTCAAAGAAACCACTCAAAGTTTCCCTACTTCAATCAACAACTAAAAGTAGTTTTTATATAATTTACTCAACATAACCTAATCATGGTTTTAGGTTAACTTAACGAAAAGGATGCACTAAGCAACTAGGAGGGCAAAAAGAATTAGTTTAAAATCTATTATAAAACTCCTATTAGGCCTAATCCAATTTCTATTAAGAAAAATAAATAAAACTTTTATTAATTATAAATAAAAGTTCATCTACTAGGTGATTAAACTATCCTAGAATAACCAATCACAAGTTAAAATAAATTTATTTACTAATTAAAATATTAGGAAACAGGAGCTAGTTAATTAATTAGGATTAATAGGATTCTGCTTAAAACTAATTATTTATTAATCCTAAAATACCCAAGTTAATTTTTATGGTTTGGCAATGTTAAAATAAAGTTGGGACAAAAAATCATATAAAAATAATTTTCTAACTCAAGTTATAGCAGATTTACTATTCTGACTAAAACTAAATTAAAGCAATTTTAATTAATTTTAACATAGCTAAATATATATTATACAGAAACTACATAAAATTGGCAACCCAACAAAAAAGAATCACCTAAAAATATTAAACAGAATAAAAGATATCAATTTTCAAAGCAAAACTATTACATTAAAAACAGAAAAAACAGAAATAAAAAAAGGCCTAATGGGCCTAAAGCATGCCTGACGTCAAATAACCTAACCGGCCTAGGTTTAAACTAAAGCGAACAGACTAAAAATAAAAACCTAACTAATTAATAAACCGGAAGAACCGGGCGGTCTTTTAAAAAAACATACCCCTTGAGTCTAATCCTAACCGTTCGTGGGGATCGAGACGGAGAGGAGGTTTCGGCGTATCGGAGTTAGCGTCGTGGCCAGCGAGAGTCTGTGAGCTCGGCGTCAGATCGAAGTGGCCGGAGGATCACGGGAGGTCGGTGAGGCTTGGTGGAGTGAGGTCGGGGTAGCCTAGAGGCGTGAGTGACAATGCGGGCGGAGACTCGGGTCTCCAGTGAGCTCGAGCGAGGAGGAGGAGGTCGGCGAGGTCTAGAATGGGTGCAGGGGGCCAGGGGCCTCGGCTAACCGGGGTCGTCGAGGCGATCGGGATCCCGGATCGCCAGGATCCGGCGATCCATGGCGTGGGCGTGGGGAAGAAGATGGGGAGCGGGCCCATGGTCGATGAGAGGAGAGGGAAAGCGGCGGGTGGCCGATGCAGAGGGATTAGGCGGCCAGCTAGGGGGGAATGGGGTAACCGATTGGTAGCCAACCAGTGGGCCATTTGGGCAGTGCAGGGAGGGTCTGTGTGGCGCTGGGCGAGGCCTGGCGGCCAGAGGATTTTCTTTTAAAATTTTATTTTTAAAATAAAACAAAAGCAGTATAACTTTTAAAATATAAATATTTTATATAGGGTATATATATACCAAAATGATCGGGGAATATTCCCTTTCATTTGAACATTTTCCAAGGCAAAATCAAACTTTATAAAATCCATTTTTCAAATTCAAATAAATTTTAGATTTGAATCCAAAACTTTTGCATTGTTTCCTCGATATTTTTGGAGTGTCATGTTTGCTCCTCTCATACTTTTGATCAAGTATTTATCGAGCAGTTTTTGAAATGTTTCCCACTTGCCAAAGTTTGAATTCAAATTCAAAACTCAAAATTTCTTGAAACTCCAAATGGTATTCAAATTCAAACAGGATGCATAGGATGCTTAACTATAATTGTAAAACATTCCAAATAGGAAATTTGGGATGTTACATATGAAGAATAAATTCATGCAATATGATAAATACCCCATCTTGTTATCCTTGATGGCAACAATACAATCGTGCCTTACAGCCCTTTACATCCTGGTAAGACACATAAGATTGAACCCAGTAAGCACTTCTCCCATTGCAAGAACTACCAATCTAGTTGGCCAAACCAAGCGGATAATTGAAGAGACTTGCAAAGATAACTCAATCATACATAAATGAATTTAGAAAAGATTCAAATGCTCATAGATAATCTTGATCAATAAACCACATTCTGGTCTCAACAAACACATGAAAAGATTACATGAATAGATCTCCGGAGAGGGAGAACATTGTATTGAGATCCAAGAGAAAGACATCTAGCTACTAACTGGACCCGAAGGTCTGAGGTAAACTACTCACACTTCATTGGAGAGGCTATGGTGTTTATGTAGAAGCCCTCAGTGGTGGAATCCCCCTTCAGTGAACTCCGAACAGGCCCAAGATGGGATCTCATGGATACGAGAAAGTTCGGTAGCGGTGGAATTAGGTTTTGGCTCGTGTCGATCGGCGAGTGCGTGGTATATATAGGAGGAAGAAATGCGTCGGTGGAGCCTCGAGGGCCCACGAGGTGAGGAGCACGCCCTAGAGGCGCGCCCTCCACCCTCGTGGCCGCCTTGAGAACTTTCTTGGCGAAGGGTCCAAGTCTCTGGGTCTTATCCGATGAGAAAATCACGTTCCAAAGATTTCATTCCGTTTGGACTCTGTTTGATATTCGTTTCTTGAAACACTGAAATAGGCAAAAACAGCAATGCAGGCTGGGCCTCCGATTAATAAGTTAGTCCCAAAGTAATATAAAGTGGAAAATAAAGCCCAATATAGTCCAAAACAATAGATAATATAGCATGGAGCAATCAAAATTATAGATACGTTGGAGCGTATCGAGGGCCTTCGGTATGCTGGAGGAGGAAGCCGATGCAGCGTCTAGGAAGAAGGAACATCTCATGGTCCTGGCCACCCTCGCCGACCTGCTCACGAGCAATGAAAAGCTGGCGAGGTGGCTCGTCTTGAGCGGCCCGAAAACAAGAACGACGTAAATCACGAAAACTCTGCATGCTCTACTCCGGCTACTCCGACTACGCCGAACCACTGCATGGCGACAAAGTATTCGGCGCGGTGTCGGATGAGCCAAAGTTTTCCTCGGGAATGTGAATTCCATCCAAGAGTTAACAGTGCTTGAGTGCAAGAAGGATTGCACGGCAAACTTGGATTCACGAATCCAGAAGTGCCACGATAGCTATGAGGATGCTTGCATACGGATCTCGATGATTCACTCGGCGATTATGGGCGCATGGCGGTCGACCATTGAGTGTTTCACAATTTCACGAGGCGTTGGTGGCGATTTAGACCGCAATGCTTGCGAACACCAATCACGGAAGGCTGCTCGAATCCTAACATAATCAGCAAGAGGATTTCTTGGGATGCTTGGAAGCATCGACTACATGCATTGAAATGGAAGAACTGTTTGCTTGGTAGGGGATGTACAAAGGCGTAAAGCGTTGCAGTATGGTACTTAGGCGGTGGCCACACATGACCTCTGGATTTGGCACTCCTTCTTTGGTATGCTAGGAACTCACAATGACATCAACGTGCATGATCCTCCTGTCTTTGCCAAGCTTGTTGAAGGCCAATCTCCTCGTGAACTTCGGTCGATGGGCGGCACTACAACAAGGGTACTACCTAGCGATGGCATCTATCCAAGATTGTCTACATTTGTTAAGACTATCGTTGTGCCAAGGCAAGAAGTCCCACTTGCCAAGGTTAGGAGGCTTGCGGGAAGGATGTCGGCCGGGCATTTGGTGTGCTCAATCTCGATTCTTTGTTGCTGGTACCCTTCTTAGACACAGTCGAAAGATCAAATGTCTGAGATCATGACTTGCATGTCATCTTCACAACATGATCATTGAGAAGCGAGCAGGAGAAGAGCTAGTGTTTGACACGAACCATACTACCAGGGTCATCTTGCCCAAGTTGATCACCAGACTACTGCAATGCTGACTGCCTACCTCAATATCGTCGGAGATCCGAGACCCACAGGTGCATCAACAACTACAAGGAGATCTTGTGGAGCACCTATGGAGCTCAAGGCGATGCCTAGCTCGGCGATGTGATGAAATATGAGTTTATTTTGTTGAACTATAATTTGTAATGAACTATTGATGTCTACTACACAACCTTCTTCTTGTAGGCGTTGTTGGGCCTCCAAGTGTAGAGGTTTGTAGGACGTGTAAATTTCCCAAGTGGATGACCTAAGGTTTATCAATCCGTGGGAGGCGTGGGATGAAGATGGTCTCTCTCAAACAACCTGCAACCAAATAACAAGAGTCTCTCTTGTGTCCAACACACCCAATACAATGGTAAATTGTATAGGCGCACTAGTTCGGTGAAGAGATGGTGATACATGTGCAATATGGATGGTAGATATAGGTTTTGTAATCTAAAATATAAAACAGCAAGGTAGTAAGCGATAAAAGTGGCGTGGCAATTACAATGCTAGGAAACAAGGCCTAGGGTTCATACTTTCACTAGTGCAAGTTCTCTCAACAATAATAACATAATTGGATCATATAACTATCCCTCAACATGCAACAAAGAGTCACTCCAAAGTCACTAATAGCGGAGACAAGCGAAGAGATTATGGCAGGTCTGCGAAACCACCTCAAATTTATTCTTTACGATCGATCTATTCAAGAGTCCGTAGTAAAATAACATGAAGCTATTCTTTCCGTTCGATCTATCATAGAGTTAGTACTAGAATAACACCTTAAGACACAAATCAACCAAAACCTAATGTCACCTAGATACTCAATGTCAC
Source organism: Aegilops longissima (assembly GCA_021605205.1). Taxonomy (NCBI): domain Eukaryota; kingdom Viridiplantae; phylum Streptophyta; class Magnoliopsida; order Poales; family Poaceae; genus Aegilops; species Aegilops longissima. The sequence goes on along the minus strand of CM038677.1, from coordinate 751,096,320 downwards.
CTCAAGTATCCGTAAGGTAGATTATACGATATGCATCACACAATCTCAGATTCATCTATTCAACCAACACAAAGAACTTCAAGAGAGTGCCCCAAAGTTTCTCCGGAGAGTCAAGACAAAAGCGTGTGCCAACCCCTATGCATAAGTTCACAGGAACTGCAGTTGATCACCAAAATATACATCAAGAGGATCACATGATATCCCATTGTCACCATGATAAGCACATACAAGACATACATCAAGTGTTCTCAAATCCTTAAGGCTCGATAAGATAACTTCAAATGGAAAACTCAATCCATTACAAAGAGTGAGGGGGGAGAAACATAATCCAACTATAATAGCAAAGCTCGCGATACATCAACATCGTACCTCAATAACACGAGAGAGAGAGATCAAACACATAGCTCTTGGTACATACCCTGGCCCGGTGAACTACTCCCTCCTCGTCATGGAGGCGCGCGGGATGATGAAGATGGCCACGGTGAGAGCCCGCTTCAAGCGAACGGGGTCCGATTGGTTTTAAGCTGACTCTGAGAGGCTTGCGTGGCGGAACTCGATCTATTACTCTCGATGGTTTTAGGCTATATGGATATATATATATATATATATATATATATATATATATATATATATATATATATATATATATATATATATATATATATATATATATATAAGCGAAAAAAATTCAGTGGGGAGCCACAAGGGGCCCACGAGGGTGAGGCGCGCCTCCCTTGTGTGGTCAGGCTTCCCGACTTCAACTCAAGTCTCTGGATCACGTTACGTTCCAAAAATCACGCTCGAAGGTTTCATTCCGTTTGGACTCGTTTGATATTCCTTTTCTCACGAAACTTTGAAACAAGGAAAAAAAGAAAGTAGCCTTTGGGCTCTGGGTTAATAGGTTAGTCCCAAAAATAATATAAAAGTGCATAGTAAAGCCCATTAAACATCCAGATGGATAATATAATAGCATGAATACTTCATAAATTATAGATACGTTGGAGACATATATCCACAAACCTGCTGGGTCCTCAGTAGGTAAATAATAAAAAATAATTTATGAAGTGTGAATGCTAGAAGGTTACATAAGTTTGATCAATGATAATTTCAATCACCTTTTCTAGCATCATTATATGTCATAACGGTAGCTCAACTCATAGAACTTTTCATGATCAAGTAACAAGCTATTCACATGTTAAAGTATAGATCATAAACTTTCTTGAAAACTAAAAACTGTGTTATAGTCATCAAACAATTACAATTCATCTTATTTTCCGAAAGAGTCTATGTCGAGCTTTGATTTAGCAATTCCACATACTCAACTATCATATAGTCTTCCATGATTGCTACCACTCAAAGCATATTTTTAGAACAAATAGCATCCCTCGAACACGAGAGAAAGATAGGGCTTAACGTTTTGCCTCCCAACTTATTTATCATATAGATAATTGTCAACAATAATAATTCATGATCAAATATATTTGAATGGCCATATATGCTTAGATCTTTCCATCACATGATGCTTGCCAACTAAAGAGTAGGTTGGAATGAGAAGGAATACTAGTGACTCTTGCATAAAAGGTAAAAGATAGGCCCTTGAGGAGGAAGCGAGGATTTCTTGATTGCTAGAGCTCGAAGCAAAAAGCAGAGATAGAAATAATTTTTGAGAGGTATTGAGGAGTCTGGACTAGGGGGTGTCGGGATAGCCGAACTATCATCTTGGCGGACTCCAAGACTATGAAGATACAAGATTGAAGACTTACGTCGATGTCCGGATGGGACTTTCCTTGGCGTGGAAGGCAAGCTTGGCGATCTGAATATGTAGATCTCCTACCATTGTCACCCAGACTACTGCATGTAACCCTAACCCTATCCGTTGTCTATATATAGCGGGAGGGTTTTAGTCCCGTGGGGCGAACAACAATCATACCATAGAGGCTAGCTTCTAGGGTTTAGCCTCCTTGATCTCGTGGTAGATCTACTCTTGTACTACCCATATCATCAATATTAATCAAGCATGGTAGGGTATTACCTCCATCGAGAGGGCGAACACTGAGTAAAACATCGTGTCCATTGTCTCCTGTTACCATCCGCTGAAGGCCTTGCGATTCGGGACCCCCTACCGAGATCCGCCGGTTTGAACACGACATTGGTGCTTTCATTGAGAGTTCCTCGTATGCGTCACCTATAGGCCCGAATGGCTCCTTGATCATCGGCAACGATGCGGTCGGTGAGACTTTACTCCTGGACGAATCTTAAATATTCGGCGGGTTTACTGCTAGCGGGCAATTAAACCAAACCATCACGGAAGCAGATGAAAGCTCGCCCCTGGCCAGCCAAGGTCGAGTCTGGAAGATTTAAACTACTGACGGACATCGCGGAGACTTGATCTTGACGGATTCGAGCCGCAACCAAAGCGCCGCCGCACTATCGATGGAAATGATCTTTCTGCGCCGCGAATAGTGTCACAGAGCCGCACTAGTGTAAAATCCGACCCATTGATTCCGGAGCCGATCTACTTCGATCGAGGATGGTTAGTTGGACACCACCTCGGGGCGAAATCTCTGGCGATTGAGCCGAACGCCATCCTGTCGCTCCTTCAGACCTTGACTCCAGTGCGGACTCCTCTGGGACTCCAGACCCTCGCGCCCCCCTTGATCGAATCCGATTAGGCGCGGTCATGGAAGTTCACGCAGCGGACATCTTTCGGCACTAAGCCCTTGGCGACATCTTGAAATCACTAAAGTCTCTCTCTTTGTCGGAGAGCCTGGCGGACTACGGTCGGAAGGTTGAGATCTGAGACGTGAAGAAGAAATTCAACGCCCACCCACCACCCACTTTGTAGCCGCTGCCAGCTTACTTACGACATGCTAAACCCGACTCGAGGAGCGCCGATGGTATGGGCTGCGATGTAGGAGACAACCATGAACCAGCACCTACAGGATCTTTGGACAGCCACCTCATCTCATGATGTATACATGGTGGATACACCTAAAGAAATTGGCAACGAGGAACAGCGGGACACTCTGAAGGATAAATCCCTCGAAAAGCAGTCAAAGCGGCAGCGTAGCGCCGCACCAAGTCCGCCTCGACAAAGACCCAGCCATAGGGGCGAACCGGTGGACGGCGAACATGCTATCGAGCAACCATCCGAACAGGGACAACTTGGATAAACAACCCGTCCGGCGAAGATAACAGTCAGGACGATCTCACACCGACAAATTGTTGGAGCGAATAACCTCCACAAAAGGCCGTTAAGCGCTGGCGCGCTGAAAAAAGAAAGCGGAAGCTCAAAACAGCGGAAGATACTTTCGAGAATCAGATGGAGCAAAGTATTCAACACAGGATCTGGCGGCACGTCGCCGAACAAAAACTACCAAAGAAAACTACTGCTGAATTTGATGAGAGCCATGAGCCCCACAATAAAAGAAGCGGTCGGATGGGCGACCCCGGCAAAAAGAGGCGTAGCGGCGCGCACACAACCGACGTGATCCGCAAGTTCACATCAAAGGATGGCCGATTAGGTCCATCTATGGGCGAAAAGCAAGATCTTCAAAGCAATGCAACCGCCAAATATCAGAACATCACGGCACACCCAAATATGGGTGCGCACACTATGTTTCACCGATGAGGTCTTTGGATCACAATTGGTGGATTCAAACCCGTAAACATAGAGGCATCTGCGGAACAACGGACCTGAGTGCGGATTGAGATTACATCCTCCACATACACATGGCTAGAGGACATGATCTCGCCATAAAATACTTACCCCTCAAGCTCAAAGGCCAGCTCGGCATTGGCTCAAAAGCCTCCACGAAAATACCATTGGATTTGGGAAGAGCTCGAGATGCTTTTAAGACAAATTTTCAAGGGACTTATGTCCGTCCTCCGGATCGCAGACGATTTAAGTCATATAACTCAACAACTTGAGATCGACCGCAAATGCGGAACAGGTTCCTCACCAAAAAGAACCAAATAGTCATTGTCCAGGACGTGAAGCCTTAGCAGCTTTCAAACTGGCGTCCAGACAAGCGGCGCCCGAACACCTCGGCGGGAGAAGCGAGAACCATGGCTGCATTAACAAGCCTCATGACCCGCTTTTCCAGCGAGAGAGGATAGTTGGGCAGCAAGATCACGATTACCATGACCCAAAGTACATCGAGTAAGGGATGGAAATGGAAAACCTGACGCAGCAAGGACCAGGTAGCGAATTAAGAGGAGGCGGTCCAAAGAGCCACGGTCAGCGCTTGATTCAAAGCTCACGGCGAACAATAAAAACTGCCCTTAAGGACAATAGCGATGAGCTATCAACAAACAAAATCTTGGACAAGATATGCCAAATCCACAGTACCCAGGAAGCACGCAAACCATACCCACAGATTGTTGGGTCTTCAAGCGTCCGGCCAGACTCAACGCCCGAACACAAGGGCTCGACACCAAGTGAAGATGATGGCCAGGCACCTGGCGAGCCTCGGAAAACAAAAGAATTTCCCACAGAGGTTAAGAGCAGTAAACTCACTTCATGTGATCAAAGGAAAAAGCAGTGGCGCCCACTAAAATGCGCGCCGCACAAACTACCCTATGAGTACCAACAGCGGTTGTCAAAACCAATCACCTTCGACCATCGGGACTATTAGAAAGTATCCGGGCAGGATGGACTGCCTTGATATTGGATCCTATAATTGGCCAGTTCCAATTTACACGAGTCCTCATGGATGGCGGCGGTGACATAAACACGATATATCGGGACACAATCCTGACATGAGGATAGACCCAACCAATTGCGCCATAGCAACACCTCCTTCAAAGGGGTAATGCAGGCCCGTGTGCCCATTATGCGGGCTCCCTTCGCTAGAAGTTGTGTTTGGCTCATCAGAGCAACTTCCGCGCGAAAAGTTAACCTTCATCGCCTCATTATTGATGGCTATCAAGCACTCTTTGGGCGTGAAGCTTTGCCCGCTTTAGCAATACCGCATTATGCATCTCTTACACTTAAAATGTCCGGTCCACGCAGCAGCATCATCTCATTAAAAGTGACTATTAAGTGTTACTCGACACGGAAGAAGCGTGAGACTGCCTTGACATCCCCACCTATCCGGCTCCGCTAATCAAAGCACCTAAATAGGTCATTCAAACCGGACACGGCTAGGCAGTCCAGCGCCTACTGCTGACATGCCCCATACAAGAGGTTGCACATACAACAAGAGACAATAAAGCTCAAATTTATTCACTTTTGAATCGTACTCATTTATTTAATATAAAGTACATTTTATACGATCTTTTTCTTTTCAACTAAGTTCCTCTTTTTACGGATGAACAACATGCTACACCGTCCGGATCGGCTGTGAAGACCAGGTAGAGGCGTGCAGTAAGGGACCGTTGCAAGGATTCTTTTTGATTAAGACCTGTGTAAACCTTTTCTTGTCTCTTATTGATACACATCCCTGGTTTCTAGCTATAACAAGAGGCTGGTGTTTTGCATCGGCCGCACAGAATTTTGCGCATACGGACACGGGGCTTAGGGCATTATTCTGCCCATTTTATAAGACCGAATACCTTAGGGTGTTGGCGTCTCGAGTTAGGCCTTATATGCATCAGCTCGAATCATGTCTTTGGTCAAATGTTGGGTTTGCGGCTCCTGTGTTTGCTGCCTTCGTTCCGTTCTATCGGCTAACGGCACCGGAGAACTCTCGATTGTGCCCGGTTCGACGAGCGAGCACCTCGATGAAAGCGGCCGGTGTCATGATATAGCGAGAGACTGGTCAACCACTCGATGACTCAGGAATGTTTAGAATTCCTCCGCATTAACGAAGGACCGTTTTTGATCAGAGCACACTCCCACCGGAGAGTGCGGTGCCCCAGAATATAGTAGCCCCGCCCTCGAACTCCTATGGCTAAGTGAAAGTGATAAAGCATTATAAGTCCGTTTGCCTAGTTTGCTCGCTACCACCTCCTTAATAGGACCAAGGCGTTGGATTAAGTGTGACGCCTTCTTTGCAAACACCCGGCGAGGAGTCTGGATTAGGGGTGTCGGATAGCGACTACCATCATCGGCGAACTATCATCTGCGGACTATCATCATCGCCGGACTCCAAGACTATGAAGATACAAGATTGAAGACTTCTCCCCTTGTGGAAGGACTTTCCTTGGCGTGGAAGGCAAGCTTGGCGATATGGATATGTAGATCTCCTACCATTGTAGCGACTCTATGTAACCCTAGCCCTCTCGGGTCTATATAAACCGGATGGCTCTAGTCCGTGGGACAACAACATCGACAACCCTTACAATCATACCATAGGCTAGCTTCTAGGGTTTAGCCTCCTTGATCTCGTGGTAGATCCTCTTGTAAACATCCACAATATCAATATCAATCGAAGCGGGACGTGGAGTTTTACCTCCATCAGGGGCCCGGAAAACATCGTGTCCCTTGTCTCCTGTTACCATCCGCCCTAGGCCTACGTTCGGGACCACCTACCGAGATCCATGGTTTTGACACCCGACATTGGTGCTTTCATTGAGAGTTCCTCTGTCATCACCGATTGGCTTGATAGCCTCTTCAATCAACAACAGCAGATCTGGTGAGACTTTTCTCCCAGACGGATCTTCGTATTCGGCCTTGCTGCGGGCAACTCACTTGGCCATCTGGGCGGATCAGCTCGCCCAGCCATCAGTCAGGTTTGGAAGCCTAAACTTCACGCCGATATCGCGGGACTTGATCTTCGATGGATCTAAGCCCTGACCGAAGCGTGCCGCTATCACGATGAGCATGACCTAACTCTGCGGGGCGGCATGGGCACACAAATCCGCTCCGACCCATAGTCGAGCCGATCGCTCGGATCGAGGGCGGATGGCTGGACGCCTCGGGAGCTGCAACTTCTCGGCGATGGAGCGAACACTTGTCCCATAAAAGCTCGTGACTCCAGTGCGGACTCTGCGGACTCCGACCTCCTGCGCCGGTCCGAATCCGATTGGCGCCGATCATGGAATTCACCGTTGCGGACATCTTCAAACTTGCCCTTGGCGATATCATAATTCACTGAAGCACCTCTACGCTATCGGAGAGCCTGGCGGTGCGGCCGGGGCGGTTGGGACAGCAGACGGCGAAGAAATTCGAGCCCCCACCACCCGCCATTGCCCGTCGGCGACTTAGCGTGCTCGACTACGACTCGAAGACATCAGCGGTATGGGCGGCGATGGGATACTAGAACCGGTGCCCACGAGACCTTTGGAAGACCACCACGTCATCGACATATACATGGTGGACACCCCAAAAGATGGGGCGACGCAAAGAAGCAGCGGAGGCCGATTCCTGACTGATTCAACCTTAAGCGGGATCAGCTTTATTCCTTCCCTGAAATAACATGTCAAGAAATCCAACTTTTCACCAAAATTCACATTTGCTGAACTTGGCATACAATGATGTTCTCGAAGTTTCTCGAACTAGGCATAAATGTTCTTGCTCTTCCGCTCTTGGAAAATCAATATATCATCGATGAACACCACGACAAACTTGTCCAGATATTCCATGAACACCTTGTTCATCAAATTCATAAATATCAGGGAGCATTAGTCAATCAAATGACATGGTATACTCATATAAACCATACCTGTAGTGAATGCTGTTTTGGGTATATCCTTTTCACGGATCTTCAGCGATGATACCACGATGAAGATCGATCTTAGAGAATACCTTGGCTCCAACTAGCTGATCAAACAAATCGTTAATCATCGGCGAGAGGTACTTGTTCTTGATGGTTACTTCGTTCAATGCACGATAATCCACAACCATCCTCAAACTTCCATCCTTCTTCTCTACCAAAAGCGGGGCTCCCCAAGGTGATGAGCTTGGCCGAATATATCCTTTCTCCAATAACTCATTAATTTGATCCTTGATCTCTTTCAACTCATTCGGGCATCGATAAGGTCTCTTGGATATTGGGGCTGTGTGAACATAGCTCAATCGAGAAACTCAATGTCCTGTCCGGTGGCATTCACTGGTAATTCCTCCGGAAACATCGGAAAATCTTGCACTCACGGCACTTCCTCTGAACAACTCCCGTGAGGAAATGCCCTGATTCTTGTGCAGGCTACATATTACTTGATCCTCTTACGCTCCGGGTGGTGAGCGAGAATAGACTTCTGAGCACGATCTATGTTCCTTCAAACTTTGACAACCAATCCATGCCTAGGATTACATCCAAGATGCAGGTTTCCAACACTAAGTCTGCGGGAAATTTATGGTTCCCGATGTTGAGGGATTGCATGACAGCCTCGCTTTGCCATCATTCCTCTGCGGGCGGCCCGAAGGGGCTTCTAAGGGTTTTAGTGGGTAACCGTACTTTCCCAAACTACCCTTGATATGAATGAATCGTTGCACGAGAATCAAAGAGAACCAAAACTGAGCGTGAATTCAACAAAAACTTACCAACCACGATTATCGGCTGATCATAGGCGTCCTCCACGTCGATGTGGTTCACTGGCGAGGAACGGATTGGGCTTCTTAGCTGAGCCTCCATTGCCGTTTCCATTCCTCTGCTTGGCCTCCGGCGGTCGGTGGCATAGTGCCTGTCTTACGGCACTTGAAGCGGGTGATGTGGCTCGAGATCCTTGAACCGAGGCGAGCAGTGCGGTGCCATTTCCATTTCCATTGCCATTGCCATGGGCTGGCTTGTTGTCCTGGTTCGGTTGTTCCCATTTCCTCCATGGTTATGACCTCCATGGTTATGATGGGTGTGCCCTCCGAGTATGGTGCATAGCAGGGCCTGGCAGCTCGAGTTGTGCTTCCCCGGCTGTACTTCCGCTTGCGGCTTCTATCTCTGCTGCTTGCCTTCAGAATGGTGGCCGTCTACCAGCTCCTAGTTGTTGAAAGTGTACAATAAGCTGCATGCTCGAGTTCATCATTGAGTCCCTCAAGGAACTTCTCTTGCTTGGCCACATCATATCAGGGGCATAGCGAGCAAGCTTGCTGAATTCATCCACGTCTTGTGCCGCGATGCGGTTCCCCTGGCGCAAGTTGCGAACTCACGCTTCTTAGGACTCATGGCTCCGGTGAGACATGAGCGGTCGCGAAAGCCTGCTGGAATTGATCCCAAGTGATGGCACCAATGGGAAGGTGGCGGTGTAATTCTCCCACCAAGCTGCAGGTCCATCAAGTTGATGCGGCAAAGCGCGCACCTTCGACATCGTGCATCCAACGGTGATTAGCTCTCTTCCGACTTTGCGGAGCCAATCATCAGCCACAATCGGCTCAGATGCTACTAGAGAACAACGGCGGATTCAGCCTCGAGAATCGAGTCAAGTTATCCACGAGGTGGTGGCGGTGGATTGTTGGCGTTGTTGTTCGATTCGGATAAGTAGCTGCATCGGTGCATTACGCTGCTGGAGCGGTGGGTGACTCGGCGGGAAACCGATGTCACGTCTGGAGGCATCTGGTGTTTTTGGTGGATGAGAAAATTAGAATAGAACAATGGTCTATGAAACACTACCCATATGAATGCACAATCATAACACATCAATCATTTATTCATTCCACTCAAACATGGTTCAAACTCGATTACAAAAGCTCATGACTAATCGAAGGGAAAATATCGGCCTAAGCGATCAGCGAAAAAGTAAAAGATAACATGGTGATCGACTAAAAGTCTTCATCGATGGGCGCCTCCTCTTGGCTTCCTTGATGGTACTCCTTCAAAATCGATCATTGCTCACGAGGGTCCTTCATCTCCTCGGATAAGGTCCTCTCCCAAGTCCATCTTTTCCTCTATCGCGAAGCTTCATCTTGGTCTTGACTATCTCCATGAAGTCCGTGATTTCTTCCTCATGGCCAAGAGTCTGCGTGCCTTCTCCTCGATTCGATTCATGGAACAAAAGCTTCCGGTGTGTCTTGAGTTCTGGCGAGTGCGAATCTCCGTTTCTGAGAAGACACTCCAAGTCTGGATACGTGAGAGTGGAATCGTCCTCAATGTACGGATGATATCACCATTCCTTGCCTGCGAGAAACCATGGCGAGTGCAGGTGATCGAGCTCGACCACATACTCCTCTCGGAGATGTCCAAGTGCTCGATAGATCGCCACGTCCCTTCCGATGATCCAGTTGAACTCGGTGAACTCAAAGTCAATCGGCTCCGTGTGTCCTCCGAAGGTTCTCCACAGGATATGCACTTCAATCCTGGCGGGTGTCGTCGGAAGTGCATTGGTTGGCTTCCGGTGATCGAGGGTGACGATCTTCATTGCTTCACCATCTGGACCAGCTTTCTTCCGAAGGCATCGTCTCATCGGGCTGGCAAAACTCGGTAGCAGAACTGGGGTGAACTTCGGCGGCCATCTAGAATGTTGAAAATAGGAAAGTCAGAAATGAGCAGGAGAATTATAGAATGATAAGGATTTAAAGTAAATGGTCTACTGGCTCTCCGATCCTAGGGTTACGATCCTACGGTCAGCGTGTGCTCGATACCATCTCTGTGCGACCTGACCCAAAATCGGTCAAATCTACGTATGCATTACCATCCCAAGATCATCTGGTACTCACGGTACATCGATAAAGTAATCAAAGTTCAATCACACGAATATCATTATCGATTCTCATATAGAGTCTTTATTACAAGGGAATAAATTCGGCTCAAGGCCAACTCATGGAAATAAACTAATAACTGCTGGAGCGTCGAAGATAAAGCGAGTCCATCCGACTCAAAGGGATATCGCCGGGCGTAGCCTCACTCTGATCGGAATACCTACGCAACATAAGCGTTGCAGCCATGTGGAGTCGACTTTTGGAATAAAATGGCAAGTCATGAAGAACAACAATAGTAAACTTACTATCACTATATGCATTTTGGCTGTGGGGCTCTAAGTTTCATCATTTTGCAGCAAATTTTTCCCTACTACAGTGGACTTGCTTGCAAAATTACTACAATTGTTGGTAGTTATTGAGATGGTTCCGCCAACCAATATCTCGTTCCCAAATTTCTAAGTCATAAACCCTCAAATTAATTCATTAGTTTTAGTGTTGAGATATCCGAATACTTCCAAGTTCGAGGCTCAAATGTCCGTAACAGGGGACACGGCTAATCGATTAGATCTTTAACTCTGCATAGGGTTGCACTTTCCCATAAGAATCATTCCCTCCTTTAAAGTCTTCGCACTTCATGGTGTTTGAAGGCGGAATGAATAAACAGGGTCTTCAAAGAGTTCTTCTAGCTCTTTGCCATCCCATCCAATCCTCTGTTCTTCTACATCTCGTAGTACCGTCCAGCCAGGCGTCACTACAAGGTCAACCCAGCCCAGGCCATAATGGCTTGGCTGCCTGGTAAGCTTCGGTCATGGGGCATCCATCCTTCTCTTTGTGGCTGGGTGAAGCTTTCCCAAGATGTCATGGCACTTCTCCATGCATCCCGGCCACCCCAGGTTCTCGAGGTGCCCGTCACAAATCCTCCACCTAGTAGTGAATTTCGAAGTCCATCTTGATCATTGTAGTTCATGGGGTTGTCATCATCATTGACTCTCATCACCTTATGAACTTCACTCAGCAAAACCGTCTCTGAGCATAGCAAAGTAAACTACTTAGTCCGGGGTCATGGTAACAAGGGATTGGTTCATCCTACCACATGATACTACTCAAGATTAATAACTTCAAAATTTCAACTCTGCATGCATGGTGGGGTGGTGACAATTTCTAATGCACAAAAACATAGGTATAGAAATAACATGATCACAACACTTCTTGATGATCCTCGTAAGCTAAAGTCGTAGTAGCAAACACACTCAGGAAACTCTAAGAGACAAACAAGGATCACAATAAGTATATAGCATAGGATCACATAGCACAATAGCATAACAAAGCAACATAACACACCAAAACCAACAAGCAAAATCAAAGGAAAAACTCAAAGAAACCACTCAAAGTTTCCCTACTTCAATCAACAACTAAAAGTAGTTTTTATATAATTTACTCAACATAACCTAATCATGGTTTTAGGTTAACTTAACGAAAAGGATGCACTAAGCAACTAGGAGGGCAAAAAGAATTAGTTTAAAATCTATTATAAAACTCCTATTAGGCCTAATCCAATTTCTATTAAGAAAAATAAATAAAACTTTTATTAATTATAAATAAAAGTTCATCTACTAGGTGATTAAACTATCCTAGAATAACCAATCACAAGTTAAAATAAATTTATTTACTAATTAAAATATTAGGAAACAGGAGCTAGTTAATTAATTAGGATTAATAGGATTCTGCTTAAAACTAATTATTTATTAATCCTAAAATACCCAAGTTAATTTTTATGGTTTGGCAATGTTAAAATAAAGTTGGGACAAAAAATCATATAAAAATAATTTTCTAACTCAAGTTATAGCAGATTTACTATTCTGACTAAAACTAAATTAAAGCAATTTTAATTAATTTTAACATAGCTAAATATATATTATACAGAAACTACATAAAATTGGCAACCCAACAAAAAAGAATCACCTAAAAATATTAAACAGAATAAAAGATATCAATTTTCAAAGCAAAACTATTACATTAAAAACAGAAAAAACAGAAATAAAAAAAGGCCTAATGGGCCTAAAGCATGCCTGACGTCAAATAACCTAACCGGCCTAGGTTTAAACTAAAGCGAACAGACTAAAAATAAAAACCTAACTAATTAATAAACCGGAAGAACCGGGCGGTCTTTTAAAAAAACATACCCCTTGAGTCTAATCCTAACCGTTCGTGGGGATCGAGACGGAGAGGAGGTTTCGGCGTATCGGAGTTAGCGTCGTGGCCAGCGAGAGTCTGTGAGCTCGGCGTCAGATCGAAGTGGCCGGAGGATCACGGGAGGTCGGTGAGGCTTGGTGGAGTGAGGTCGGGGTAGCCTAGAGGCGTGAGTGACAATGCGGGCGGAGACTCGGGTCTCCAGTGAGCTCGAGCGAGGAGGAGGAGGTCGGCGAGGTCTAGAATGGGTGCAGGGGGCCAGGGGCCTCGGCTAACCGGGGTCGTCGAGGCGATCGGGATCCCGGATCGCCAGGATCCGGCGATCCATGGCGTGGGCGTGGGGAAGAAGATGGGGAGCGGGCCCATGGTCGATGAGAGGAGAGGGAAAGCGGCGGGTGGCCGATGCAGAGGGATTAGGCGGCCAGCTAGGGGGGAATGGGGTAACCGATTGGTAGCCAACCAGTGGGCCATTTGGGCAGTGCAGGGAGGGTCTGTGTGGCGCTGGGCGAGGCCTGGCGGCCAGAGGATTTTCTTTTAAAATTTTATTTTTAAAATAAAACAAAAGCAGTATAACTTTTAAAATATAAATATTTTATATAGGGTATATATATACCAAAATGATCGGGGAATATTCCCTTTCATTTGAACATTTTCCAAGGCAAAATCAAACTTTATAAAATCCATTTTTCAAATTCAAATAAATTTTAGATTTGAATCCAAAACTTTTGCATTGTTTCCTCGATATTTTTGGAGTGTCATGTTTGCTCCTCTCATACTTTTGATCAAGTATTTATCGAGCAGTTTTTGAAATGTTTCCCACTTGCCAAAGTTTGAATTCAAATTCAAAACTCAAAATTTCTTGAAACTCCAAATGGTATTCAAATTCAAACAGGATGCATAGGATGCTTAACTATAATTGTAAAACATTCCAAATAGGAAATTTGGGATGTTACATATGAAGAATAAATTCATGCAATATGATAAATACCCCATCTTGTTATCCTTGATGGCAACAATACAATCGTGCCTTACAGCCCTTTACATCCTGGTAAGACACATAAGATTGAACCCAGTAAGCACTTCTCCCATTGCAAGAACTACCAATCTAGTTGGCCAAACCAAGCGGATAATTGAAGAGACTTGCAAAGATAACTCAATCATACATAAATGAATTTAGAAAAGATTCAAATGCTCATAGATAATCTTGATCAATAAACCACATTCTGGTCTCAACAAACACATGAAAAGATTACATGAATAGATCTCCGGAGAGGGAGAACATTGTATTGAGATCCAAGAGAAAGACATCTAGCTACTAACTGGACCCGAAGGTCTGAGGTAAACTACTCACACTTCATTGGAGAGGCTATGGTGTTTATGTAGAAGCCCTCAGTGGTGGAATCCCCCTTCAGTGAACTCCGAACAGGCCCAAGATGGGATCTCATGGATACGAGAAAGTTCGGTAGCGGTGGAATTAGGTTTTGGCTCGTGTCGATCGGCGAGTGCGTGGTATATATAGGAGGAAGAAATGCGTCGGTGGAGCCTCGAGGGCCCACGAGGTGAGGAGCACGCCCTAGAGGCGCGCCCTCCACCCTCGTGGCCGCCTTGAGAACTTTCTTGGCGAAGGGTCCAAGTCTCTGGGTCTTATCCGATGAGAAAATCACGTTCCAAAGATTTCATTCCGTTTGGACTCTGTTTGATATTCGTTTCTTGAAACACTGAAATAGGCAAAAACAGCAATGCAGGCTGGGCCTCCGATTAATAAGTTAGTCCCAAAGTAATATAAAGTGGAAAATAAAGCCCAATATAGTCCAAAACAATAGATAATATAGCATGGAGCAATCAAAATTATAGATACGTTGGAGCGTATCGAGGGCCTTCGGTATGCTGGAGGAGGAAGCCGATGCAGCGTCTAGGAAGAAGGAACATCTCATGGTCCTGGCCACCCTCGCCGACCTGCTCACGAGCAATGAAAAGCTGGCGAGGTGGCTCGTCTTGAGCGGCCCGAAAACAAGAACGACGTAAATCACGAAAACTCTGCATGCTCTACTCCGGCTACTCCGACTACGCCGAACCACTGCATGGCGACAAAGTATTCGGCGCGGTGTCGGATGAGCCAAAGTTTTCCTCGGGAATGTGAATTCCATCCAAGAGTTAACAGTGCTTGAGTGCAAGAAGGATTGCACGGCAAACTTGGATTCACGAATCCAGAAGTGCCACGATAGCTATGAGGATGCTTGCATACGGATCTCGATGATTCACTCGGCGATTATGGGCGCATGGCGGTCGACCATTGAGTGTTTCACAATTTCACGAGGCGTTGGTGGCGATTTAGACCGCAATGCTTGCGAACACCAATCACGGAAGGCTGCTCGAATCCTAACATAATCAGCAAGAGGATTTCTTGGGATGCTTGGAAGCATCGACTACATGCATTGAAATGGAAGAACTGTTTGCTTGGTAGGGGATGTACAAAGGCGTAAAGCGTTGCAGTATGGTACTTAGGCGGTGGCCACACATGACCTCTGGATTTGGCACTCCTTCTTTGGTATGCTAGGAACTCACAATGACATCAACGTGCATGATCCTCCTGTCTTTGCCAAGCTTGTTGAAGGCCAATCTCCTCGTGAACTTCGGTCGATGGGCGGCACTACAACAAGGGTACTACCTAGCGATGGCATCTATCCAAGATTGTCTACATTTGTTAAGACTATCGTTGTGCCAAGGCAAGAAGTCCCACTTGCCAAGGTTAGGAGGCTTGCGGGAAGGATGTCGGCCGGGCATTTGGTGTGCTCAATCTCGATTCTTTGTTGCTGGTACCCTTCTTAGACACAGTCGAAAGATCAAATGTCTGAGATCATGACTTGCATGTCATCTTCACAACATGATCATTGAGAAGCGAGCAGGAGAAGAGCTAGTGTTTGACACGAACCATACTACCAGGGTCATCTTGCCCAAGTTGATCACCAGACTACTGCAATGCTGACTGCCTACCTCAATATCGTCGGAGATCCGAGACCCACAGGTGCATCAACAACTACAAGGAGATCTTGTGGAGCACCTATGGAGCTCAAGGCGATGCCTAGCTCGGCGATGTGATGAAATATGAGTTTATTTTGTTGAACTATAATTTGTAATGAACTATTGATGTCTACTACACAACCTTCTTCTTGTAGGCGTTGTTGGGCCTCCAAGTGTAGAGGTTTGTAGGACGTGTAAATTTCCCAAGTGGATGACCTAAGGTTTATCAATCCGTGGGAGGCGTGGGATGAAGATGGTCTCTCTCAAACAACCTGCAACCAAATAACAAGAGTCTCTCTTGTGTCCAACACACCCAATACAATGGTAAATTGTATAGGCGCACTAGTTCGGTGAAGAGATGGTGATACATGTGCAATATGGATGGTAGATATAGGTTTTGTAATCTAAAATATAAAACAGCAAGGTAGTAAGCGATAAAAGTGGCGTGGCAATTACAATGCTAGGAAACAAGGCCTAGGGTTCATACTTTCACTAGTGCAAGTTCTCTCAACAATAATAACATAATTGGATCATATAACTATCCCTCAACATGCAACAAAGAGTCACTCCAAAGTCACTAATAGCGGAGACAAGCGAAGAGATTATGGCAGGTCTGCGAAACCACCTCAAATTTATTCTTTACGATCGATCTATTCAAGAGTCCGTAGTAAAATAACATGAAGCTATTCTTTCCGTTCGATCTATCATAGAGTTAGTACTAGAATAACACCTTAAGACACAAATCAACCAAAACCTAATGTCACCTAGATACTCAATGTCACCTCAAGTATCCGTAAGGTAGATTATACGATATGCATCACACAATCTCAGATTCATCTATTCAACCAACACAAAGAACTTCAAGAGAGTGCCCCAAAGTTTCTCCGGAGAGTCAAGACAAAAGCGTGTGCCAACCCCTATGCATAAGTTCACAGGAACTGCAGTTGATCACCAAAATATACATCAAGAGGATCACATGATATCCCATTGTCACCATGATAAGCACATACAAGACATACATCAAGTGTTCTCAAATCCTTAAGGCTCGATAAGATAACTTCAAATGGAAAACTCAATCCATTACAAAGAGTGAGGGGGGAGAAACATAATCCAACTATAATAGCAAAGCTCGCGATACATCAACATCGTACCTCAATAACACGAGAGAGAGAGATCAAACACATAGCTCTTGGTACATACCCTGGCCCGGTGAACTACTCCCTCCTCGTCATGGAGGCGCGCGGGATGATGAAGATGGCCACGGTGAGAGCCCGCTTCAAGCGAACGGGGTCCGATTGGTTTTAAGCTGACTCTGAGAGGCTTGCGTGGCGGAACTCGATCTATTACTCTCGATGGTTTTAGGCTATATGGATATATATATATATATATATATATATATATATATATATATATATATATATATATATATATATATATATATATATATATATATATATAAGCGAAAAAAATTCAGTGGGGAGCCACAAGGGGCCCACGAGGGTGAGGCGCGCCTCCCTTGTGTGGTCAGGCTTCCCGACTTCAACTCAAGTCTCTGGATCACGTTACGTTCCAAAAATCACGCTCGAAGGTTTCATTCCGTTTGGACTCGTTTGATATTCCTTTTCTCACGAAACTTTGAAACAAGGAAAAAAAGAAAGTAGCCTTTGGGCTCTGGGTTAATAGGTTAGTCCCAAAAATAATATAAAAGTGCATAGTAAAGCCCATTAAACATCCAGATGGATAATATAATAGCATGAATACTTCATAAATTATAGATACGTTGGAGACATATATCCACAAACCTGCTGGGTCCTCAGTAGGTAAATAATAAAAAATAATTTATGAAGTGTGAATGCTAGAAGGTTACATAAGTTTGATCAATGATAATTTCAATCACCTTTTCTAGCATCATTATATGTCATAACGGTAGCTCAACTCATAGAACTTTTCATGATCAAGTAACAAGCTATTCACATGTTAAAGTATAGATCATAAACTTTCTTGAAAACTAAAAACTGTGTTATAGTCATCAAACAATTACAATTCATCTTATTTTCCGAAAGAGTCTATGTCAGAGCTTTGATTTAGAATTCCACATACTCAACTATCATATAGTCTTCCATGATTGCTACCACTCAAAGCATTTTTTAGAACAAATAGCATCCCTCGAACACGAGAGAAAGATAGGGGAACGCGTTTGCCTCCCAACTTATTTATCATATAGATAATTGTCAACAATAATAATTCATGATCAAATATATTTGAATGGCCATATATGTAGATCTTTCCATCACATGATGCTTGCCAACTAAAGAGTAGTTGGAATGAGAAGGAATACTAGTGACTCTTGCATAAAAGTAAAGATAGGCCCTTGAGAGGGAAGCGAGGGATTGCAGAGGTGCTGAGCTCGGCAAAAACAGAGATGAAAATAATTTTGAGAGGTATTGAGGAGTCTGGACTAGGGGTGTCAGGATAGCGAACTATCATCGTGGCGGACTCCAAGACTATGAAGATACAAGATTGAAGACTTAATCCGTGTCCAGGATGGGACTTTCCTTGGCGTGGAAGCAGCGTCTGGATATGTAGATCTCCTACCATTGTCACGGCTACTGCCCTAACCCTATCGGTGTCTATATAAGCAGGAGGGTTTTAGTCAAATGGGGCGAACAACAATCATACCATAGGCTAGCTTCTAGGGTTTAGCCTCCTTGATCTCGTGGTAGATCTACTCTTGTACTACCCATATCATCAATATTAATCAAGCATGAGTGGGTATTACCTCCATCGAGGGCCGAACACAGGTAAAAACATCGTGCCCTTGTCTCCTGTTACCATCGCCTAGGCGCACAGTTCGGGACCCCCTACCGAGATCCGCCGGTTTTGACGCGACATTGGTGCTTTCATTGAGAGTTCCGTATACCGTCACCTATAGGCTGATGGCTCCTTGATCATCATACGGATCGGTCCGGTGAGACTTTACTCTGGACAGATCTTCGTATTCGGCGGGTTTGCCGCTGCGGGCAATTCGCTAGGCCATCATCTGAAGCGGATAAAAGCTCGCCCTGGCCATCCAGTCGGATCTGGAGAGTTTAAACTACGACCGACATCCGCGGAGACTTGATCTTGACGGATTCGAGCCGCAAAAGGCGCACTATCTCGATGGGCATGATCTAACTCGCGGCGAATAGTATCACGCACTAAGTATCGCTCCGACCATTGATTGGAGCGATCTCGCCGATCGAGGATGGTTGGTTGGACACCACCTCGGGGCGAAATCTCTGGCGATGAGCGAACTCCATCGTCTTCGAAGACCTTGACTCCGGTGCGGACTCCTCTCCGGACTCAGAACCCTCAGCGCCCCCTGACCAGATCCGATTGGGCGCCCGGTCATGAGTTCCTTTAGACATCTTTCCTTTTCGCCCTTGCGACATCTTGAAATCACTAAAGTCTCTCTCTTTGAGAGCCTGGCGGACTCGGTCGGGAAGGTTGGAGATTGGCTGACGAGAAATTCAACGCCCACCCACCACCCTTTGTAGAAAGCTTACGACATGCCGACTTGACTCGAAGACATCGATGGTATGGGCGGCGATGGAGACAACCATGAACCAGCACCTCACAGGATCTTTGGACAGCCACCTCATCTCATGTGTATACATGGTGGATACACCTAAAGGAATTGGCTGACGAGAACAGCGGGACACTCTGAAGGATAAATCCCTCGGCAGATCAAAAGCAGCGTAGCGCCGCACCAAGTCCCGCCTCGACAAAGACCCAGCCATAGAGCAGGGGCGAACCGGTGGGCGGCAACATGCTATCGAGCAACCATCCGAACAGGACAACTTGGATAAACAACCCGTCCCGCGAAGATATGATCCAGACGATCTCACACCCGACAAATTGTTGGAGCAGAATAACCTCCACAAAACAAATCGCCCTGCGTAGCCTGAAAAAAGAAGCTCAAAACAGCGGAAGATGCACTCGAGAATCAGATGGAGCAAAGTATTCAACACACAGGAAAATCTGTGACGATCGCCGAACAAAAACTACCCAAAGCTACTGGTTTGATGGGAGCCATGAGCCCCACAATAAAAGAAGCGGTCGGATGGGCGACCCCGGCAAAAAGAGGCGTAGCGGCGCGCACACAACCGACGTGATCCGCAAGTTCACATCAAAGGATGGCCGATTAGGTCCATCTATGGGCGAAAAGCAAGATCTTCAAAGCAATGCAACCGCCAAATATCAGAACATCACGGCACACCCAAATATGGGTGCGCACACTATGTTTCACCGATGAGGTCTTTGGATCACAATTGGTGGATTCAAACCCGTAAACATAGAGGCATCTGCGGAACAACGGACCTGAGTGCGGATTGAGATTACATCCTCCACATACACATGGCTAGAGGACATGATCTCGCCATAAAATACTTACCCCTCAAGCTCAAAGGCCAGCTCGGCATTGGCTCAAAAGCCTCCACGAAAATACCATTGGATTTGGGAAGAGCTCGAGATGCTTTTAAGACAAATTTTCAAGGGACTTATGTCCGTCCTCCGGATCGCAGACGATTTAAGTCATATAACTCAACAACTTGAGATCGACCGCAAATGCGGAACAGGTTCCTCACCAAAAAGAACCAAATAGTCATTGTCCAGGACGTGAAGCCTTAGCAGCTTTCAAACTGGCGTCCAGACAAGCGGCGCCCGAACACCTCGGCGGGAGAAGCGAGAACCATGGCTGCATTAACAAGCCTCATGACCCGCTTTTCCAGCGAGAGAGGATAGTTGGGCAGCAAGATCACGATTACCATGACCCAAAGTACATCGAGTAAGGGATGGAAATGGAAAACCTGACGCAGCAAGGACCAGGTAGCGAATTAAGAGGAGGCGGTCCAAAGAGCCACGGTCAGCGCTTGATTCAAAGCTCACGGCGAACAATAAAAACTGCCCTTAAGGACAATAGCGATGAGCTATCAACAAACAAAATCTTGGACAAGATATGCCAAATCCACAGTACCCAGGAAGCACGCAAACCATACCCACAGATTGTTGGGTCTTCAAGCGTCCGGCCAGACTCAACGCCCGAACACAAGGGCTCGACACCAAGTGAAGATGATGGCCAGGCACCTGGCGAGCCTCGGAAAACAAAAGAATTTCCCACAGAGGTTAAGAGCAGTAAACTCACTTCATGTGATCAAAGGAAAAAGCAGTGGCGCCCACTAAAATGCGCGCCGCACAAACTACCCTATGAGTACCAACAGCGGTTGTCAAAACCAATCACCTTCGACCATCGGGACTATTAGAAAGTATCCGGGCAGGATGGACTGCCTTGATATTGGATCCTATAATTGGCCAGTTCCAATTTACACGAGTCCTCATGGATGGCGGCGGTGACATAAACACGATATATCGGGACACAATCCTGACATGAGGATAGACCCAACCAATTGCGCCATAGCAACACCTCCTTCAAAGGGGTAATGCAGGCCCGTGTGCCCATTATGCGGGCTCCCTTCGCTAGAAGTTGTGTTTGGCTCATCAGAGCAACTTCCGCGCGAAAAGTTAACCTTCATCGCCTCATTATTGATGGCTATCAAGCACTCTTTGGGCGTGAAGCTTTGCCCGCTTTAGCAATACCGCATTATGCATCTCTTACACTTAAAATGTCCGGTCCACGCAGCAGCATCATCTCATTAAAAGTGACTATTAAGTGTTACTCGACACGGAAGAAGCGTGAGACTGCCTTGACATCCCCACCTATCCGGCTCCGCTAATCAAAGCACCTAAATAGGTCATTCAAACCGGACACGGCTAGGCAGTCCAGCGCCTACTGCTGACATGCCCCATACAAGAGGTTGCACATACAACAAGAGACAATAAAGCTCAAATTTATTCACTTTTGAATCGTACTCATTTATTTAATATAAAGTACATTTTATACGATCTTTTTCTTTTCAACTAAGTTCCTCTTTTTACGGATGAACAACATGCTACACCGTCCGGATCGGCTGTGAAGACCAGGTAGAGGCGTGCAGTAAGGGACCGTTGCAAGGATTCTTTTTGATTAAGACCTGTGTAAACCTTTTCTTGTCTCTTATTGATACACATCCCTGGTTTCTAGCTATAACAAGAGGCTGGTGTTTTGCATCGGCCGCACAGAATTTTGCGCATACGGACACGGGGCTGGCGATGTGAACTAGATTATTGACTCTAGTGCAAGTGGGAGACTGTTGGAAATATGCCCTAGAGGCAATAATAAATTAGTTATTATTATTATATTTCCTTGTTCATGATAATCGTTTGTTATCCATGCTATAATTGTATTGAAAGGAAACTCAGATACATGTGTGGATACATAGACAACACCATGTCCCTAGTAAGCCTCTAGTGCACTAGCTCGTTGATCAATAGATGGTTACGGTTTCCCGACCATGGACATTGGATGTCGTTGATAACGGGATCACATCATTAGGAGAATGATGTGATGGACAAGACCAATCCTAAGCCTAGCACAAAGATCGTAGTTAGTATGATAAAGCTTTTCTAATGTCAAGTATCATTTCCTTAGACCATGAGATTGTGCAACTCCGGATACCGTAGGAATGCTTTGGGTGTACCAAAGCGTCACAACGAATGGCTGGGTGGCTATAAAGGTGCACTACTGGTATCTCCGAAAGTGTGCATTGGGTTGGCACGAATCGAGGCGGATTTGTCACTCCGTGGCGGAGAGGTATCTCTGGGCCCACTCGGTAGGACATCATCATAATGTGCACAATGTGACCAAGGGGTTGATCATGGGATGATGTGTTACGGGGCGAGTAAAGAGACTTGCCGTGCGAGATTGAACAAGGTATCGGTATACCGACGATCGAATCTCGGGCAAGTATAATACCGCTAGACAAAGGGAATTGTATACGGGATTGATTGAGTCCTTGACATCGTGGTTCATCCGATGAGATCATCGTGGAACATGTAGGAGCCAACATGGGTATCCAGATCCAGTTGTTGGTTATTGACGGAGAACGTCTCGGTCATATCTCGCATGATTCCCGAACCCGTAGGGTCTACACATAAGGTTCGATGGCGCTAGGGTTATAAAGGAAGTTTGTATGTGGTTACGAATGTTGTTGAGTCCGGATGAGATCCCGGATGTCACGAGGAGTTCGGAATGGTCCGGAGGTAAAGATTTATATAGGAAGTCTTATTTTGGTCGCCGAGAAAAGTTTAGCGTTATCGGTATTGTAGGGAGTGCGAAAGGGGTCCGGGGTCCACCAAGGGGTCCACCTGCCGGGGGCACATGGGCTGTAGGGGTGCGCCTTGGCCTATATGGCCCAAGGCACCATCCCCAAGAGGCCCATGCGCCAAGATATAAGAAAAAGGGAGAGTCCTAAAGGGGAAGGCACCTCCAGGGTGCCTTGGGAGATGGACTCCTCCCCCTCTTAGCCGCACCCCTTCCTTGCAGGAAGGGGCAAGGCTGCCCTCCCCTCTCTTGCACCTATATAAAGGGAGGGAGGGAGGTGGTGCACCTGAGTCCCTGCGCCTCCCTCCCTCTGTGACACCTCCTCCTCTCCCTTGGTGCTTGGCGAAGCCTGCAGGATTGCCACGCTCCTCCACCACCACCACGCCGTTGTGCTGTTGATGGATGGAGTCTTCCTCAACCTCTCCCTCTCTCCTTGCTGGATCAAGGCATGGGAGGCGTCACCGGGCTGTACGTGTGTTGAGCGTGGAGGTGCCGTCCGTTCGGCACTAGGATCTCGGTGATTTGGATCACGGCAAGCACGACTCCTTCAACCCCGTTCTCTTGAACGCTTCCGCTTAGCGATCTACAAGGGTATGTAGATGCACTCTCCTTCCCTTCGTTGCTGGTTTCTCCATAGATAGATCTTGGTGACACGTGAGGAAAATTTTGAATTTCTGCTCGTTCCCCAATGATGGCATCATGAGCTAGGTCTATTGCGTAGATTCTTTGCACGAGTAGAACACAAAGTAGTTGTGGGCGTTGATGATGTTCAATATGCTTACCGTTACTAGTCCAATCTTGTTTGACGGTATTGTGGGATGAAGCGGCCGGACCGACCTTACACGTACACTTACGTGAGGCAGAGTTCCACCGACTAACATGCACTTGGTGCATAAGGTGGCTAGCGGGTGCCGATCTCTCCCACTTTAGTCGGAACGGATTCGATGAAAAGGGTCCTTATGAAGGGTAAATAGCAATTGGCATATCACGTTGTGGTTTTGCGTGAGGTAAGAAACATTCTTGCTAGAAACCCATAGCAGCCACGTAAAACATGCAAACAACAATTAGAGGACGTCTAACTTGTTTTTACAGGGTATGCCATGTGATGTGATATGGCCAAGAAGAATGTGATGAATGATATGTGATGTATGAGATTGATCATGTTCTTGTAATAGGAATCATGACTTGCATGTCGATGAGTATGACAACGGCGAGAGCCATAGGAGTTGTCTTTATTTATTGTATGACCTGCGTGTCATTAAACAACGCCATGTAATTACTTTACTTTATTGCTAGCGGTAGCCATAGTAGTAGAAGTAATAAGTTGGCGAGACAACTTCATGGAGACACGATGATGGAGATCATGATGATGGAGATCATGGTGTCATGCGGTGACGATGATGATCATGGAGCCCGAAGATGGAGATCAAAGGAGCAAAATGATATTGGCCATATCATGTCACCATTTGATTGCATGTGATGTTTATCATGTTTATGCATCTTATTTGCTTAGAACAACGGTAGTAAATAAGATGATCCTCATTAAAATTTCAAGAAAGTGTTCCCCTAAGCGTGCACCGTTGCGAAAGTTCGTCGTTTGAAGCACCACGTGATGATCGGTGTGATAGATTCTTACGTTCACATACAACGGGTGTAAGCCAGATTTACACACGCGGAACACTTAGGTTAACTTGACGAGCCTAGCATGTACAGACATGGCCTCGGAACACAAGAGACCGAAAGGTCGAGCATGAGTCGTATGGTAGATACGATCAACATGAAGATGTTCACCGATGATGACTAGTCCGTCTCACGTGATGATCGGACACGGCCTAGTTGACTCGGATCATGTAATCACTTAGATGACTAAGAGGGATGTCTATCTGAGTGGGAGTTTATTAGATGAACTTAATTATCCTGAACATAGTCAAAACCCCTTTGCAAATTGTGTCAGAGCTCGCGCTTTAGTTCTCTTTGTTTTAGATATGTTCCTAGAAAATATAGTTGAAAGTTGATAGTAGCAATTATGTGGACAGTAGAAGGCTTATGTCCTTAATGCACGCTCGGTGTCTTTGGACCTCGAGCGTGGTGCGTGGATGTTGCGAACATCGACATACGTTTTGATAACTATGTGATAGTTCGGTTGAGCGGTTTAGAAGTTGAGGCACCAAAGACGTTTTCGAAACGTCGCGGAACATATGAGATGTTTCGAGGGCTGAAATTGGGATTTCGGGCTCATACCCACGTCAAGAGGTATAAGACCTCCGACGATTTTCTTAACCTGCAAACTAAAGGAGAAAAGCTCAATCGTTGAGCTTGTGCTCAGATTGTCTAAGTGCAACAATCACTTGAATCGAGTGGGAGTTGATCTTCCAGATGAGATAGTGATGTTTCTCCAAAGTCATTGCCACCAAGCTGCTAGAGCTTCGTGATGAACTATAACATATCAGGGATAGATATGATGATCCTTGAGGTATTCGCGATGTTTGCCACCGCGAAAGTAGAAATCAAGAAGGAGCATCAATGTTGATGGTTAGTGAAACCACTAGTTTCAAGAAGGGCAAGGGCAACAAGGGATACTTCATGAAACGGCAGAACAGTTGCTGCTCTAGTGAAGAAACCCAAGGTTGAACCCAAACCGAGACTAAGTGCTTCTATAATGAGAGGAACAGACACTGAAGCGGAACCACCCTAGATACTTGGTAGATGAGAAGGCTGGCTAGGTCGATAGAAGTATATTGGATATACATTATGTTAATGTGTACTTTACTAGTACTCCTAGTAGCACCAGGGTATTAGATACCGGTTCGGTTGCTAAGTGTTATTAACTCGAAATAAAAGCTACGGAATAAACGGAGACTAGCTAAAGGTGAGCCGACAATATGTGTTGGAAGTGTTTCCAAGGTTGATGTGATCAAGCATCGTACGCTCCCTCTACCATCGAGATTGGTGTTAAACCTAAATAATTGTTATTTGGTGTTTGCGTTGAGCATAGACATGATTGGATTATGTCTATCATGATACTGTTATTCATTTAAGGAGAATAATGGTTACTCTGTTTATTTGAATAATACCTACAATGGTCTTGCACCTAAAATGAATGGTTTATTGAAATCTCGATCGTAGTGATACACATTTTCATGCCAAAAGATATAAGATAGTACCACCTGCTTGTGGCACTGCCATTTGAGTCATATTGGTATAAAACACATGAAGAAGCTCCATGTTGATGGATCTTTGGACTCAGTCGTTTTTTAAAAGGGTTGAGACATGCGAACCATGTCTATTAGTGTATACGCATGAAGAAACTCCATGCAGATGGATCGTTTGGACTCACTTGATGTTGAATCATTTGAGACATGCAAATCATACCACATGGACAAGATGACTGGAAAGCCTCGGTTTCAGTAAGATGGAACAAGAAAGCAACTTGTTGGAAGTAATACATTTTGATGTGTGCAGTCCAATGAGTACTGAGGCATGCAGTGAATATCGTTATGTTCTTACTTCACGGATGATTTAAGTAGATATTGAGTGTATTTACTTGATGAAACACAAGTCTGAATTATTGAATGGTTCAAGTAATTTCAGAGTGAAGTTAAAGATCATCGTGACAAGAGGATAAAATGTCTATGATATGATCATAGAGATGAGTATCTGAGTAACGAGCTTTGGCACGCAATTAAGACATTGTGGAAATTGTTTCACAATAAATATACCTGGAACACCATAGTGTGATGGTGTGTCCGAACATCATAGTTGCACCCTATTGAATATGGTGCGTACCATGATGTCTCTTATCGAATTACCACTATCGTTCATGGGTTAGGCATTAGAGACAACCGCACTCACTATAATAGGGCCCCACGTAATTCCATTGAGACGACACCGTTTGAACTATGGTTTGGAGAAACCTAAGTTGTCGTTTCTTAAAAGTTTGGGGCTGCGGCGCTTATGTCAAAAGTTTCAGGATGATAAGCTCGAACCCAAAGCGGATAAAATGCATCTTCATAGGACACCCAAAAACCAGTTGGGTATACCTCCTATCTCAGATCCGGAAGCAAAAGTAATTGTTTCTAGAAGCGGGTCCTTTCTCGAGGAAAAGTTTCTCTCGAAAGAATTGAGTGGGAGGATGGTGGAGACTTGATGAGGTTATTGAACCATCACTTCAACTAGTGTGTAGCAGGCACGGGAAGTTGTTCTGTGGCACCTACACCAATTGAAGTAGAAGCTTATGATAGTGATCATGAAACTTGGATCAAGTCACTACCGAACCTCGTGGGGCGACAAGGACGCAGATTGCTTGAGTGGTACGGTAATCCTGTCTTGGAGGTCATGTTGCTAGACAACAATGAACCTATGAGCTATGGAGAAGCAATGGTGGGCCCGGATTCCGA
Source organism: Aegilops longissima (assembly GCA_021605205.1). NCBI lineage: Eukaryota > Viridiplantae > Streptophyta > Magnoliopsida > Poales > Poaceae > Aegilops > Aegilops longissima. The sequence goes on along the minus strand of CM038677.1, from coordinate 751,068,965 downwards.
CGAATGGCTCGAGGCCATAAAATCCGAGAGAGGATCCATGACTTTGGAAGAAATACTTGATGGTCATAAGGCCGTTGGGTAAAGATGGATTTTAAAAGGAAGACAGACAATGATGGTAACTGTCACCATTAAGAAAGCTCGACTTGTCGTTAAAGATGTTTTCCGACAAGTTCAAGGCGTTGACTACGGTGAGGCTTTCTCACTCGTAGAGATGCTAAGAGTTTGTTGGAATTGGATTAGCAGCTACTGCATTATTTATGAAATCTTGCATATAGGATGTCAAAACATTGTTTCCTTGACAGTTTTCTTGAGGAAAGGTTGTATGTGATACAACCGAGAAGGTTTTGACAATCTGAAAGACGCTAACAAGTATGCAAAGCTCCAGCAATCCTTCTAAGGACTGGAGTAAGCATCTCGGAGTTGGAATATGCGCTTTGATGAGATGATCAAAGATTTTGGGTCTATACAAAGTTTATGAGAAAATTGTATTTCCAAAGAAGTGAGTGGGAGCACTATAGAATTTTGATGAGTATATGTTGTTGACATATTGTTGATCGAAATGATGTAGAATTTCTGGAAAGCATATAGGGTTATTTGAAAAGTGTTTTCAAGTGAAAACCTGTATTAAGCTACTTGAACATTGAGCATCAAGATCTATAGGGATAGATCAAAACCGCTTAATGGTACTTTCAAATGAGCATATGCCTTGACATGATCTTGAAGGTGTTCAAGATGGATCGATCAAAGAAGGAGTTCTTGCACGAGATGTAAGGTATGAAGTTAAGACTTAAAGCTCTACCACGGCGAGCAGAGAGAGAAAGGGCGAAGGTCGTCCCTATGCCTTAGACGTAGGCTCTATAGTATGCTATCTTTGTGTACCGCACGGAAGTGTGCCTTGCCATGAGTCGGTCAAGGGTACAAGAATGATCCAGGAATGGATCATTGGATAGCGATCAAAATTATCCTTGGAGTAAATAAGGACATGTTTCTCGATTATGGAGGTGATAAAGAGTTCGGCGTAAAGGGTTACGTCGGTGCAAGCTTTAACACCTATCCGAGTGACTCTGAGTAGCAAACCGGATACGTATAGTGGAGCAACCATTTGGAATAGCTCCAAGTGGAGCGTGGAAGCAATGTTTACAATATGACCTAGAAATTTGCAAAGCACACACGGATCTGAAAGGTTCAGACCCGTTGACTAAAACCTCTCTCACAAGCAAAACATGATCAAACCTCAGAACTCATTGAGTCTTAATCACATGATGATGTGAACTAGTTTCTGAGACACTAGTAAACTCTTTGGATGTTGGTCACATGGCGATGTGACCTATCAGTGTTAATCACATGACGATGTGAACTAGATTATTGACTCTAGTGCAAGTGGGAGACTGTTGGAAATATGCCCTAGAGGCAATAATAAATTAGTTATTATTATATTTCCTTGTTCATGATAATCGTTTGTTATCCATGCTATAATTGTATTGAAAGGAAACTCAGATACATGTGTGGATACATAGACAACACCATGTCCCTAGTAAGCCTCTAGTGCACTAGCTCATTGATCAATAAATGGTTACGGTTTCCTGACCATGGACATTGGATGTCGTTGATAACGGGATCACATCATTAGGAGAATGATGTGATGGACAAGACCCAGCCTAGCACAAAGATCGTAGTTCGTATGCTAAAGCTTTTATAATGTCAAGTATCATTTCCTTAGACCATGAGATTGTGCAACTCCGGATACCGTAGGAATGCTTTGGGTGTACCAAAGCGTCTGGCGTAAGCGGGTGGCTATAAAGGTGCACTACAGGTATCTCCGAAAGTGTCATTGGGTTGGCACGAATCGAGGCGGGATTTGTCACTCCGTAAGCGGAGAGGTATCTCTGGGCCCACTCGGTAGGACATCATCATAATGTGCACAATGTGACCAAGGGGTTGATCACGGGATGATGTGTTCTGGAATGAGTGTGAGACTTGCCGTGCGAGATTGAACAAGGTATCGGTATACCGACGATCGAATCTCGGGCAAGTATAATACCGCTAGACAAAGGGAATTGTATACGGGATTGATTGAGTCCTTGACATCGTGGTTCATCCGACGAGATCATCGTGGAACATGTAGGAGCCAACATGGGTATCCAGATCCGCTGTTGGTTATTGACGGGAGAACGTCTCGGTCATGTCGCATGATTCCCGAACCCGTAGGGTCTACACATAAGGTTCGATGGCGCTAGGGTTATAAAGGAAGTTTGTATGTGGTTACGAATGTTGTTGAGTCCGGATGAGATCCGGACGTCACGAGGAGTTCGGAATGGTCCGGAGGTAAAGATTTATATATAGGAAGTCTTATTTTGGTGGGAGGAAAAGTTTGGCGTTATCGGTAATGTCTGGGAGTGCGAAAGGGGTCCGGGGTCCCCAAGGGGTCCACCTGCCCGGGGGCCACATGTGCTTTAGGGGTGCGCCTTGGCCTATATGGCCCAAGGGCACCAGCCCCAAGAGGCCCATGCGCCAAGATATAAGAAAAGGGAGAGTCCTAAAGAGGAAGGCACCTCCAAGGTGCCTTGGGGAAGATGGTCTCCTCCCCCTCTTGGCCGCACCCTTCCTTGGAGGAAGGGGCAAGGCTGCGCCCTCCCCCCCCCTCTCTTGCACCTATATAAAGGGAGGGGAGAGAGGGGTGGCCGCACCTGAGTCCCTGGCGCCTCCCTCCCTCCTGTGACACCTCCTCCTCTCCCGCGGGTGCTTGGCGAAGCCCTGCAAGATTGCCACGCTCCTCCACCACCACCACGCCGTTGTGCTGTTGATGGATGGAGTCTTCCTCAACCTCTCCCTCTCTCCTTGCTGGATCAAGGCATGGGAGACGTCACCGGGCTGTACGTGTGTTGAACGCGGAGGTGCCGTCCGCTCGGCACTAGGATCTCCGGTGATTTGGATCACGGCAATGCGACTCCTTCAACCCCGTTCTCTTGAACGCTTCCGCTTAGCGATCTACAAGGGTATGTAGATGCACTCTCCTTCCCTTCGTTGTTGGTTTCTCCATAGATAGATCTTGGTGACATGTAGGAAAATTTTGAATTTCTGCTACGTTCCCCAACAATAACCAGCACATAAAGCATTCTTTTCATGATCTACTTGCATAGAAATTTTATTACTCTCCACATAAGCAAATTTGTTCTCATGAATAGTCGTGGGAGCAGACTCAACAAAATAACTATCATGTGAAGCATAATCCAATTGAAAATTAAAATCATGATGACAAGTTTCATGGTTATCTTTATTCTTTATAGCATACGTATCATCACAATAATCATCATAAATAGGAGGCATGCTTTCATCATAATAAATTTGTTGGAAATATGCCCTAGAGGCAATAATAAATTAGTTATTATTATATTTCCTTGTTCATGATAATCGTTTATTATCCATGCTATAATTGTATTGACAGGAAACTCAGATACATGTGTGGGTACATAGACAACACCATGTCCCTAGTAAGCCTCTAGTTGACTAGCTCGTTGATCAATAGATGGTTACGGTTTCTGACCATGGACATTGGATGTCATTGATAACGGGATCACATCATTAGGAGAATGATGTGATGGACAAGACAATCCTAAGCCTAGCACAAAGATCGTAGTTAGTATGCTAAAGCTTTTCTAAATGTCAAGTATCTTTTCCTTAGACCATGAGATTGTGCAACTCCGGATACCGTAGGAATGCTTTGGGTGTACCAAAGCGTCTGGCAATAGCGGGTGGCTATAAAGGTGCATTACTGGTATCTCGAAAGTGTCATTGGGTTGGCACGAATCGAGGCTGGATTTGTCACTCCGTGTAGCGGAGAGGTATCTCTGGGCCCACTCGGTAGGACATCATCATAATGTGCACAATGTGACCAAGGGGTTGATCACGGGATGATGTGTTACGGAACGAGTAAAGAGACTTGCCGATAACGAGATTGAACAAGGTATCGGGATACCGACGATCGAATCTCGGGCAAGTACAATACCGCTAGACAAAGGGAATTGTATACGGGATCGATTGAGTCCTTGACATCGTGGTTCATCCGATGAGATCATCGTGGAACATGTAGGAGCCAACATGGGTATCCAGATCCGCTGTTGGTTATTGACGGGAGAACGTCTCGGTCATGTCTACATGTCTCCGAACCGTAGGGTCTACACATAAGGTTCGATGGCGCTAGGGTTATAAAGGAAGTTTGTATGTGGTTACGAATGTTGTTGAGTCCGGATGAGATCCCGGACGTCACGAGGAGTCCGGAATGGTCGGAGGTAAAGATTTATATATGGGAAGTCCTGTTTTGGTCACCGGAAAAGTTTCGGGGTTTATCGGTAACGTACCGGGACCACCGGGAGGGTCCCGGGGGTCCACCAAGTGGGGCCACCAACCCCAGAAGGTTGCGTGGGCCAAGTGTGGGAGGGAAGGTGCGCCCCCCACAAGAGGCCCAAGGCGCAAGGGTGAGTGGGAGGGGGCAGACCCTAGGGCAGATGGGCCCTAAGGCCCATCTAGTGGGCGCCTCCCTCTCCCTCCCCTCTTGGCCGCCTCCCCCTTTTCCCATCTAGGGCTGCCGCCCCTCTAGGGGTGGGAACCCTAGAGGGGGCGCACCCTCCTCCCCTTCCCCTATATATATGAGGCCTAAGGGGCTGCCCATAACACGAGAGTTCTCTCCCTCTTGGTGCAGCCCTGCCTCTCCTCCTCCTCCTCTCCCTTGGTGCTTGGCGAAGCCTGCGGGATGCCACGCTCCTCCATCACCACCATGCCGTTGTGCTGCTGCTGGATGGAGTCTTCCTCAACCTCTCCCTCTCTCCTTGCTGGATCAAGGCGTGGGAGGCGTCACCGGGCTGTCACGTGTGTTGAGCGCGGAGGTGCCGTCCGTTCGGCACTAGGATCTCCGGTGATTTGGATCACGACAGCACGACTCCTTCAACCCCGTTCTCTTGAGCGCTTCGCTTAGCGATCTACAAGGGTATGTAGATGCACTCTCCTTCCCTCGTTGCTAGTTTCTCCATAGATAGATCTTGGTGACACGAGGAAAATTTTGAATTTCTGCTCGTTCCCCAGCAAAGTGGCATCATGAGCTAGGTCTATTGCGTAGATTCTTTGCGAGTAGAACACAAAGTAGTTGTGGGCGTTGATGTTGTTCAATATGCTTACCGTTACTAGTCCAATCTTGTTTCGATGGTATTGTGGGATGAAGCGGCCGGACCGACCTTACGTACTCTTACGTGAGGCAGGTTCCACCGGTGACATGCACTTGGTGCATAAGGTGGCTAGCGGTGCCGACTCTCCCACTTTAGTCGGAGCGGATTCGATGAAAAGGGTCCTTATGAAGGGTAAATAGCAATTGGCATATCACGTTGTGGTTTTGCGAGGTAAGAAACGTTCTTGCTAGAAACCCATAGCAGCCACGTAAAACATGCAACAACAATTAGAGGGCGTCTAACTTGTTTTTGCAGGGTATGCTATGTGATGTGATATGGCCAAGAAGAATGTGATGAATGATATGTGATGTATGAGATTGATCATGTTCTTGTAATAGGATTCACGACTTGCATGTCGATGAGTATGACAACCGGCAGGAGCCATAGGAGTTGTCTTTATTTATTGTATGACCTGCGTGTCATTAAACAACGCCATGTAATTACTTTACTTTATTGCTAACGGTAGCCATAGTAGTAGAAGTAATAGTTGGCGAGACAACTTCATGAAGACACGATGATGGAGATCATGGTGTCATGCGGTGACGATGATGATCATGGAGCCCAAGATGGAGATCAAAGGAGCAAAATGATATTGGCCATATCATGTCACTATATAATTGCATGTGATGTTTATTATGTTTATGCAGCTTGTTTACTTAGAACGACGGTAGTAAATAAGATGATCCCTTACACAAATTTCAAGAAGTGTTCTCCCCTGAGTGTGCACCGTTGCTACAGTTCGTCGCTTCTAAGCACCACGTGATGATCGGGTGTGATGGATTCTTACATTCACATACAACGGGTGTAAGACAGATTTACACAGCAAAAACACTTGGGGTTAACTTGACGAGCCTAGCATGTGCAGACATGGCCTCGGAACACAGAGACCGAAAGGTCGAGCATGAGTCGTATAGTAGATACGATCAACATGAAGATGTTCACCGATGATGACTAGTCCGTCTCACGTGATGATCGGACACGGCCTAGTTGACTCGGATCATGTAATCACTTAGATGACCAGAGGATGTCTATCGAGTGGGAGTTCATAAGATGAACTTAATTATCTTGAACATAGTCAAAAGACCTTTTGCAAATTATGTAAAGCTCGCGCTTTAGTTCCTTGTTTAGATATGTTCCTAGAGAAAATATAGTTAAAAGTTGAAAGTAGCGATTATGCGGACGAGAAAGCTTATGTCCTTAATGCACGCTCGGTGTGCTGAACCCCAAACATCGTTTGTGGATGTTGCGAACATCGGACATACACGTTTTGATAACTACGTGATAGTTCGGTTAAGCGGTTTAGAGTTGAGGCACCAAAGGCGTTTTGAAACATCGCGGAACATATGAGATGTTTTCAAGGGCTGAAATTGGGATTTCGGGCTCGTGCCCACGTCGAGAGGTATGAGACCTCCGGCGATTTTCTTAGCCTGCAAACTAAGGAGAAAAGCTCAATCGTTGAGCTTGTGCTCAGATTGTCGAATACAACAATCACTTAAATCGAGTGGGAGTTGATCTTCCAGATGAGATAGTGATGTTTCTCCAAAGTCATTGCCACCAAGCTGCTAGAGCTTCGTGATGAACTATAACATATCAAGGATAGAGATGATGATCCTTGAGGTATTCGCGTTATTTGACATCGCGAAAGTAAAAATCAAGAAGGAGCATCAATTGTTGATGGTTGGTGAAACCACTAGTTTCAAGAAGCGCAAGGGCAAGAAGGGACACTTCATGAAACGGCAAATCAGTTGCTGCTCCAGTGAAGAAACCCAAGGTTGAACCCAAACCCGAGACTAAGTGCTTCTGCAATAAGGGGAACAGCCACTGGAGCAGAATTACCCTAGATACTTGGTAGATAAGAAGGCTAGCAAGGTCGATAGAAGTATATTGGATATACATTATGTTAATGTGTACTTTACTAGTACTCCTAGTAGCACTAGGGTATTAAGATACCGGTTCGGTTGCTAAATGTTAGTAACTCGAAATAAAAGCTATGGAATAAAGGAGACTAGCTAAAGGTGAGCCGAAGATATGTGTTGGAAGTGTTTCCAAGGTTGATGTGATCAAACATCGCACGCTCCCTCTACCATCAAGATTAGTATTAAACCAGAATAATTATCATTTGGTGTTTGCGTTGAGCATAGACATGATTGGATTATGTCTATCGCAATACGGTTATTCATTTAAGGAGAATAATGGTTACTCTATTTATTTGAATAATACCTTCGATGGTCTTGCACCTAAATAAATGGTTTATTGAATCTCGATCGTAGTGATACACATTTTCATGCCAAAAGTATAAGGTAGTAATGATAGTACCACTTACTTGTGGCACTGCCATGTAAGTCATATTGGTATAAAACGCATGAAGAAGTTCCATGTCGATGGATCTTTGGACTCACTCGTTTTTGAAAAGTTTGAGACATGCGAACCATGTCTATTGGTGTATATGCATGAAGAAACTCCATGCAGATGGACCGTTTGGACTCACTTGATTTTGAATCACTTGAGACATGCAAATCATACCACATGGGCAAGATGAGTGAAAGCCTCGTTTTCGATGAGATGGAACAAGATAGCAACTTGTTGAAGTAACACATTTTGATGTGTGCAGTCCAATGAGTTTGAGGCATGCGATGAATATCGTTATGTTCTTACTTCACGGATGATTTAAGTAGATCTTGAGTGTATTTACTTGATGAAACTCAAGTCTGAATTATTGAATGGTTCAAGTAATTTCAGAGTGAAGTTTAAGATCTTCGTGACAAGAGGATAGAATGTCTATGATATGATCATAGAGATGAATATCGGAGTTACGAGTTTTGGCACACAATTAATACATTGTGCAAACTGTTTCACGATTAATACCGCCTGGAACACCATAGTGTGATGGTGTGTCCGAACATCATAGTTGCACTCTATTGGATATGGTGCGTACCATGATATCTCTTATCGAATTACCACTATCGTTCATGGGTTAGGCATTAGGGACAACCGCACTCACTTTAATGGGGCACCACGTAATTCCGTTGAGACGACACCGTTTGGAGAAACCTAAGTTGTCGTTTCTTAAAAGTTTGGGGCTGCGACGCTTATGTGGAAAAGTTTCAGGTTGATAAGCTCGAACCCAAAGCGGACAAAATGCATCTTCATAGGACACCCAAAACAGTTGGGTATACCTCCTAATTCAGATCCGGAAGCAATAGGGATTGTTTCTTGAATCGGGTCCTTTCTCGAGGAAAAGTTCGTCTCGAAAAGTTGAGTGGGAGGATGGTGGAGACTTGATGAGGTTATTGAACCATCACTTCAACTAGTGTGTAGCAGGGCACAGGAAGTTGTTCCCGTGGCACCTACACCAATTGAAGTAGAAGCTTATGATAGTGATCATGAAGTTTCGGATCAAGTCACTGACGTACCTCGTAGGGTGACAAGGATGCGTACTACTTCAGAATGGTACGCAATCCTGTCTTAGAGGTCATGTTGCTAGACAACAATGAACCTACGAGATATGAAGAAGCGATGGTGGGCCCGGATTCCGATAAATGGTTAAAAGCCATAAAATCCGAGAAAGGATCCATGACTTTGGTGGACTTGCCCGATAATCGGCAAGCCATTGAGATAAATGGATCTTTAAGAAGAAGACGGATGTGGACGGTAATGTCACCGTCTATGAAGCTCGACTTGTGGCGAAGAGTTTTTCACAAGTTCAAGGAGTTGACTACGATGAGATTTTCTCATCCGTAGCGATGCTTAAGTCCATCGGAATCATGTTAGCACAAGCTGCATTTATGAAATCTGGCAGATGGATGTCAAAATGAGTATCCTTGCCAGTTTTTGTAAGGAAAGGTTGTATGTGATGCAATCAGAAAGTTTTGTCGATCCTAAGGATGCTAAAAGGTATGCTAGCACCAGCGATCCTTCTAAGGACTGGAGTAAGCATCTCGGAGTTGGAATGTGCGCTTTGATGTGATGATCAGAGATTTTGGGTTTATACAAAGTTTATGAGAAATTTGTATTTCCAAAGAAGTGAGTGGGAGCACTATAGAATTTCTGATGAGTATATGTTGTTGACATATTGTTGATCAGAAATGATGTAGAATTTCTGGAAAGCATACAGGGTTATTTGAAAAGTGTTTTTCAATAGAAACCTGGATTAAGCTACTTGAACATTGAGCATCAAGATCTATAAGAATAGATCAAAAATGCTTAATGGTACTTTCAAATGAGCACATACCTTGACATAATCTTGAAGGTGTTCAAGATGGATCAGTCAAAGAAGGAGTTCTTGCCTGAGATGTAAGGTATGAAGTTAAGACTTAAAGCTCGACCACGGCAGAAAAGAGAGAAAGGACGAAGGTCGTCCCCTATGCTTTAGACGTAGGCTCTATAGTATGCTATGCTGTGTGCCGCACCGGTAGTGTGCCTTGCCATGAATCAGTCAAGGGGTACAAGAATGATCCAGGAACGGATCATTGGACATCGGTCAAAATTGTCCTTGGAGTAAATAAGGACATGTTTCTCGATTATGGAAGTGATAAAGAGTTCGGCGTAAAGGGTTACGTCGATGCAAGCTTTAACACCTATCCGAGTGACTCTGAGTAGCAAATCGGATACGTATAGTGGAGCAACCATTTGGAATAGCTCCAAGTGGAGCGTGGAAGCAGCATTTACAATATGACATAGAGTTTTGCGAAGTACATACGGATCTGAATGTTGCAGACCCGTTGACTAAAACCTCTCTCACAAGCAAAACATGATCAAACCCCAGAACTCATTGAGTCTTAATCACATGATGATGTGAACTAGTTTAGTGACACTAGTAAACTCTTTGGATGTTGGTCACATGGCGATGTGACCTATCAGTGTTGACCACATGGCGATGTGAACTAGATTATTGACTCTAGTGCAAGTGGGAGACTGTTGGAAATATGCCCTAGAGGCAATAATAAATTAGTTATTATTATATTTCCTTGTTCATGATAATCGTTTATTATCCATGCTATAATTGTATTGACAGGAAACTCAGATACATGTGTGGGTACATAGACAACACCATGTCCCTAGTAAGCCTCTAGTTGACTAGCTCGTTGATCAATAGATGGTTACGGTTTCACGACCATGGACATTGGATGTCATTGATAACGGGATCACATCATTAGGAGAATGATGTGATGGACAAGACAATCCTAAGCCTAGCACAAAGATCGTAGTTAGTATGCTAAAGCTTTTCTAAATGTCAAGTATCTTTTCCTTAGACCATGAGATTGTGCAACTCCGGATACCGTAGGAATGCTTTGGGTGTACCAAGCGTCACTGGCATGGCGGGTGGCTATAAAGGTGCATTACGGTATCTCGAAAGTGTCATTGGGTTGGCACGAATCGAGGCTGGATTTGTCACTCCATGTAACGGAGAGGTATCTCGGGCCCACTCGGTAGGACATCATCATAATGTGCACAATGTGACCAAGGGGTTGATCACGGGATGATGTGTTACGGAACGAGTAAAGAGACTTGCGGTAGCGAGATTGAACAAGGTATCGGGATACCGACGATCGAATCTCGGGCAAGTACAATACCGCTAGACAAAGGGAATTGTATACGGGATCGATTGAGTCCTTGACATCGTGGTTCATCCGATGAGATCATCGTGGAACATGTAGGAGCCAACATGGGTATCCAGATCCGCTGTTGGTTATTGACGGGAGAACGTCTCGGTCATGTCTACATGTCTCCGAACCCGTAGGGTCTACACATAAGGTTCGATGGCGCTAGGGTTATAAAGGAAGTTTGTATGTGGTTGCGAATGTTGTTGAGTCCGGATGAGATCCCGGACGTCACGAGGAGTTCGGAATGGTCCGGAGGTAAAGATTTATATATGGGAAGTCCTGTTTTGGTCACCGGAAAAGTTTCGGGGTTTATCGGTAACGTACCGGGACCACCGGGAGGGTCCCGGGGGTCCACCAAGTGGGGCCACCAACCCCAGAAGGTTGCGTGGGCCAAGTGTGGGAGGGAACCAGCCCCAAAGGGGCTGGTGCGCCCACAAGAGGCCCAAGCGCGCAGGGTGAGTGGGAGGGGCAAACCCTAGAGATGGGCCTAAGGCCCATCTAGTGGGCGCCTCCCTCTCCCTCCCCTCTTGGCCGCCTCCCCCTTTTCCCATCTAGGGCTGCCGCCCCTCTAGGGGTGGGAACCCTAGAGGGGGCGCACCCTCCTCCCCTTCCCCTATATATATGAGGCCTAAGGGGCTGCCCATAACACGAGAGTTCTCTCCCTCTTGGTGCAGCCCTGCCTTTCCTCCTCCTCCTCTCCCTTGGTGCTTGGCGAAGCCCTACGGGATTGCCACGCTCCTCCATCACCACCATGCCGTTGTGCTGCTGCTGGATGGAGTCTTCCTCAACCTCTCCCTCTCTCCTTGCTGGATCAAGGCGTGGGAGACGTCACCGGGCTGTACGTGTGTTGAGCGCGGAGGTGCCGTCCGTTCGGCACTAGGATCTCCGGTGATTTGGATCACGACAATCACGACTCCTTCAACCCGTTCTCTTGAGCGCTTCCGCTTAGCGATCTACAAGGGTATGTAGATGCACTCTCCTTCCCTCGTTGCTAGTTTCTCCATAGATAGATCTTGGTGACACGTAGGAAAATTTTGAATTTCTGCTACGTTCCCCAACAAAATTTGCTCATCAAAACTTGGGGGACTAAACATATTAACTTCATCAAACATAGCATCCCCAAGCTTGTGGCTTTGCATATCATTAGCATCATGGGTATTCAAAGAATTCATACTAACAACATTGCAATCATGCTCATCATTCACATATTTTATGCCAAGCATTCTATGTAATTCTTATTCTAGTACTTGAGCGCAATTTTCCTTCCCATCATTTTCATGAAAGACATTAAAAAGATGAAGCATATGAGGCACCCTTAATTCCATTTTTTGTACTTTTCTTTTATAAACTAAACTAGTGATAAAACAAGAAACTAAAAGATTCAATTGCAAGATCTAAAGATATACCTTCAAGCACTCACCTCCTCGGCAACGACGCCAGAAAAGAGCTTGATGTCTACTACACAACCTTCTTCTTGTAGACGTTGTTGGGCCTCCAAGTGCAGAGGTTTGTAGGACAGTAGCAAATTTCTCTCAAATGGATGACCTAAGGTTTATCAATCCATGGGAGGCGTAGGATGAAGATGGTCTCTCTCAAACAACCCTGCAACCAAATAACAAAGAGTCTCTTGTGTCCCCAACACACCCCATACAATGGTAAATTGTATAGGTGCACTAGTTCGGCGAAGAGATGGCGATACAAGTGCAATATGGATGGTAGATATACGTTTTGTAATCTGAAAAAATAAAAGCAGCAAGGCACCAAGCGATAAAAGTGAGCGTAAACGGTGTTGCAATGCTAGGAAACAAGGCCTAGGGTTCATACTTTCACTAGTGCAAGTTCTCTCAACAATAATAACATAATTGGATCATATAACTATCCCTCAACATGCAACAAAGAGTCACTCCAAAGTCACTAATAGCGGAGAGCAAGCGAAGAGATTACGGCAAGTCTGAAACCGCCTCAAATTTATTCTTTCGATCGATCTATTCAAGAGTCCGTAGTAAAATAACACAAAGCTATTCTTTCCGTTCGATCTATCATAGAGTTCGTACTAGAATAACACCTTAAGACACAAATCAACCAAAACCCTAATGTCACCTAGATACTCCAATGTCACCTCAAGTATCCGTGGGTATGATTATACGATATGCATCACACAATCTCAGATTCATCTATTCAACCAACACAAAGAACTTCAAAGAGTGCCCCAAAGTTTCTACCGGAGAGTCAAGAAAAAAACGTGTGCCAACCCCTATGCATAAGTTCATAGAACTCGCAAGTTCGTCACTAAAACATACATCAAGAGGATCACGTGATATCCCATTGTCACCATAGATAAGCACATGCAAGACATACATCAAGTGTTCTCAAATCCTTAAAGACTCAATCCGATAAGATAACTTCAAAGGGAAAACTCAATCCATTACAAGAGAGTAGAGGGGGAGAAACAACATAAGATCCAACTATAATAGCAAAGCTCGCGATACATCAAGATCGTACCACCTCAAGAACACGAGAGAGAGAGAGAGAGAGATATCAAACACATAGCTGCTGGTACATTGAAGGAAATATGCCCTAGAGGCAATAATAAAGTTATTATTTATTTCCTTATATCATGATAAATGTTTATTATTCATGCTAGAATTGTATTAACCGGAAACATAATACATGTGTGAATACATAGACAAACATATAGTCACTAGTATGCCTCTACTTGACTAGCTCGTTAATCGAAGATGGTTATGTTTCCTAACCATAGACATGAGTTGTCATTTGATTAACGGGATCACATCATTAGGAGAATGATCTGATTGACATGACCCATTCCGTTAGCCTAGCACTTGATCGTTTAGTATGTTGCTATTGCTTTCTTCATGACTTATACATGTTCCTGTAACTATGAGATTATGCAACTCCCGTTTACCGGAGGAACACTTTGGGTACTACCAAACGTCACAACGTAACTGGGTGATTATAAAGGAGTACTACAGGTGTCTCCAAAGGTACATGTTGGGTTGGCGTATTTGAGATTAGGTTTTGTCACTCCGATTGTCGGAGAGGTATCTCTGGGCCTTCTCGGTAATACACATCATATAAGCCTTGCAAGCATTGCAACTAATAAGTTAGTTGCGATATGATGTATTACGGAGCGAGTAAAGAGACTTGCGTAGCGAGATTGAACTAGGTATTGGATACCGGCGATCGAATCTCGGGCAAGTAACATACCGATGACAAAAGGAACAAAGTATGTTGTTATGCGGTTTGACCGATAAAGATCTTCGTAGAATATGTAGGAGCCAATATGGGCATCCAGGTTCCGCTATTGGTTATTGACCGAGAATGGTTCTAGGTCATGTCTACATAGTTCTCGAACCCGTAGGGTCCGCACGCTTAAGGTTTCGATGATGGTTATATTATGAGTTTATGAGTTTTGATGTACCGAAGGAGTTCGAGTCCGGATGAGATCGGGGACATGACGAGAGTCTCGAAATGGTCGAGGCGTAAAGATCGATATATTGGACGACTATATTCGGAGTTGGAAATGTTCGAATGATTGGGTATTTTTGAGTACCGAGAGTTACGGGAATTCGCCGGGAGAAGTATTGGGCCTTATTGGGCCCTGCAGAAAGAGAGGGGCTGCCTAGGGCAGGCCGCGCGCCCAAGGCCTAGTCCGAATTGGACTAGGGGAGGCCGCACCCTTCCTCCCTTCCCTTCCTTCTCTCCTACTCCTACTAGGAAAGGAGGAGTCCTACTCCCGGTGGGAGTAGGACTCCCCCTTGGTGCGCCCTCCTAGGGCGGCCACCTCCTCCTTGTTCCTTTATATCACGAGGCGGGGGCACCCCATGACACACAAGTTGATCTCGGATCGTTCCTTAGCCGTGTGCGGTGCCCCCTCCACCATATTCCACTTGGTCATATCGTCGCGGAGCTTAGGCGAAGCCTGCGCCGGAGAAGTCATATCGTCGCAGAGCTTAGGCGAAGCCTGCGTCGGTGGAGCATCATCATCGTCACCATGCCGTCGTCTTGTGGAACTCATCCCGACACTTTGCTGGATCGAGTCCGGGATCGTCATCGAGCTGAGCGTGTGCAGAACTTCGGAGGTGCCGTCGTTCGGTGCTTGAATCGGTCGGATCGTGAAGGCGTCGACTACATCAACAGCGTTGTTATAGCGCTTCCGCTTTCGGTCTCACGAGTGCGTGGACGGACACTCTCCCTCTCGTTGCTATGCCATCACCATGGTCTTGCGTGTGCGTAGGAAATTTTTGAAATTACTCGTTCCCCATCGATGGCATCCGAGCCTGGTTTTATGCGTTGATGTCATATGCACGAGTAGAACACAAGTGAGTTGTGGGCGATATAAGTCATCTGCTTACCAAGCATGTCATACTTTGGTTGGCGGTATTGTGAGATGAAGCGGCTCGGACCGACATTACGCAGACGCTTACGCGAGACTGGTTTCACCGCTTGAGCACTAGTTGTTTAAAGGTGACCGGCGGGTGTCGGTTTCTCTCACTTTAGTTGAACCGGTGTGGCTACGCCCGGTCCTTGCGAAGGTTAAAACAGCACCAACTTGACAAACTATCGTTGTGGTTTTGATGCGTAGGTAAGAACGGTTCTTGCTCAGCCCGTAGCAGCCACGTAAAACTTGCAACAACAAAGTAGAGGGCGTCTAACTTGTTTTTGCAGGGCATGTTGTGATGTGATGTGGTCAAGGCGTGATGCTATATTTTATTGTATGAGATGATCATGTTTTGTAACGAGTTATCGGCAATGGCGAGAGCCATATGGTTGTCGCTTTATTGTATGAAATGCAAAAGCCATGTAATTGCTTTACTTTATCACTAAGCGATAGCGATAGTCGTAGAAGCAATAGTTGGCGAGGCGACAACGATGCTACGATGGAGATCAAGGTGTCGCGCCGGTGGCGATGGTGATCATGGCGGTGCTTGGCGATGGAGATCACAAGCACAAGATGATGATGACCATATCATATCACTTATATTGATTGCATGTGATGTTTATCCTTTATGCATCTTATCTTGCTTTGATTGGCGGTAGCATTATAAGATGATCTCTCACTAAAATTATCAAGAAGTGTTCTCCACGAGTATGCACCGTTGCGAAAGTTCTTCGTCTTTGAGACACCACGTGATGATCGGGTGTGATAGGCTCTACGTTCAAATACAGCGGGTGCAAAACAGTTGCGCACGCGGAATATTCAGGTTAAACTTGCGAGCCTAGCATATAACAGATATGGCCTCGGAACACGGAGACCGAAGGTCGAGCGTGAATCATATAGTAGATATGATCAACATAGTGATGTTCACCATTGAAACTACTCCATCTCACGTGATGATCGGACATGGTTTAGTTGATTTGGATCACGTAATCACTTAGATGACTAGAGAGATGTCTATCTAAGTGGGAGTTCTTAAGTAATATGATTAATTGAACTTTAATTTATCATGAACTTAGTCTGGTAGTATTTTGCAAATTATGTTGTAGATCAATAGCTCGCGTTGTTGCTTCCCTATATTTTCATATGTGTTCCTAGAAAATTGTATTGAAAGATGTTAGTAGTAATGATGCGGATTGGATCCATGATCGAGGTTTATCCTCATTGCTGCCTTGAAGAATTATGTCCTTAATGCACCGCTAGGTAGCGGACCTATTGCGGGAGCAGATGCGGGCGTTATGAGCGTTTGGCTAGCTCAATATGAGCGAATCTGAGACGTTATGAGCGTTTGGCTAGCTCAATATGATGACTACGATAGTTTAGTGCGCCATGCTTAACGGCTTAGAATCGGGACTTCAAAGGCGTTTTGAGCGTCATGGACCATATGAGATGTTCCAGGAGTTGAAGTTAATATTTCAGCAAATACCGGAGTTGAGAGATATGAAGTCTCCAACAAGTTCTATAGCTAAAAGATGGAGGAGAATCGCTCAACTAGTGAGCATGTGCTTAGATTATGCAGGTACTTCAATCGCTTGAATCAAGTGGGAGTTAATCTTCCAGATAAGATAGTGATTGATGAATTCTCTAGTCACCATCACTAAGTTACTAGAACTTCATGATGAACTGTAGTATGCAAGGGATGACGAGAACGATTCCCGAGCTCTTCGTGATGTTGAAATCGACGAAGGTAGAAATCAAGAAAGAGCATCAAGTGTTGATGATTGACAAGACCACTAGTTTCAAGAAAAGGGTAAAGGGAAAGAAAGGGAACTTCAAGTAGAATGACAAGCAAGTTGTCACTCCACGAAGAAACCCAAAGCTGAACCAAAGCCTAAAAGCGAGTGCTTACATTGCATAGGAAATGGTCCTTTGAAGCGGAAATACCCCAAATATTTGGTGGATAAGAAGGATGGCAAAGTGAACAAGGGTATATTTGATATCAGTTTATTGATGTGTGCTTTACTAGTGTTTATAGTAGCCCCAGTATTTGATACTTGTTCGGTTGCTAAGATTAGTAACTCAAGCAGAGTTCTGAGAATAAGCAGAGACTAGTTGAAGGGAAGTGACGATGAGTGTTGGAAGAAGTTCCAAGATTGATATGATCATCATCGCACACTCCCTATACTATTGAGATTAGTGTTTATAGTAGCCCCAGTATTTGATACTTGTTCGGTTGCTAAGATTAGTAACTCGAAGCAGGAGTTCTGAGAATAAGCGAAACTAGTTGAAGGGAAGTAACGATGAGTGTTGGAAGTAGTTCCAAGATTGATATGATCATCATCGCACACTCCCTATACTTTCGGGATTAGTGTTAAACCTAAATAAATGTTATTTAGCGTTTGCGTTGAGCATGAATATGATTTGATCATGTTTATTGCAATACGGTTATTCATTTGAGAAGAGAATAAATTGTTGTTACATTTACATGAATAAAACCTTATATGGTTACACACCCAATGAAAATGGTTCGTTGGATCTCGATCGTAGTGATACACATATTCATAATATTGAAACCAAAAGATGCAAAGTTAATAATGATAGTGCAACTTATTTGTGGCATTGCAGTTTAGGTCATATTGGTGTAAAGCGCATGAAGAAACTCCATCTTGATGGGATTTTGGAATCACTTGATTATGAATCACTTGATGCTTGCGAACCATGCCTTATGGGCAAGATGACTAAAACTCCGTTCTCGGAACAATGGAGCGAGCTCTTGACTTGTTGGAAATAATACATACCGATGTATGCGATCCAATGAGTGTTGATGCTCGTGGCAAGTATCGTTATTTTCGACCTTCACAAGATGATTTGAGCAGATATGGGTATATCTACTTGATGAAACATAAGTCTGAAATAATTGAAAGGTTCAAAGAATTTCAGAGTGAAGTGGAAAATCATCGTAACATGAAAATAAAGTTTCGCGATCTGATCACGGAGGCGAATATTTGAGTTCTGAGTTTGGTCCAATTAAAACAATGTGGAATAGTTTCACACTCACGCTACGGAACACCACAACGTTATGGTGTGTTCGAACGTCGTAACCGCACTTTATTGGATATGGTGCGATCTATGATGTCTCTTATTGATTTACCATTATCGTTTTGGGGTTATGCATTAGAGACAGCTGCATTCACGTTAAAAGGGCACCATCTAAATCCGTTGAGCCGACACTATATGAACTGTGGTTCAGCAAGAAACCCAAGTTATCGTTTCTTAAAGTTTGGGGCTACGATGCTTATGTGAAAAAGTTTCATCCTGATAAGCTCGAACCCAAATCGGAAAAGTGCGTCTTCATAGAATACCCAAAGGAAACTGTTGGGTACTCCTTCTATCACAGATCCAAAGGCAAAACATTCGTTGCTAAGAATGGATCCTTTCTAGAGAAGGAGTTTCTCTCGAAAGAAGTGAGTGGGAGGAAAGTAGAACTTGATGAGGTAATTGTGCCTTCTCCCTTATTGGAAAGTAGTTCATCACGAAATCAGTTCGGTGATTCCTACACCAATTAGTGAGGAAGTTAATGATGATGATCATGAAACTTCAGATCAAGTTGCTACCAAACCTCGTAGGTCTTCGAGTAAGATCCGCACTGAGTGGTACGGTAATCATGTTCGGAAGTCATGTTACTAGACCATGATGAACCTACGAGCTATGAGGAAGCGATGATGAGCCCAGATTTCATAAAATGGCTTGAGGCCATGAAATCGAGATGGGATCCATGTATGAGAACAAAGTATGGACTTTGATGGAGTTGCCGATGATCGGCAAGTCATATTATATAAATGGATCTTCAAGAGGAAGGCAGATCTTGATAGTAGTGTTACTATCTACAAAGCTAGACTTGTTGAAAAAGGTTTTTGACAAAGTTCAAGATGTTGAATACAATGAGATTTTCTCACTCGTATCGATGCTTAAAAGTCTGTCCGAATCATGTTAGCAATTGCCACATTTTATGAAATCGGCAAATGGATGTCAAAACTGCATTCCTTAATGGTTTTCTTAAAGAAGAGTTGTATATGATGCAACCGAAGGTTTTGTCAATCCTAAAGGTGCTAACAAAATGTGCAAGCTCCAGCGATCCATCAATGGACTGGTGCAAGCATCTCGGAGTTGGAATATACGCTTTGATGTGTTGATCAAAGCATATGGTTTTATCTGAGACTTTTGGAAATGCTGTATTTACAAGAAAGTGAGTGAGAGCACTACAACATTTCGATAAGTATATGTGAATGACATATTGTAGATTGGAAATAATGTAGAATTATTCGCAAAGCATAAAGGAGTGTTTGAAAGGAGTTTTTCAAAAGAAAGACCTCGGTGAAGCTGCTTGCATATTGAGCATCAAGATCTATAGAGATAGATCAAAAGCGCTTGATAAGTTTTTCAATGAATACATACCTTGACAAGATTTTGAAGTAGTTCAAAATGGAACAGTCAAAGAAAGAGTTCTTGCCTGTGTAACAAGGTGTGAGATTGAGTAAGACTCAAAACCCGACCACGGCAGAAGATAGAAAGAGAATGAAAGTCATTCCCTATGCATCAGCCATAGGTTCTATAAAGTATGTCATCTTGTGTATCGGATCTATTGCATACCCTACCACTAAGCTTGGCAAGGAGTGCAATAGTGATCTAGGAGTAGATCAATGGACAGCGGTCAAAATTATCCTTAGTAGAATAAGGATATGTTTCTCGATTATGGAAGTGAAAAGGGTTAAATGCGTAAAGGGTTACGTCGATGCAAGTTTTAACACTAAATCTAGATGACTCGAGTCTCAATCTGGATACATATTGAAAGTGGGAGCAATTAGCTAGAGTAGCTCCGTGCGAGCATTGTAGACATAGAAATTTGCAAAATACTTACGGCTCGAATGTGCAGACCCGTTGACTAAAATTATCTCACAAGCAAAACATGATCACACCTTAGTACTCTTTGGGTGTTAATCACATGGAGATGTGAACTAGATTCTGACTCTAGTATACCCTTTGGGTGTTGGTCACATGTCGATGTGAACTATGGGTGTTAACCACATATAGATGTGAACTATTGATGTTAAATCACATGGCGATGTGAACTAGATTATTGACTCTAGTGCAAGTGGGAGGCTGAAGGAAATATGCCCTAGAGGCAATAATAAAGTTATTATTTATTTCCTTATATCATGATAAATGTTTATTATTCATGCTAGAATTGTATTAACCGGAAACATAATACATGTGTGAATACATAGACAAACATATAGTCACTAGTATGCCTCTACTTGACTAGCTCGTTAATCGAAGATGGTTATGTTTCCTAACCATAGACATGAGTTGTCATTTGATTAACGGGATCACATCATTAGGAGAATGATCTGATTGACATGACCCATTCCGTTAGCCTAGCACTTGATCGTTTAGTATGTTGCTATTGCTTTCTTCATGACTTATACATGTTCCTGTAACTATGAGATTATGCAACTCCGTTTACGGAGGAACACTTTGGTACTACCAAAGCGTCACAACGAATCGGGTGATTATAAAGGAGTACTACAGGTGTCTCCAAAGGTACATGTTGGGTTGGCGTATTTGAGATTAGGTTTTGTCACTCCGATTGTCGGAGAGGTATCTCTGGGCCTTCTCGGTAATACACATCATATAAGCCTTGCAAGCATTGCAACTAATAAGTTAGTTGCGAGATGATGTATTACGGAACGAGTAAAGAGACTTGCGATAGCGAGATTGAACTAGGTATTGGATACCGACGATCGAATCTCGGGCAAGTAACATACCGATGACAAAAGGAACAAAGTATGTTGTTATGCGGTTTGACCGATAAAGATCTTCGTAGAATATGTAGGAGCCAATATGGGCATCCAGGTTCCGCTATTGGTTATTGACCGAGAATGGTTCTAGGTCATGTCTACATAGTTCTCGAACCCGTAGGGTCCGCACGCTTAAGGTTTCGATGACAGTTATATTATGAGTTTATGAGTTTTGATGTACCGAAGGAGTTCGGAGTCCGGATGAGATCGGGGACATGACGAGGAGTCTCGAAATGGTCGAGGCGTAAAGATCGATATATTGGACGACTATATTCGGAGTTCGGAAATGTTCGAATGATTCGGGTATTTTGAGTCTGGGAGAGTTACGGAATTCGCCGGGAGAAGTATTGGGCCTTATTGGGCCTGCGGAAAGAGAGAGGGCTGCCTAGGGCAGGCGCGCGCCCCAAGGCCTAGTCCGAATTGGACTAGGGGAGGGCCGCACCCCTTCCTCCCTTCCCTTCCTTCTCTCCTACTCCTACTAGGAAAGGAGGAGTCCTACTCCGGTGGGAGTAGGACTCCCCTTGGTGCGCCCTCCTAGGGCGGCCACCTCCTCCTTGTTCCTTTATATATAGGCGGGGGCACCCATGACACACAAGTTAATCTACGGATCGTTCCTTAGCCATGTGCGGTGCCCCCCTCCACCATATTCCACTTCGGTCATATCGTCGCGGAGCTTAGGCGAAGCCCTGCGCCGGAGAAGTCATATCGTCGCAGAGCTTAGGCGAAGCCCTGCGTCGGTGGAAAATGACACTAGGCTCTGGGTTAACAGGCTAGTCCCAAAAATAATATAAAAGTGCATAGTAAAGCCCATTAAACATCCAAGATGAATAATATAATAGCATGAATACTTCATAAATTATAGATACGTTGGAGACGTATCAACTATTAGTTGAACTATTTGATTTCTATTGATTTTCTGTGATGGACTATGCGATAAAAAAATTACTTATGTTGAATTCACGTCGAACCACGGCGAATATGGGCCGATTCGCGCCGATATCGGGCCATTTTTCGCTGAAAGTGGGCCGAAAAGTGGGCACATTTGCGCCAAAAATGGGCCGATATCGGCGCGTGGGGGCGACCTGGGGGTGACGGCTGGGTGCCCAACCGCCCCCAGAGCCGATTATATCGCCGGCTCGCCCCCAGGCGGCGATTTTTATGCCTCATGGGGGGCCAACAGCTGGAGATGCTCTTATTGCCCATGACCACAGACCACTCTACAAAGCGCTCCCCACAACCGTCGCTCGTCCTTCAGCTCATGCTGCAGTGCCGGCTGCACGTTTTGTCTCAGCGTCTTCTACGGAACAGACCCACTGCAACTGTCATTCATGCCGTCTGTCACCGCTGGACATAATGCTCGCCTTGCAGCTCATGTCATCAAGCCTGCTTGAAGATTCGTCTCGGTACCGTTCGTGCCTCTGTGGTACCACAACCACCACCGTGCTCGTTGTCTGCCGCTCGATGGACCTGTGCTGCTGTGGTGTACTGGGGGGTGGGGCGGGGGGCACTCATACAACCCCATCTCACAGTACTGTTGACACTGGTAGAAACACGCCGTGCTCGTTTAGCGCATGATATCTCGCCAGCATGTGTTGGTCTACGCTCCATATAAAAAGGTTAAGTTGAACCTAGGTTAACCCCATGCCCTCGTGGACAAGTGAGAGCAGAACCATGGACCTAGGATTTTGCGATAGGCTCACGAGGCCATTATTCAGGAACCATGGACCTAGGATTTTGCGATAGGCTCACGAGGCCATTATTCAGGT
Source organism: Aegilops longissima (assembly GCA_021605205.1). Classification (NCBI taxonomy): domain Eukaryota; kingdom Viridiplantae; phylum Streptophyta; class Magnoliopsida; order Poales; family Poaceae; genus Aegilops; species Aegilops longissima. Next base: position 751,046,120 of record CM038677.1, on the reverse strand, counting down.
CCGGACCGGACCACCGGGCCACTTGAATGTTGACAACACGACGACCCATGGCGTTTCTTTCTTTGGCCAGATTTTCCACAATTGCCTCATTTTTTTACACAAAAAAGGGATTTCTTTTTTTTATCGGCAGCGAATCACACGCGTCAATCAACCAACGGTAAGTACAACGTCACGGCACGTCGCGAGCATTCACTGCCGCGTTTCCTTCCGCCACAAGGCCCCGGATATCCTCCCTCCCCTCCTCCGTGGGTTTTTTCACTGTTTTGACCCATGTGGCAAACTTTAGCACGATTTGACCCGCTTTTGAAACTTTTTTCGTATCTGACCCAAACCGAGACGCCAACATCCATGGCGTTCGCTTTGATGAAGACGCGCGGACCTGGCGTTTGGCCCTGGCCCACCTCCCTGGTCAGCCAGTTTGACCGTCTGACGTGGCAAAGTTCTAATTGTTGTGGCTCATCTGCATACCAGGACGCCAAGGTTCCTGGCGTCTAGGGTCAAAACGCCAGAGACCATGGCGTCTAGCCTGTACAGAAACTTCAACATAACAGCAAAATGTAAGGATGACAGCAAAACTAAACATAACAGCAAAAATGACAGCAAAACTAAGCAATATTTCCAGGATGACATCAATAAGGTACCATAGTTCACGCCATCATAGCAACACAACAACATGAAGGTAGCAAAGTGCACTCCATAAGTGCAAATTAAACACAAGTCCGGTAGCAAAGTTCACGCCACTTCTAAAGTTCACGAATCAAACATAACAAAGTTCGCGAGAATCTAGTATTAACTAATTCACTTCTTCCTTCCTCTTTTTGCTGCTAAGTGCGTGCGTTGTGGGCTGTGATGGCTCAAAGCATCATCCATTTGGGACATCCCAAGCACCTCCTCTTCGTCTTGATTGTACTCCTCTTCATCTTGCTGCGCCTCCTCTTGCTCGGCTCTTCTTGCAGTTGCTCCTCTTGTTGTTCTGTTGCAAGACAAGACGACGACGGCGTCTATTGTCCCGCTAGTAGAAGCTCCAGCCGTGAGGACGGCTTTACTTCCATGGCAAGAGAGCATAGCTGCCATCTTGTGGAATCGACTCACGAAACTCGCAACATAACAAAGATGCAATACTAGAGTAAGTCAAAAGTGTGCAAAGATGGAGGTTTTTGAATAGAGGTAACATATACCTTCATTGTTTTCCTAAGAGAATTCTCGGATGATCTACTTCCTCATATTCACCAAGTGCTACACCAGCCTCGTTAACACAATGCAATAACTCCATGCCCCGCAAAATGAAGATCATGAAAATTATCTTTGAAGTACATTTACATGCACTCAAGTAGGTTCTAGTTGTGTGGAGCATACCACTCGGTCGTGTAGTTGTGCATAGTCAAGTTGTGTCCTTCGTTGTCTCTCGTTTGTACATTGAAGTCCATATACCCGCTTTCACGATCCAACTCTTCCAATTCGAATGGTTCCAAGCGGGCTTTAGCTTCAACCGTAACGTCCGCAAGCCACTTCAGATGCTCTTCGATCTCTGAATCACTATGTTGTCTTCTTTCCTTCTCCACTAGGGCCACTCTTTGATTCCACAAATCTATCCACTCGGAGTGCTTGATGGCCCAAGTCGAAGTTTCCGGGTTATTCTTTCGACTAATTCGCAAATTATGTACAAGACGAAAGCATTAGCAAGAAATGTATTTCATAATGCTCTACTATATATCCAAAGCTACAACTATCTCACCGATGCAGAAATTGGCTTGTCTCAAACTCTCATCCCTTGGTGTCCTTGCCTTCTCCCAAATTGTCTTGCGACACGGTGCAGGTAGTGCCACTCGACAAACATAGAAGCATATCGGTGGGCATCTCGCCCGCCAAATATTCTGTCACGTGTGCACATCTCGTTCAGTAGGAAAGCATAATCGGCATCATATGGCATCCAATCGACCTACAACACAAGATGATACTAGTTAAGTACACGGTTCCATCACAATTGATGTGCTCTTACGTAAGTTATCATTACCGCTTATGAGTCAACATATCCAGCTCGTTGATGTAGCATTTGTATCGCGCAACCGAGCTGCTGCGTGTACACATTCGCCATCTCCCAACAAGATGGCGACGGTCGGAAACCGCCAAGGATCTTCTCCATACCTCCCGTCATGTGCGACCCATCCTTCAGAGGTGTCTTGTTTTTCTCGGGCGTCCAACGGGCATCCGCTCCCACATCCAAACTGAAGGCACCAAACAAAGCCACCCATACCAGATGTGCCCTTCTTCCTACGACATGCCTCGTCGAGCTGCAAATTCAGAAATTGTTGATAAGAGGCCCGCGAAATTGCAAATGCAAACAAATTGACAATTTGGTTACTAATTACTGACGATATAAGTATGCTAGTGCTCCTGAACCCCAACTGTACTTACGGTCCCGTCACTTAGTAGGTCCAAGAATATCCACTGGGCTTTATTACCGGTCGAATCTGGAAACACTACCCTCGTTACAGATACCACAGATATGCTTTCAGGCGTCGTCTTTGCACAACAACCTCATTGGCGCCCGGAGGCATACTACTCCTCTCCCCTGAGCCAATGATGCAACACTTTCTCACATCACGCCGCCTTCTTGGAGGCTCGGGAAAACACACATCAATTGGCCAACACGGTCTCGCCAATTAGCACTTACGGTGGTGCCGGTCAAAGCTTCTCCATTGATTGGAAGGCCATCGATCATCGCCATGTCCTCCAAGGTCACGGTCATCTCTCCACATGACAAGTGGAACGAGTGTGTCTCGGCCTCCAACGGTCAATAAGTGCGGTCATCGCCCCATGGTTGATCGACGAGCGTGTCGCTGAAGCTGAAGCACGAACGGGAGAAGGCCCAATCTCAAGTATGGCTCATAACGCTCGTCGCATGGCGGTCGTGGGCACTATGACCCCTCATGCGCATAGGTGTTAGTTCCTGCAAAATAGCATTGCATTATGGTTAGTGCCTAGCAAACCGACAAGTAATAATCAAGAATTCAAATAGATTGAGTCTTACCCGTTATTCTCAATGTCCCCCGCACGATGGTCTTTGTCGTACCCTTTATGAAGACCGTCGTACCACCGTTCCCCGCCATCCTACAAATCAAGCATGAACAAATGAAACATACATAACACTATATAACATCCTACATATCATATTTTGGCATAACAATATCAACATAAATGCATATCTCAATGGCAACATAACAAAACCTGTTTATCTATATATGACAAAATCTGAATGCACGGGGCAACATATCTCAATGTCAAGATAACAAGACCAATTATCTATATATGACAAAATTTCAATGGCAACACAACATAACAAAGTCTCAATATAACATCCTAATTATATGACCATATCTCTATAAGAATCAAGCATACAAAATACACAAATATGTTAGAATTATATTTCAAGCAATCATCTATCTAAATCCATATACATAGCAACTAAAATTAAAATGCCCAACCCTATCAAAAATGCCTTCTCTTCCCAATCCTACCATATAAACACATGCCAACTCTTCTAAAGTATACAACATACCTACATGACCAAGCCATGGGCTCCCCATTCTCAAAAAAGTGCAAAGAATACTAATCCTAGGGTTCTAACAAGTATGAATTAATGCTGCCAAAATACAAGATTTGAACCCAAAATAATCGGAGGATCTGGTGGAGAATACCTCAAGGAAGATGGGGAGGCTCAGATCCACACTTTTGATGAAGAAAATAAGCGATTTGGGGTTGATTTGGGTGAGGGAGGAGAGAAGCGGAGCTTCTGTAGCCGCCGCCGCGAGGAGGAAGACGCCTCGAGTGTCTGGATGGGCTTGGCTGCACCCGAGCCGGCTCGGGCCGGTTTTCTGCTCTCCAGGGGTAAACGCCAAGACCCATGGCGTTTAGAACTTTGCCACGTCGGACGGTCAAACCGGTGACCGGGGAGGTGGGCAGGGCCAAACGCCGTGGTCCGCGGCGTCTTCAGTGCAAGCAGAACGCCATGGATGTTGGCGTCTCGGTTTGGGTCAGATACGAAAAAAGTTTCAAAAGCGGGTCAAATCATGCTAAAGTTTGCCACATGGGTCAAAACAGTGAAAAAACCCTCCTCCGTCTTTCCAAAATCCAAACCTCCCAGCCAATCCGAACGTTCCCTTTCCCGCTCCACGAGCGCCCGCCGACACGCGGCCCCCCACGTACCGGCCCCACCAGACAGCGACACGAGGGGACGACGACCATCGCCCGTTAAGTCCCAGGTCACGACCCCCGCTCGGTCTGCCTCGCCCGCCGCCACCAACGAACCGCTCGCCCGCCCGCCCGCCCCTCCTAAATCCCCTCGCCCACGATCCGATTGGCGCAGCTCGCCAGGTTTCCGTTGGCCCCTCCGGCGATCTCCGCCCGCCGCCCGCCGCCCGCGCGGCCCGATCCACGGGGCGGCCGTACGTCGCTTTCTTGGGGGTGAGTTTTTTGAATCTTGGTCCGGACGGAATGGTGTCGCGAGGCGTTTTTGAATTCCTTTCGATGGGAAGGTTGGGATTGGCCGGTGTTTTGGGGGCGGCGCCGGATCCTTCCGCGGTGAAAAGCCGCGGGCTTCATCCGATTTCGCCTAGGTCGGGCGCTCTGAAGGAGTCGGTCGCGTCGGCGGCTGGGGGAGCTCCTGGCGATCGTGGGCGAGGCCGACTAGGATTGCGCGTCCCGTAGATTTGTGCGCGACTCGGTTCTCCTGATTGCTCCATCGGTTCTTTAAATTAGTTGGCGGCGATGTATTTTCAGACATTGCTTGTCTGACGACACTGTCCTGTTCCTGTTATGCCATTGGTTTGAAAAAAAAAAGTCAAGGTTTCAGTGTAGGTCTTTGTTGAATTTGCGACTGCGATTCCCGTCACCGTCGTGGCTTTAGAACGCGTTGTTGTTGGAGAGGTTTATCCACCTGCTTCTTCCCCACATTTGTTTGTTATCTAGTAGGTGTTAGTATTGCCAGCTAACGTGTGCTTGGTTTCTTACAGGATTTAGACACTTCAATCGACAAGACCGCCCTGGACGTTGCACAAGATAGCTGACAAGTTTGCATAGTCACGAGTTCGGCACCAACATGGAGATTATTGACTTGTGTTCAGATAGTGACGACGATGTTAAACTGTGTTCAAAAGGCAAAGCCATCACTCATCTGTGCTCAGAGGACAGAAAAGACAGTCTTGTTCCTATTGACGGCGTTGACTCCCCTCTTCTTTTACTCAACACGCCGTTTGCCAAGAACAATGCAGAACAGCCAATCACCTTGGATGATGATGATTGGTTAAGTAGCAATCCCGCTTCATGCTCTTATAGATCTCCGGCTGGTTCATCACACAGGATCTATCCTCTCTCAAGTTCTTCGCTGATGCTATATGATTCCTCATACGGTAAAACCAAGCAGGAAATTGATGATGGTGAGTACACTTCATTTTTCCTTGGTTAACTCTGACAATTTTTTTTAAAGGGCACCGCTGCAACCTGTGACTAGTAGCAAGATTAATGTTTCTTCACTGTTCAAATTTGTCAGATGATGATGTCTATATGTATTCGGCTCCGCCTCCATCATTTCCAACCAGTCATCCAAGTTTGAGTGACCAGGAGGATCTTACTGCAAGGTTTAACTATGCTGATGGTGGAACTGGGATGTTTTCATCTACATCGTCAATGGATTGGAAACTACCTTTTGGTACCAGCCAGAACGTCAAAACTGATAGCGATAGCGGTGTGTAGTATGTACCTTATTCATTTAGTTTGAACAAAAATATTCATGCTGGTGCAAACTGTGATTAATTAAGATGCTTTTTCGCCATTCGTAATTGCCAGATGATGTCTACACTTATGAAGGCCTGCATTCACAGAGGATGTTTCCTCCATCAATGCCTTCATTTAATCCAGTTAATAATGACCCTGAAGTTTCGAATGGCTTTGGCATGCAAGGCCAACCAAACGCAGAAAAAAGGCCTCTTGGTTGTGATGAGAGAGCTATATATGAAGAAGCCCTACAGGTATATAATTTTACAAGTCACTGTGGAGATCATATATGCTTTAATTGCCTGGTGACTTTGATCGGAATCTAATTAACATGGATTGTAAACAAAACTTTTGTGCAGCATATCAGTCAGGAAACAAAGGAAGAAGATCTGCCAGAAGGTGTTTTGTCCATATCACTCCTTAAGCACCAGGTAAACTTTATCTTTCAAAACCTCAGCTGTTGTAATTGGTACGTTTACTCTGGATATCCTGTTCACTGCTATGTTCTTGTATGTTTGACAGAGAATAGCATTAGCTTGGATGCTCTCCAAGGAGAATAGTTCGCATTGTCCAGGTGGAATTTTGGCAGATGATCAGGTTATTTTCATTTCCTAGCTTATTGCACTTGCTGTTAATTATGTTACCACTTCTCCTTTCTTAGCGCCAGATAATTTCCCTTGATGCAGGGTCTTGGGAAGACAATATCAACAATTGCCCTAATACAAAAGGAGAGGGTTCAGCAGTCTAACTTCATGTCTGCTGATTCCGACAGTAAAGATTCTGTGCCATTAGATCTTGATAATGATGATGATATAGTGATGGCAATGGACAAGAACAAACCCAAGGGTGAACCCTCAGATAGGCTTGATCATGAGCTCTGTGCTAGTTCGTCGGGGAGTGCTTTTAATAGAATGGCCAACACTGTTAAAGTTGAGCCCAAGAAGAAGGGCAGAGTGAATTTACCATCCTCTGCATCAACCTCGAGGTCTGCTACTAGACCATCTGCAGGAACACTGGTGGTTTGTCCGGCTAGCATTCTTAAGCAGTGGGCTAGTGAGATCAAAGCCAAGGTTGCTGAAAGTTCCAGATTATCTGTTTTGGTTTATCATGGAGGTTCAAGGACTTCAAAACCAACTGAGCTGGCAAAATATGATGTTGTTGTCACCACATATACTATTGTAGGCCAAGAAGTGCCCAAACAAGACTCTGATGACGATATGGAGCCAAATAACGATGAAAAGTATGGGTTATGTCCAGATTTTGCTGCTCGTAAAAGAAAACTGTCAAAACAGACCAAGAAAAAGGCAATAAAGAAAAAGAAGGTTAACAGTTCAGCCGCTGACCTGGATGGTGGTCCACTTGCCAGGGTGCGATGGTTTAGAGTTGTGTTGGATGAAGCTCAAACAATAAAAAATCACCGGACTAAATCTGCTAGAGCCTGTTGTGGACTGAAAGCAAAAAGGAGATGGTGCTTATCGGGTACACCTATGCAAAATACAATTGACGACCTGTACAGTTATTTCCGCTTTTTAAAATATGAGCCATATTCTTCATTTAGTTTGTTCCGCTCGATGATAAAGGGTCCAATATCTAGAGGCTCAAGTCAGGGGTATAAGAAACTTCAAACTGTCTTGAAGATAATTCTGTTACGGCGCACAAAAGGTGAAATAAAAGTCTTTGACAGTTTGTCTATATCTATCTATCTGCAATTGTTTGTTATCTACTATATGCCGTAAAGGCGTAAATCCACACGCCTTTGCGTATAGAATTGTCGATGATAACTATTGATATTAATTTTATATCATCTGTAGATGTATACGTACATTCTATATATGGCAACATGAATTTATCACCTTTGTGTTGGAAAATGCATTTTTTCATATGTATATTTATTAGTATAATTTACTCTCATTCCACCAGCCATGAAATACATAACAAAACTAGAAACTGAAGGAGGGGGAACAAAGTACAAAAATATAGGGAACTATCTAGACAGTAAGCACCTTTTGATTTTATTTAGATAATGTTTGCATATATTACTTCCTTTACTCGGAAAGTAGTTCCATCATGTTTTGTGTCTTAAAGTGCGCATAACTGTAACTTGGTTCTTCATTGGTTGTGATATTCTGGCATTGATTCACTTACGAACTGTTTCCATTAGAAACACTACTTGATGGAGAACCTATTATAAAAGTACCTCCAAAGACAATTGAGCTGAAGAAAATAAATTTCACACAAGAGGAACGGTATTTCTATTTGGCTCTTGAAGAAGGTTCTCGGGAAAAGTTCAAGGTAGGTTCAAGTTTACAAACTTAGTTTTATTCAGTTTTTATATCCTTGGTCACTCAGTTGGATGTTGTTTAGATTATATCTAAACTTTTGGCAATTGTGGTGCATTAATGTTGTCTAATCTCAAAAGCAGTATCTCCTGTGCACTCGTTGAAGTTGAAAAACAGCTCAGTTTTGAGTTATTATAACTCAGTTGTGGCTTTCAAGAATATCTCTTAGAATAGTATGATTATATATTGTCTATTGATACTTCCCAAACTATTTGTTATCCCTGTTGTCTTATATTATCTGATAGAACCTTTTGATCTGATGAGCATTTTAAGCTGTATTGGTCTCAGAGAGATTGTTCGATGACTTTGCTATTTTCTTTTCCTGAACATAATCCTTTTGTTTGTGATGCTCATATGTTTCCTGTTTATAACGCAGGAATTTGCTGCTGCTGGAACAATAAAACAAAACTATGCAAACATTCTTGTATTGCTGCTGCGGCTTCGGCAAGCTTGTGATCACCCTTATCTTCTGAAGGATGACAATCAAGCAAATTATACTGACCGGGCTTCCATAGAAATGGCAAAACAACTTCCTAGGGAAATAGTGATGAATTTGCTCGAAAAGCTGGAGGTACGGCGACCAATTTGTATGATATGTGCGGTAAGCAGCTTGGTCACTTAACATTTGTACGTGTAAAATTTAGTCAACATCTGTATGTGTAAAAATTGTTACCTTGCCTCTGAAATACTCATTTGTTTGCAGGAGCAGAGAAAGAACGACATGGACTCTCGCACAGGACCAAAGGTTATTGTTTTTATTTAGCTGAAGTATTTGTTCTTTGACAACTATTTTAATAGTATAGATATAGAATAATTTACTCTGTTCCCTCATTTTGTCAGGAACCACCTGAGAATGCTGTTATAACAACATGCTGCCATATTTTCTGCTACGAATGTGCACAAGAGAGCTTAAGTGAAGAGGAAGTCTGCCCTGTTTGCAAGCAGAAATTAAGTTCTGAATTGCTTTTTTCACGCCCAGTATTAAGGCTCTGTACCTCTGATGAGTTGGAGTCATATGCAATAACTAGTTCTGCAGCAGCAGCAGCAGCAGGAGATAGTTCTGCAGCATCAGCATCAGCATCATCGGCAGCAGTAGGAGCAGATAATTCTGCATCATCGGCAGCAGCAGCAGCAGCAGCAGCAGCAGGAGCAGATAGTTCTGCAGCAGCAGCAGATGAATCATCCTTGATTTGCGAAGCCAGTTACATCTCATCGAAGATCAAGGCGGCCGTTGACACGCTTAAATCAATCTTCGACACACATGGCCCTACTGATAGTGATGCTCCTAAGGCAATAGTCTTCTCCCAGTGGACTGGCATGCTGAACGTCCTGGAGCTTTCACTGAATAGCAATTTCATAAACTTCAGAAGGCTTGATGGGTCAATGTCCCTCGACGATAGAGAAGAAGCAGTGCAAGAGTTTAAGGCTGACCCAGCGGTACGTTCTACTCCTTTCTTTTTCAGCGTTATTACATTTACCATTTAGAAATTAGTAATTCATCTCCACCATTCAAACAACAAATACTCAGAAAAAACTGTTCTTGTTCCTTATATTCAGGTAAGAGTGATGCTCATGTCACTGAAGGCTGGTAATCTTGGTCTAAACATGATAGCTGCTAGCCATGTGATCATGCTCGATCCCTGGTGGAACCCTTACGCTGAGGACCAGGCGGTTGATAGAGCACACAGAATCGGCCAGACCCGTCCTGTGACTGTCACTCGATTCACAGTCAATGACACGGTGGAAGATCGCATCTTAGCTCTGCAGGTAACAACTTTGTCTGAACTTGTTGGCACTCTGCTTGTGTTTATTGCCCCCTTCATATTTCCCCCCCTGTTTTTTGTTGTGACAAAATGTGCATGTTTCTGTTGCCAGGCGAAAAAGAGGGAGATGGTGGCATCAGCATTTGGCGACGAGAAAACGGGTGGCATCGCAACTCGGCTCACCGTGGAAGATCTCGGATATCTCTTCAACGTATAGGGAGCTGATCGCAGGCCTTTGGCGTCAACAATCGTGCAAAGCTCTTTTTGCACAGGTTTTTTGGAGCACCTGTAGCTTAGGACTATTCTGCGGGTCACCGCCATGTTCTGATGCCTTGACCAAGTTTTGCAACGGTGTTATTGTGGGCCAGGTTGGCTCATGTAATTATCTTACGCCCGTGGGCCGTCTGACGTTAGAAGTCTCGAATATCTAGATAAGAAACCTGTGTCTCTTCCCATGTGGGCATGATAATTCGTTTGTTTTGGATGCTCCCATATGTACATACTCTTTCTACTTCAGAAAACACGATGTTAGCGGCGTACCTTTAGTCGAACTTGAGAACTTTGATACACATAAACTTGTGTCTCGAAACTCGTGAGATAATGGTCTGCAGTTTTTATCGTGGATTTAATATTTGTTGGATCATCTGGATTTGTTGCTATGATGCTGCACCTTTTAGGGATCCTTTGATTCAAAGGATTTGCATAGGAATTTTGGAGGATTAGAATCCTTAGGATTTTTTTCTATGTTGGTTGTTTGATTTTTAGGATTGAATCCTATAGGAATTTTTCCTAAGGAATTTTTTGTACTACTTCCCATAGGATTTCTAGCATCCACTCAAACCTCTTTGAAAGAATCCTTTATTTTTCCTATGATGCAATCAAACAACCAAAAATCCTATAGGATTGAGATGAGCATGACATTCCAATCCTATATTTTTCCTATTCCCATGTTTTTACAGTCCCGCGAATCAAAGAGGCCCTTATTGTGGATTTCGTAAGATGTTGAACTCTTACATCATAAAAAGAGAGAACAAGAATCCCCAGGGAACATTTTCCTAGGGTTAGCTCCACAAGAGGCAATCAAGGTGGCGGCCACTCACTCCCTCAAACTTCCCGCGCCATCGCGGGTCTCCTAGCCATGATCGTGGAACCTTGGATCCGAGTCTCCGGGGGAATGTGTCAACGAGGTGAACTTTTTCAAGGGTTGATGTGTCTTGAGATCATCTCTAGCATACCACTTTAAAACCATGCGGCCCGTAATATTTCAGCGGCTATACGGGTTTGGCCTGGTTTTTAGGCCAGACCAGAGCCTGTATACGCGCCCCGGCCAATAAATCTTTTACAGTGGCCCGGAAACCGCCCTCCTCTCGCGCAATATAACTAAGGGTTCGCGACTGATATACAGGGCCTAACCCTATCCCCACCGCCGCACGCCGCCGGTGACTCCAATCCGCCGCTCAACTCCACCATGTGGCGCAGGATGTGGTCCATGGGCCGCAGCGCCCGCGGTGGCGACGACCCCGAGCGGAAGCGGTACGTCGCCGTAAGGAAATGGAGCGCCCGGAGGTACCTCAACCAAGGCCATCAGCCGTTGCGTCGCTCCTCTGCCGCGAGACGGAGGAGTACAATCGTAGGCAGGTGCTGCTGTCCTCCAGCGGGGGCAACTCCTCCACAGGTGTGTCGAGCTCCCGTATGGCGCTCACGCCGGTGAAAAAAGAGCCGGAGGAGCTCCCACCGCTCCGTGCGGTGGTGTCATCGGGCTGGAGGATTTCCTTGTATCAAACGTCGCATAGTTTTGCAAATACTGGAGAATAGTATTGGTTTTCACAAACTATGGTATTGTAAAAGCTGTAGGTTTTTTAATACTACAGTTTTTTTACGTATACTTTGCGTCCAAACACTCCGTAACTTGGAGTTTGTTTTTGACGACTTGGGGTTGGCTGCTGATGGTCAGCATTTCTGTTTTTTTTTTTCCTATATAGTTGGAGCTTTTCTATTTTACAGGATGTCAGTTTTTGGCAACTCCACTTGGGCTCCAGGTCCGTTGATCTGGTCCGTGAACATGCAATGCGGTTTATCGGACCATCGCTTATAGAGAACAACTAATTTAGGAGCGCTTGTTCAGCAGCCTCCCCAAGGATCAATTAGGATGGGTTGAGAACGCGCTCTCAGCCGCCGCTACGTGTCGCACTCTGGACGCTCCCTTCGAATTTTATTTTTATTTTTCTGTACATGTTTTCGGCTTTTTAGATGTTTTTTTCAGTTATTTTGGCTTTTCGCCGGTCTTTCTTAGCTTTTAGATAATTTTTTTATTTTTTCTCGCGAAAAAATAATTCTTTTTCCTTCCACGAGAGGCACGGTTTTGCTTTCGCGGGAGGCACTGGAAGAAAAAAAACGCATTTTTTATTCTCAAGAGGCACGACCGTGCCTCTCGGAAAAGGAATAAAAGCGTGTTTTCTTTTTTTTGGCAAGAGGCATGGCCGCGCCTCTCAGAAACGAAAAAAAAAACACTTTTTTCTTTTCTTCCGTGAGTGGCACGATTCTGCTTCCGCGAGAGGCACGGCCGTGCCTCTCGAAAACGGAAAAACATGTTTTCTTTCTTGAGAGGTATTGTTTTACTTTCGCGAGAGGCACGGCCGTATCTCCTCAAAACGAAAAAACGTGTATTTTTCTCCTTAGGCAAGAGGCACGGTCTTTTTGTCTTTTTTCGTGAAAAAAGTTCGTCAGAACCTATCAACATGGAATCTAGTTTTGAAGATCTTGATCCAAAAAATTCAACGACGAAAACGGTTCAAAATTTGGACGCACAGTTTAAAAAAACGTTTTGAATAATTAAATCTTTGAAAAAAGGAAAAACTAGCGGGCTGCAACAAGTGGCGCATGCAATGCGCCATTTATCGCAACATGTGGAGGTGAAAGTGATCTTTGGAAGAGATTTCGAAGAAGTTGGACTTGATTTTCAAGGCCTTTCATGTTTGGACTTCCTTGACGCTACTTGGGCAGTTGACCTGATCGTCGAATTTAATGGGCCAATTTACGGCTATCCAAGAGTTTATCGGACCAGCGCTTCTGGCCCTATCCTTTCCGCCGTGCACCAAAGAAAAAAAAAACTACCACACCGACCTGCTTTTCCGACGCCGGCGTGGATGGAGGCGGAGGCAGAAGAAGCGAAGGCGCCGCCGCGGATGAACCGCAGGCAGTGGAGAGCCGCGAGGGGGAACCGCGAGGACAAGTGGACGAGGAAGCGCCGCCTGCTGCTGGAGGCGACCGAGGAGAAACGCCGCGCGCAGGTGGCCGCAGAGGCGGCGGCGGACGCGGCGGAACGTGAGGACGAGGAGGCCGCCGTGGCAATGCGGTACCGTGACGACTGGATTTCGACCTTCTCCAGCTTATGCGGCTCCTACGAGGAAGCCAGTAAGCATCCGTCTCCGATCCTCACTCCTCTGATCCCAGCCATCTCGATCGCTCTTCTTCTTCTTCTTCTTCTTCTTCTTCTTCTTCTTCGATTCCGCATATGACTAGGATTTATCATCAAATCATGGACGAATTGCTAACCTGAATTTCGATTGTGCAGCGTCTATAAAGCCAATGCGATACACCGACGAGCCGCCACCGCCCTTTGCCGGCGTCGGTTATGCTAATGCCGTGGTCATCTTCTCGGTGAAGGTGACACAATTAGATGATAGCCTGGATTGGCCGCTCGATGTATACGGCATCGTTGCCGCGCGGGATTCAATTGACCGCAATCGCAACCTCCTCTTCAACCGCACCAGAGGCAATTGCCAGAGGCTCACCGCAGGGGTATGTGCATGTCTTCGTAGATGAATTCTTACTTGATGCTATATATATAATCTCCACACACATAGGCATGCTATATATGCTTATGACCGGCCACTGCTAATTTGCTATATTGTGCGTATTTTTGTTGTTGATTCATAAGATATTTCAACTACCAATTCTAGACACCGCGGTTAGATCAACTGACGAACTTCTTTGAAATCGGTATCTTTCACATGATGACCAAACTCTCTTACTCCCTACTAGTTATAATTACTTTTGTTGTTCAAAATACAGTATTTTTGGTTGAATGGAACATCACAGATAGCTGAGCCTGTGCAAACATGCATGGAAGAGAATGGAAATGATAATATGCATATCTGAAAGGAAAAAATTAGGTGTGATAGTAATGGGGCTAACCAAGAGATACATCCATATTTAGACAAATCTAAGACAAGAATTTTGAGATGAAGGGAGTACTACATTAGTCTATGCTCATCCAGCAATGCTGTATACAGTGACTTAGTATGATAGATGTTGATAATAACTGAACTATCCAAGCACTACATGTACGGTGCTTGATCAAAAGTTATGACAGCACAATGCTGTATGGTATTTGTGCTTTCCATGATGCATGGTAGTTTTCGAATTTTTTTAATTTACTGGAAGTACAATGCTGTATGGTACAATGACATACATAAGGAAGGTTCTTTTAGTATTAAGTATCTAGAGGTAATAGCACCCCAGGTCCCTGTACTTGCATAACATGTGATGGTTGAGTCCTTATACTTGCAAAAGTGAACTGGTCAGTCCTTGAACTTGGAGCACATGAGCAAATTTAGTCCTAGGCCAATCATGTACAGCCAAGTGGATGCCTAGTGGACGAGTTGGTCAGCGTCGGACTTTTTGCAATTAGGCCCTTACTGTTTTTCTATATCTACCCGCAGTGCATTTGGCGTCCGACGGCAAAGCAACGAGGCAGCGCAGCGTGTGAGCCTAGTGGACGATGAGCTAGCTTTGGCGTGTGCATGCGCGTGTAGTGTGGCGTGGCGTGTGCATGCGCGTGTGAGCTAGCTTGGCACGATGAGCTAGCTATCTCCGGCTAGCCGCGTCCGTGAGTGTCCTGATGCGTCCGTGGGTGAGCTTGCTAACCCGGGCTGTGTCTGCGTGTGAGTTAGGTAGCTCCGGCTGGCCGTGGTCAGTGGCATGGTAAAGAAAATAAAAACACATAAAACAAATAATGATAGAAAATTGCACATGATTGGCATAGAAAATGCATTGTTTCATAATATGCAAAAATAAGCATACAGTAGTGCAACTTTTACACAGCGGTATGAATCACAGGCACATTTCATAAAAATTGAGTGAGTGTATATCCATGTTATGGGGGCTAATATTTGATAGGCGCTTATTCTTTTGGGCATTCAGTCAAAATGCACATAATTTACATTTAAAATTGCATCTTTTATATGAGGCAAGAATAAGCTTGTAATAGTGTAATTTTCACCAAAAAGTTCTCTAATATTAAATGAATTAATGTCATTGGTATTACCCTTAAAGAACAAAAAACAAATCATGACAAAATTTGCACACGATGTACAAAGAAATTGCACACTTTTATAATATGCAAGAATAAGCATATAAAAGCGATTTCACAAAACAAAAGTTTTCTAAAAGGATAAATTAGTGGCATTAGTATTGTCCTAAAAGAAGAAACAAAATGAAACAAATACTAAAATGAAATCAGAATAATGAAGTTCTCTACAAAGAATGAATTAGTGGTGTTGGTATTACCTGAAGGAAGAAACAAAATGAAACGAATACTAAAAACATTAAAATAATGAACTTTTCTAAGAAAGAATGAACTAATGGCGTTAATATTATCCAAGAAGAAACAAGAACTAAAATAAAATCAAAATAATGAAGTCTTCTAAGAAAGAATGAATGAGTGACACTGGTATTACCCTTAAAGAAGAAGAAAAATGAAATAATAACTAAAACAAAATCAAAATAATGAAGTTTTTTTAAAAGGAATGAATTATTGGCTATTGTATTGCCTTTTAAGAAGAAAGAATATAAAAACACAAATAATGACAGAATTTGCACACAATTTACATATAAATCATTTTTATAATATGCAAGAATAAGCATTTAATACTGGAATTTCCACAAAAACAAGTTCAAAGATGAACGGAATTAGTTGCATTGGTATTGCCATTAAACAAAGAAAGAAAGTGAAATAAATAATAAAAGTGAAGCCTTCTATTAATTAATTAATTAATTAATTAGTGGCATTGGTACTCGCCTAACATAGGGAAAAATTTGCACACTAATTATAAATAATTTGCATGTATAATTTCATGTTATACTCCGTGTTTAGATAAGAAAACACCAATGATGAAGATTAATCATCTCTGAAGATATTAAGAATAAATTGCATTTTATGTCAATGATGGCATCGCCATCAACACCCACATGTGCACACAGACCCCCCGACACACAGAGAAAGAAAGAAAAACTGAAAAGAAAAAACAATAATGAAGACACAAAACAAGAGACATAGAAAACACATTCAGATTCCTACATATACAAGATAGAGAAAATTCATAAACGTATATTTAAATTCAAATCAAAACAAGGTTGTTGGATTGATCTAAATTACTGGATGGTGTTAGTGCAGACTAGCTGCAAGTTATGCGTGCATGCATGCATGCGGTAGTGTAGGTGTGCAGAGTTTGGAGAAAAGAAATCGACTGATGTATAGCTAAAGTGGGAAGAAGGGAGGGTGGCGGGGAGCATGGGTGCCTTGGTAGTGGTGCAGGAGCGTGTGCTTTGGATTCTTGCGCCTTCCGCTGTGACACACGGAAATGATGGATTGGGGTGCATCGCGTCGTGTTGCACTGCCTCGTTGCTTTGCCGTGCGCTGCTGCGCTGCCTTGTTTTTTTTTTTTTTTTTGAGCTGGTGCTGCGCTGCCTTGTTGCTTTGCCGTCGGACGCCAAGTGCACTGCGGGTAGATACAGGAAAACGGCAGGAGCCTAATTGCAAAAAGTCCGACACTGACCAACTCATCCACTAGGCGTCCACTTGGCTGCACATGATTGGCCCAGGACTAAACTTGCTCCTGTGCTGCAAGTTCGAGGACTGCCCAGTCCACTTTTCCAAGTATAAGAACTAAAACATCACATGCTATGCAAGTACAGGGACCTGGGGTGCTATTACCTCAAGTATCTATGATGAAGCATTGTAGTTTGAGTTCGAGTCATGATGTTTTGAACATGTCCTGTATACACTGGAACCAAGGGGTACACTAGAAAAATCAAGCAAAGTATAGTTCAGAAATCAGCTTATTTCTGATACATTTCAGGCGCATAGGTGGATCTTTTCTTTCTTAAACTAGTGATAAAGGATCCAAGTCTATAATCAATAGCTACCAGAATTATTTGTGCCCGCCTATTTTATTCCTTTTCATCCAGACTGCAGAAAATATATGTTTTATTGTGGTATGCAATATGTACCATATAGAAAAATTGAGTGTACGGAGTGGGGCGTAAACCAAACACAAGTGTAGCTATGTTTTCAAATAAGAGGCAACTAGTGTTGTTGCAATCAGACCTCGCCCCCAGCTTACCAGCCTTTTGGGCATGCCCTGGTTGTATTTGTAGCCTTTTTTGCAAATACAACAAGTGTAGCCTTTTTGTAACCAAATGCAACATTTTTTGTATTTGTAGCGCATGAGGCAAACATGCCGAAATTCCCAGTATCTCAATCATGTGAATGTTTTTGCAACTAAACGTCCTATGTAAAAAGAGACAGCCCTCTTTAGTTTTCTATCAGATTCGTTATTGTTCCTTCTAAGTTCTAACAGAGATTAGATCCCTGGATGGTATGATTTTTGTTATCAGATTTGTTTTGGTTCCTTCCAAATTCTAAGACAGATTAGATCCTGGATGGTGTTATTTGTTGCTTTCAATCTAGTTTCTAGTTGCTTGCTATATCCTGTCTGATTAATAACGATAGGCATCTGAGATACTTTATTGTTCCATAGGGATGATGATCAGTACAATTCATGTTAAATGTCTTCATTCTCACTATAGAACAGTGACGCAAGTGACATTTTACTGAATTTTAATGCTTGGTTATCTTATCCACTAGAAAGCCAAATTTGATTACTTTGAAACATCATAATGCAGGATGCCTCTCTATTGTTGACCGGTCCAAGTCGTGCTGTTGTGATCGTTGATCCTGTCAACTACGAGGTAGAACTAAAAGTGAAGGGTGACACGCCGTCTGAAGATAAACTCTTGAGCCTTCTAGTCATCGAGGACAAGTACTATCTTCCTGGTGATCGCCGCCAAGGAGTTCATTGCCACACCTACTCTTCTAAGCTAAGCACAGTGGAGGTGACGGTTGGCCATCTTGCACACACAGTGGAGGCTACTATTGCCATCCAAGTTGTTGAGGGATCCTGGCCAACTGGCTATCACGGGCGATTTGCCGCACGCATGGCCAGTCTCATTGATTTGGAGATGGTGCTACTTGATTCTCAGGATGGCATGGTGCCTGTTACGAACGATGGGGCAATTGAGTTCTCACGATGTGTTGTTTCTGTCGAAGCGGATGGAGAGCTGACACTTGGTGTGGATGTCTGGCAAGGTGATGACAAGGCTGCCAAATATCAAGTGAGATTTGTACCTAGAAAAGCAGGTAGAAGTGAGGATATTTGCGATGTTGGGTTTTGTAAGATGCGATTCACTGTTGCTTGGTCGCTTCTTTTGAACTGGTGACATGTAGTAAATCAGTTTGCATGTGGCATTGTTTATGTGTTATTGTCTAATTTGTGACCTTAAACGTGTACTGCTGTTACTTTTCCTGTGAATCTTGTAGAGAATACCTCTCTGGAAACTAGCTAAGTGTCTATTTGAAAAGCAGGAATTTTGGAGCAAACGGTAAGTGAGTTTTGTCGAGCTAGGATACCGGGCGATGACGACGAGTTTGAGCTATGGGACATCCTCATGCATGCAACAGGCAGGTCTAAATCTTAGCAAAGTAACAGGCGAAGAGTAGAATAGGCAAGGCCTGAAACATAATCCCCATTTGTACTGTTATTATGTACTCCCTCCGTTCCCGTTTACTCGTCGTGGTTTTAGTTCAAATTTGAACGTTGAACTAAAACCACGACGGGTAAATCGGAATGGAGGGAGTAGAATCAAAGCAAATCCTCTCAAGTTGCTCAAAGAATGTGATGGCCATGCACGTACACGAATCAATTACCGATTTGAATCCAGAAATCACGCGCGTGAGTTTAATCACTAGCCAATCGGACGACCAGCGCACAGCTTATCGGATGGTCGATCGTGGACTAGTCTGATAGGAAGGGAAGCATCATTCCTCTATATCTCTGGAAGTAAATAAATTATGCTCTTATTTACTGCAAGAAATCAAACCCTCCAAAAACCATTATAGCAAGAAAACAACGCCTGCCATTTTCCTCCCATTTATCTCGACGACGGTCTTGTACATATATACCATCTACTGTACACACAATCCCGGCCGCTTGCTACCAACACAAACATCGAAAACCATGGGGCCTTCACGATCTCTCCCCTGCCTCGTCCTCCTCCTCCTCGTCGCCTCGTCCAGAGCCTCCGTCTTAGAAGACACGTGCAAATCCTTCGCCGCCGGCCACCCGGGCATCGGCTACGACTACTGCATCAAGTTTTTCCAGGCCAGCAAGGACAGCGCCACCGCCGACAAGCGTGGCCTGGCCGTCATCGCGTCGAAGCTCACCGGAGCGGCGGCCAGCAGCATAGTCCAGCGCATCCACGCCCTCGTGGCCTCGGAGGAGGACAAGCGCGTCCAAATGGCCCTCCGCGACTGCGACCAGTTGTACTCGCAAGCCGTGGACGAGCTCGATGGTGCGGCTAAAGGCGTCGCGGCGGGCACACCGCGAGGCAAAGCGGACGCGGCGGCGTACGTCGCCGGCGCGTTGGGCGCCCCCCGCACCTGCGAGACCGGGTTCGGGGAGATGGGCGTGGAGTCGCCGCTCGTCGCCGAGGACTCCGAGTTCACTAAGGAGGTCTACATCGCGCTAGATGTAGTGCACTCGTTATAAGTAGCTTGATTAGAAGCGAATTGTTTTTCAGTTCATCCGTTCATCTGGCTATCTGGGTCAGAATTTTCTCATGTGGTGATTTTTTAAAATAGCAATAACTTAGTGAACGTCGCACAATTTGCATGTGATCACGGTGATCATGGCCTCATCGGGATATTCGCACATCAGTCTAGACGATAGTATTAAGCTCCCAGGGATTGAAACGTCCTGGTTTGCTCAATTGGTCAGTTCGTTGGGTCGGTTCAGTAGAACTGCGTACTTCTTGTTGCCCTATTTCGTGATAAGATCAGTTTGTCTAATTCATACATATAGATGTTTTTTAAGGATGTCACATCTAAACTCCCACAAATATATAATGCAGCAACAAGAAACAAAAAAAAACATAGGAAAAAAATAATAGACCACAAACAGAGTGGAAATCAGTTTAGATGTGACATAACTAGGACATATCTAGATGTGACATAACTAGGACACATCTAGCTCTGTTACATCCAATGGGTGAATGCGTCTTACCTCTTGGCAGGTAAGAATCTATTAATTCCTTTACAAGGTCAATATCGACTTTGCACTTTACATAAATAAGGAACTAAGGCTGTGTTTGATAGCAAATGGTGAAATAAACTGAAGTATCCAAAACTGAAGTAATTTTGCCAGTAGGTATGAGATACCATGGTTTCATCAAAACACAATATTTTGAAGTATTCACAATACATAGAACCTGTTTGGTTGTTGTCGCACACCATTGTAAATTTTGCTGTCTAGCCATTGTGTTAGCAGTGCAAACAAGCGCAGCTAGCTGGCCGTTTGAATATTTTTTTCTGTTGCATTCAACTAATCTGCCATGCACATGCAGCTAGCTAGCATATAGCTTACCGTTAGCAGGGTAAACACGCCTGGCTGGCTTCTTTATAATTTCTGGTGCGTTATACCCGGCAGCTAGCTAGGTAGCCCTTACCTTACCATACGCGTGTATAAGAACAGGAGAATGCAAAAACTGAACAGGCAAGGTACGTACCAACCATCCACCACAAGCTACGTATGTACCCAGCCTAGCTAGCTCGTTTCTTTCCCTTGCTCTGTTTTAAAATAAGAGGTCCAGGGTTCTTTTTTTTATGTAGAGAAATTACTACAGTTTCGAGAATACTCTAGTTTTAATAACACAATATTTAGTGCTAACCAAACAGGTCACAGTAAATAAAACTATGATATTTGGAAAAACTGTAGTATTCTTAGAATACTTAGAAAATACTTTGCTATCAAACAGGGCCTAAATGATTACATCTTAAAGTGAGACAATAAAAGGAAAAAATAATATCATTATACTAATTGCAATCTGTCTATCTTCCACTTTTAGCTCTGTTACATCCTCACAGATTATTTTTCTTAAAATATATACGCACATGTAAACTGGATAGCATAGTTGTCAAATTACTAATATTTTTTAATCTTTTACTGGACCTCCCAACCTTTTTTGATGATCATTTCTTGAGTTGATACAAATAATATATGATACTCCCTCTATTCGCTTATACAAGGCCGCGAACTGTACTACCAAGGTAAAATTTAATGACTGCATTGCAAGTCAACTTTTCTTTAGTTAACCGGGATCATTAGTGCGACCGGCCCTTTCATGCAAGGAAGGAAAGGGAAGGAAGTAGCAGAGTGTTATTATGACTGCATGCATGCAAGTATTAAACAAGTTGCTAGTATGACAAAACATTATTAATTTTTGCCTTGATTATGTTGCTGGTCTTGTATAAATGCAATTTTTTTTTATAGTGGCCTTGTATAAGGGAATGGAGAGAGTAATGTAAATTGTGAAAAGAAAATATGTATACCATGGTTCTTGGAGAATGACAATTAAGTATACCTTTCAAGATATGAGATCGTGGTCTCTAGGGAAGAATATATTTTCTTCTTCCAAAAACAAGTCTGGTGTATGTGATGAATCATGAGAATTTATACCGATATGGGCGAAATGATTGATCCATTCAAAAGATTTCCTTTTAGCAAGTAACTTGCCAAAAACCAGACAAATAGAATTATTATTTTGGTATACAACAGAGTGCAAGGCGAGGATGCGGCTCCTCCACACGAAGGATCATGGTTGGTATGTTAGCATACTTAGTAACATGCCCAGTCACCCTTTGTCTGCAAGTCGTCAGGAGACAAGGCAGTGGAATTCACATAGTCAGATCAATCCGGTTCTTATGAATTTCATCAAGAATTTCAGGGAGAATAACCTTCAGCCTCAGGAAGGCCTGTAAGGTACACAATATTATCAATGCAACACGTGGAGATCAGACCGGCGCACCGCTTCGTAAGTAGAACTTAAAGTATCTTTGCTCAAGGATAGCCCAAAATGCAATAAGGGATGACATGGATAAGACTGTCAACTTTTAGAAGATATGAAGTCTGTTGATCCGAACCTGTCGGTACACATTGAATTTGATCAGGAAGGTTCCACATTTGTCTTGTGGTGCACAGAAGAAACAAACAGGATTATGTATGATGAATGTACAATGCACCCTATCTTCATGTACATCTATATTCTATAGATTACAACTATATTTTTGTTGATCCTAAAGATACATTAGCCTTCACTAGTATGTTGTATGAACAGTAAGCATAACCAGTGTAAATGTTTCTGCCCAATTATTCCATGATCACTAACAGCTCCATGCGTCTATTTTATCGATGGTTGCTATATGTGTGCGAGTGAATGTATGTTGAGATGGGGTGTGTGTGTGTGTGGGGGGGGGGGTAGCAATGACGTAAATGACAACTAGACCAGAACCATATCTACAAGTATTCTTTCAACATGCACACACTCCACATCATCATGCATGTCACATCAGTGTTTCAGTTCCAAACAGCACATCGGTCGTGGGCCTTCTCTAACCAGCTACTATCTCTTCCAAGTGCTCTCCCCTTGAGGAACGATCGGCTGGAGAGTAGTTAATAAAGAAAAGGAAAAACAAACGAAGCCCAACCTTCCATCCCTAAAAACAATAATTTTCCTTCGGCTAAACCATCGACCGAAGACTAGCACTATTGCAGAACCGGGCTATAGCACCGATTCGTAAAGGGTGTGGACTAAAGGTCCCCCCCTTTAGTACCGTTTCTGCACGAACCACCGCTAAAGGGCCACCACGTGGCACGAGCCAGCGCCGGGGGTGGGGAGCCCTTTAGTACCGGTTGGTATTTGGGTGGTTTTGGATTCATGATTTCTTTTTTCTTTAATTTTGTGTTTTCCATTTAATTCTTTTTCGTTTGCTGGTATTTTACGATACTATATATATATATATATATATATATATATATATATATATATATATATATATATATATATATATATGGGACAAATTTTATCTACCACAGTGGTAGTTACCACCACTTGAGTTTTATATGTAGTATGTAGTATCTATCAAATCGGAGTATATGCAGCGTAGTATGTAGTATATATAAGAATGTTTAGGTAGTATATATACTATTTTTTGGTAGTATGTATCATATTTTGAGTATGCTCTCTTTTATGTACAGATATATACGTATTTCACAAATATAATAAAAACCATGGGCCAACTTGAAATTTTTCATGCAACTCACTTTGGAGTATCTTATATATAGTATATGAACATACTTAAAATGATAAAGTAGGATATATACTACCATAAGATAGTATATGAGACATGTATATAACTACCCCAGGTGGTAGGATGGATTTTCCTATATATATATATATATATATATATATATATATATATATATATATATATATATATATATATATATATATATATATATATATATATAGAGAAAATCCATCCTACCACCTGTGGTAGTTACCCCACATATCTCATATACTACCATGTGGTACTATATATACTATTTTATTATTTTAAATATGTTCATATACTATATCTAAGATATTTAAAAGCAAGTTACATGAAAAATTGCATATGAGCCCATAGTTTTGTTATATTTGTGAAATACGTATATATTTGTACGTAAAAAGAGCATACTCAAAAATGTGTATACTACCTAAAAATTTGTATATATACTACCTAATCATTATTATATACTACATACTACACGCACGTATCTCAGTTTCGACAGATACTACATACAACATACAAAACGCAAGTGGTGGTAACTACCACTGCTTGTAGGAAACATTTGTCCTATATATATATATATATATATATATATATATATATATATATATATATATATATATATATACTATTTTATTATTTTAAATATGTTCATATACTATATCTAAGATATATCAAAGCAAGTTACATGAAAAATTGCATATGAGCCCATAGTTTTTGTCATATTTGTAAAATACGTACATATTTATACGTAAAAATGAGCATACTCAAAAATGGTACATACTACCTAAAAATTAGTATATATACTACCTAATATTATTATATACTACATACTACACATACATACTCTCGGTTCCGACAGATACTACATACAACATACAAAACACAAGTGGTGGTAACTACCACTGCTTGTAGAAACATTTGTCCTATATATATATATATATATATATATATATATATATATATATATATATATATATATATATATATATATATATATATATATATATATATATATATATATATATACACACACACACACACAATTAGGTATATATACAATTTCTCCTACATGTTGCCTTGGTGCCTTCGGATCACGATGACAATTGGGAGTGGTTCATGGGGGCGGTAGCGGGTAATAGTATTCTCCTTTGAGATCTATGACCTGGTCAAGCAAAAATCCCGCTATTTCCTCTTGAAGTGCTCGTATACGCTCTGTTGGTAGCAGCTGGTCCCGCACGTCTTTGAACTGTTATGAAGGAGATCAATATGCATATGTATTAGTTGTGTGACTAGATATCGATAATCATGTAAATTTTGTGAATATTGTTCTGGCAAACGTACCCATTGCTGTCTATCAGATTTGCTCCTTTCGGACGCCATCATGCGAATGTTCTCGCAAACGTAGTATGCACACACTGCAGTCCCCGGCGCCTACTTCAGGGCCTTTACGAGAATAGAATTTAATCAGATAATAATTAATCAAGCATGATAATTAATTAATGGCATTGAAACAAGAATTAAAGAGATGGTAGCTAGCTAGTACTACTTAATTACTTACCTTGGGTCGATACCAAAATATCTTTTGTCGCCATTTGCCTGGAGTCACCTTGATGAACTTTGCCCAAGCCCTACCCGTCAGCAAAGAAAATTAATAAAGGGGTTATTAAATAGTTGATATCAGGAAATGACGAACTAAATAGGCCGAGATATAGTTAATAATGATTGAAATTACATGTCGACTATCCCCTTCAAGATGGTGAAGTCACTTTCTTTTTTAAGTAGTGAGTCCGGTACTTCAACTTTAATGACTAACAAGATCCAGTGGTAACTGCATACGCACACGTTTGCATGTCTTAATTAAGCGGACATGTGCATAACACTAATCAACCCTAAACCCTATACACTTAATTATTAACATCTAGCTAGCTAATAAGAAAAAACAGAATTTGTAGTACAAGACAGTGTGACTCACATGAAGTTGTAAGGAAGTAGTATATCTTCATTGGTATTGAGGCGCTTCAAGAACTCTAGCATTTTATTCTCTACATCTGCTTTATACCATTCCAATTTCCATGTGTGTTCATTAATGGTATTTGGGTCAATGAACTCAATGCCATAGCGTCCAGCTTTCATACATCTTCATCCTGCATAATACCACATAAAAGAATATAGTGAGGATAATTACAGGTAATGATCGATCAATGAGCACTAAAGCTAGCTTGAGACTTAAATTACAGAAAGAAATCACTTACAGACAATAGCAACTGACGAGAGATTTGTCGAGTGCATCTTGATTGAATAACTGAAATAGTTCTGAATACTCAACGGACAGAGCTAGTTTATGGAAGTAATGCTCTTCCTTGACTTTCACCATGAGGGACTCTCGATTGGAACTCTTGGTAATTTTCATGTACCAATTATGCGTCATCATAATCATAATCATAGTTCATGACTTCATCAGTTCAGTCGTCGCGATCGAATATCATATCATCACCCTTCCCAGTATTGTTTAGATATTGGGAGCCGTCATCTTCTTCATTCTGATCATCTGGCCCGCGAGGGCTGCGTATGATCTCGAACAGGGCCTCTTCTCCCTCTCTGCCGGTATTGTTCGCCATAGCTTTTATTTAACTAATCCAGAAGAAATATAAAACAATTTAGTATTCAAATTACAATGCATGGATGCAATCAATAAGGAAAAACTGAATCATAGTACATAATATGCATCGTCTCAAATAATATATAATCTCGAATACATCACTAGCTAGCTAATAAATATCGAATACTACAGAAAAATCTAGGCCACTCGCGGTTCCTGAGGCGCGGGCGGTGAACACCCAAAGAGAAGGAACCATCACAGGATCATATTTCCGGTCATCTCCCCAAAGAACCTGCCAGGTATTGGAGAACCTGACGTCCATAGCAGCCATGTAGCGACGGACGTGCTCGTCCTCCTCCGTGACACGGCGACGCACCACCTCCGGCGGGGCCGGCTCCCTCTGCACCGAATGTGGCCCACGCGAACGCCACCAAAGGAGATCAGGGTCGACGGTGGTGTCGGCGTTCTGGGAACGGGGGTACCCAGACTTGCCTGCCTGCGGCCTGCGGCGTGGCTCAAAGGGTGGCCTAGCATGGCCCATCTTCATCAACACAAGCTCAAGACCCTCGCGAGGGGCCAAGCCTCGCGGGGCGGACGACAGGAAGCTTCCTCAAGCACGACCTCGTCAGGCTGGCTTGCGAGGAGGCAGAGACATCAAGGCGTGTGAGGGAGTCCTGGATTAGGGGGTGTCCGGATGGCCGAACTATGACCTTTGGCCGGACTCCTGGACTATGAAGATACAAGATTGAATACTTCGTCCCATATCTGGATGGGACTTTCCTTGGCGTGGAAGGCAAGCTTGGCGATACAGATGTGTAGATCTCCTTCCATTGTAACCGACTCTGTGTAACCCTAGCCCTCTCCAGTGTCTATATAAACCGGAGGGTTTTAGTCCGTAGGACGAACAACAATCATAGGCTAGCTTCTAGGGTTTAGCCTCTCTGATCTCGTGGTAGAAATACTCTTGTACTACTCATATCATCAATATTAATCAAGCAGGAGTAGGGTTTTACCTCCATCGAGAGGGCCCGAACCTGGGTAAAAACACCGTGTCCCTTGTCTCCTGTTACCATCGGCCTAGACGCACTGATTCGGGACCCCTACCGAGATCCGCCGGTTTTGACACCGACATTGGTGCTTTCATTGAGAGTTCCTCCGTGTCGTCACCTTTAGGCCCGATGGCTCCTCCGATCATCAACAATGATGCGGTCCAGGTGAGACTTTTCTCCCGGACAGATCTTCGATTCGGCGGATTTTGCGCGGGCAATTCGCAGCCATCTGGAGCAGATCGAAAGCTACACCCCGCCATCAGGTCAGATTTGGAAGTTTGAACTACACGGCCGACGTCGCGGAGACTTGATCTTCGACGGGTTCGAGCCACGACCAAGCGCCGCCCGACCGTCACGATGGGCATGATCTAGCTCGCCGCCGAACAAAGTGTCACGAGGCGCGCACAGTGTCCGCCCGACCCTTAGCTCGAGCCGATCGCGCTTATCGAGGACGGGTGGCTGGAGACCGCCTCGGGGCTGCAATCTCTACGGCGATCGAGCGAACACCATACATCCCTTTGCGGCTTCGTGACTCAAAGTGCGGACTCCTCCGGACTCGGAACCTTCCGCTACCGCTTAATCGAATCCGATTGGGCGCTGATCATGGAGTTCACCGCCGCGGACATCTTTCAGCACTCGCCTTTCGCGACATTCTGAATTCACTAAAGTCTCTCTCTTTATCAGGAGAGCCCTGGCCGGACTATGGTCAACAAGGTTGGGATACGGACAACAATGAAATTCAAAGCCCACCCACCACCCACTTCGTAGCCACTGTCGATGATTTAACCGACATGCTCGACTTCGACTCCGAAGACTTCGACGGCATGGAAGACGGTGTAGGAGACGAAAAGGAATCAGCGCCTATAGGGCACTGGACAACCACCCCATCTCACGATGTATACATGGTGGATACACCTGAAGGAAACGACGACGAGGAACAAAGGGATGCAACGAGGGATCGTTCCCTCAAAAAGCAATCAAAGCGGCGGCGTAAGCGCCGCTCCAAACCCCACCTCGACAGAGAAAGCAGCCATACAGACCCAGCCATAGAGCAGGGCGAACCAGCGGAAGACGAACACGCCATCGAGAAACCGTCCGAACAAGGCAACTTGGATAAACAACCCGTCCCCGGAGAAGACAACATTCCAGACAACCTCACGCCGGACAAGTTGCTGGAGCAGAAGAACCTCCAAAAAAGGCTCGTCGCCACTGCGGGTAGCCTGAAAAAGCAGAAGCGGAAGCTCAAAATAGCGGAAGATGCACTGAGAATTAGATGGAGCAAAGTACTCAACACCGCAGACAAATAAGGCGATAGTCGCGGCACAAAGAGTTATTCGAAGCGAAAATTACTGCCGGAATTTGATGAAGAGGCCTTAGAGCCTCCGCAATCAAAAAATAAGGAAACCACCCGGTCGGATAAACGACCCCATGGCCAACGTAGTGCGGCAAACGGCGCCGCACACAAGCCAGCACGCGATCCGCACAAGGATTCGCATCAAAAAGATGGCCCAGCCAGATCTATCTACGGGCCAAGAAAGCAAGCTCCAGTAAGCAATGCAACACATCAAATATCCGAACATCATGGTACACCCAGATATAGGGTGCCGCACACCCCTATGTTTCACCGATGAGGTCTTGGATCATGAATTTCAGGGATTCAAACCCGTAAACATAGAGGCATACGACGGAACAACAGACCCTGGAGTCTGGATTGAGGATTACATCCTCCACATACACATGGCTAGAGGAGATGATCTCCACGCCATAAAATACTTACCCCTCAAACTCAAAGGGCCAGCCCGGCATTGGCTTAAAAGCCTTCCGAAAACACCATTGGAAGTTGGGAAGAGCTCGAGGATGCTTTTCGGGAAAATTTTCAAGGGACCTATGTCCGACCTCCGGATGCAGATGATTTAAGTCATATAACTCAACAACCCGGAGAGTCAGCCCAGAAACTCTGGAACAGATTTCTTACTAAAAAGAACCAGATGGTCGACTGTCCGGACGCCGAAACCTTAGCAGCTTTCAAGCACAGCGTTCGAGACGAATGGCTCGCCAGACACCTCGGCCAAGAAAAGCCAAGAACAATGGCCGCATTAACAAGCCTCATAACCCTCTTTTGCGCAGGAGAGGATAGCTGGTTGGCAAGATGCAGTACCAGCGACCCAAGTACATCCGAAGTTAGGGATGGAAATGGGAAACCGCGACGCAGCAAGGACCAGCGCCGGACCAAGGGAAACAGCCCGAAGAGCACGACAGTCAACGCAGGATTCAAAAGCTCTTGGCAGAATCAGAAAAAGCTGCCCATCAAGGATAACAGGGATGAGCTATCTAACCTAAACAAAATCTTGGACAAGATATGTCAAATACACAGTACTCCCGGGAAACCTGCAAACCATACCCACAGAGATTGTTGGGTATTCAAGCAATCCGGCAAACTCAACGCCGAACACAAGGGGCTCGACACACCAAGCGAGGACGATGACGAACCCCACAAGCAGAGCACTGGAAAACAAAAGAACTTCCCACAAGAAGTCAAAACAGTAAATTCACTTCACGTGACAAAAGGGGAGAACAGAGTGGCGCCCATAGAGATACGTGCCATACGGCCTATCCCAGAGGAGTCCCGCCACTGGTTGTTAAAACCAATCATCTTTGACCATCAGGATTACTCTAGAAGTATCCGGAATGCAGGCTGGACTGCCTTGGTATTAGATCCGATAATTGACGGACTCCACTTTACACAAGTCCTAATGGACGGCGGCAGTGATTTAAACCTGCTATATCAGGACACAATCCGCAAAATGGGGATAGAACCAACAACAATTCGCCATAGCAACACTACCTTACAAGGGGTAACGCCAGGTCCAGATGCCCATTGTACGGGCTCTCTCTTGCTAGAAGTTATGTTCGGCTCACCCGACAACTTCCACCGCGAAAAGCTAACCTTCCACATCGCCCCATTTAAAAGTAGCTATCAAGCATTACTGGGACGTGAAGCTTTCGCCCGCTTTAACGCAATACCGCATTATGCATCCCTTATACTTAAAAATGCCCGGTCCACGAGGCATCATCTCATTAAAGGGAAATATCGAGTGTTCCTCGAGCACGGAAGATTGTGCGGCTGCATTAACAGCCACACACTAAACCGGCTTCACTAAGCAAAGCACCTAAACAGGTCGTTCAGACCCCGGACATGGCTAGACGAGTCCGGCGTAAGGGCTTACCAGCCGCATACCCCCGTTCAAGGGGCTCCGCGCATGTACAACAAGAGACAATAAAGCTCAATTTTATTCATTTTTTAAAATTGTACTTTGTTTATTTAATATAACGTACATTTTCACACGATCTTTTTCAACTAAGTTCCTCTCTTTTACAGATGAACACCGTGCTACACCCGTCCGAGATACAAAGACAACGGAGACAGCAAAGCAGACGTGAGGGACTCGTTCAAGGATTCTTTTCAGATTAAGACCCTGCGTAAACCTTTTTTACTGTCTCTTGTTGATACACATCCCCCGGTTTCTTGCCATAACCGAGGTGGAGGCTGGCGTCATGGCATCGGCCACGTCAGGATTTTTGCACGTACCTGGACACCAGGGGCTTATTACTAAGGGCGTTGTTCAGCCCGTTTTTCATAAAGACCGAATACCTTAGGGAGTGTTCGGCGTCGCGAGTTTGGTCTTATATGCATCAGCTCCGAATCATGTCTTTGGTCAAATGTTGGGTTTGCCCGGCTCCTATGTTTTGCTGCCTTACGTTCCGCTCTATCGGCTAAGGCGGCACCAGGAGAACTACTGCGATCGTGCCCCGGTTCGGCCAGGCGAGCACCTCAGTAGAGAAAGCCGAAAACTGACTGTCATGATATAGCGTGAGACTGGTCAACCACTCGATGACCCACCGGAATCTTTAGGATTCCTCCGCATTAACGAAGGGTCGTTTCCCGGTCAGGCACACACGCGCCCCGAATTCGGGCAGGCGCGGTGCCCCTAGGGGCTATATAGTAGCCCCACTGTCAAACTCCTATGGCTAAGTGAAAGTGATAAAGCATTATAGTCCGGTTGCCTAGTTCACTGCGCTATCACCTCCTTTATAGGACCAAGACGTTGGATCAAGTGTGAAAATGCGCATATCATAACACCCCGCATTATATGCGTGGGGTCAAGATTGCAATCTTCAGGTTATATACACATATACATTAACGGCCGCACAGGAGGTAATTTAATTCTTGCAGGCACAAGTATAAAAAGCTTTTATATTCCATCAAAACATTGTTTTACAATTATACATGTTATTCAAACATGATGTCCTTCGAGCACTGCGTCTCTATCAAACGAGCGCCCTGCAGAACTTCCTGAAAATAGTGCTCGGCAGGTACTCGGCTCCCGTCTGACTCTTGGG
Source organism: Aegilops longissima (assembly GCA_021605205.1). Lineage (NCBI taxonomy): Eukaryota > Viridiplantae > Streptophyta > Magnoliopsida > Poales > Poaceae > Aegilops > Aegilops longissima. Next base: position 751,014,687 of record CM038677.1, on the reverse strand, counting down.
ATGCAACGTCGGTGGCCTTCATCTCCGCCCAGTATGTCTTGACATGGGCAAGAGCCATCCGCGCACCCTCTATGCATGCTGACCTCTTCATTGCATTGATATGCGGCACCGCACCAAGGAACTGCTGCACCAAACCAAAATAACTCTTCGGCTCGGGCCTTTCCGGCCACAGATGACTCACGCCATCGTTCATGGCGAGTCCGGATAACCTATTCAGCTCCGCCCATTCAGCCAAACGCTCGGATAATGGAAGTGGGCGCTCTAGATCGTGGAACTGCGACCAAAAAAGCTTTTCCACTTTGTGATCCTGTTGATCTCAGAAGTGTTTGGCCGCGTCCGCTGCACTTGCCGCCAAGTCCAGATAAGTGTCCGCCGCACTCCACAGCCGGTCCAACTGAGCATACTTAGGATCCCCGAACTTCATCCGTAGCATAAAGGGCTTTCCAGCCGCGATATCTCCGGCCTGACGTAGCTCCTGCTTCATGGCTCTCATTGTAGAGCGAGCATCCTTGGCCTTGGTAGTGGCCTTTTCCAGGTCCTCTTGTTCCGCCCGATCTTCTTTTTAATAAGATTGCAGCGGTCGGCAACATCCTTCAACTTCACAGCCATCTCGGCCATTTCCTTCCTGCTTCGGGCAAGTTGAGCAGCTTGTTCGCCTTCACTCTTCAAACCGCTTTTTAAAGTGCCGCGCCGATCACTTTTTTCTCGCCTGCTCCTTGGCTCGGGCGAAGTTCCGCCAAGGTTTTCCATGCCAGCGGCACCATCTGCATCAAGCATACATGTTGTAAGGCATGGGCATCAAGGCCCCTTACCAGGTGTCCGCGGAGAAATTGCATACCTTGTGACTCGTCAAGCCGCTTGTTGACAAGAGCGATGTCGGCATCCGCCATGTCAAGTTGCCGCTTTAGCTCGGCAAATTGATCAGTCTGGCTAGCCACCGGACACTTCGCCAGCTACATAGGAAGAGTGACATGTTATACCTGGGATAATGATCCTCGGCGCGCTGTCATTTTTGACAACGCACCGAGTCTCGGGGCTACTATCTATACAGGCGCATCTTTATATGCGAACATCAAAAGGTACATCATTTCGCGTACCTCAAAACCTCGCCAAGAACTCCGACGGCCTCATGCAACCCGCTCTCCGCGGATGAAATCCTTTCAATCACCGTGCCCATCAATGCACGGTGTTCTTCTGAGATAGACGCTCGCCCGAGCAGATCCTTCAGCTCCTCCGACCGTGCACCGGATGGTGCCGGACTCGTCCGACGGCCTTTTTCGAAGGCCGGACACGGAGGGCTTTGGGGAGCCATACGGCTGCTTTCCGGCTCTACCGGATTCGGAGAAACCCTTCGTGACGACACCTCAGGGTCGCCCGCCTTGCAAGGCGGTACGGCAGGGGGAGGCGTTCCGCTCTCCATCATCTCCGGACGAAGATCCCCTAAAGATGAGCTCTGCTGAGAAGGGCTGAGATCCGAACTACAAGGTAAAAATTTAGTTATCTTTCTAAGGAATAGAATAGGGATGTCTCTTATTTTAAAACTCCCCTCTCTACTTACGGCTCGCTGGAGGGCTGATCCCCTTGAGGGCACAGTGCGGCCGAGGCACCTCCAGGCGCAGGACCCTCCGACGAAGATCTCTTCCCCCGCTTTGAGACCATGGTCTCCGGGTTTTCAGAGGTGGTCCTCTTCTTTCCCTGGATGGAGGGATTCTTGATTCCTCCTTTCCTGATAGCCTCCTTCGAGGAGACGGTAGCTTCCTTGTTCCCCCCTTCGCCTTCTTCCAAAGGCGCAACCTCCAGCATCCTGGTTAACACGGGATCCGGCGTGGTCTTGGGGAGGGGGGGCGGAAACCTGATTAGCTTTGCTTTCGCTATCCATTCCTGTTTAAAGGGACAACTCTTTTAAGGGCAATTTTATGATGAATATATGGATAGCATGTCCGGGTACAGGGCTACTTACTTGAGTATCCGGGGGATTGCAGCTTAGATCTGCATCCTCGGTCAAGTCCGGACACATTGCTTGTGATCCAAGAACAATTTATACATCTCCATGGGCGTCACGCCCGTAAAGTGTTGGAGAGCTCGTGGTCCCTCCGGATTAAACTCCCACAGGCGGAGGGGGAGGCGTTTGCAGGGCAAAAGTGCAGCGAATCAACATGACCTGCGTCACTACGACCAGGTTGATCTCTCTTTCCAGGAGATCTTGAATGCGACCCTGCAACAAGGGCACGTCCTTGTACGTCCCCCATCGAGCCCTTTATTGACCCATGACGCCAGCCGTGGGGGAGGACCCGAGCGAAAGGCAGGTGGCGCCACCCACTTGGTGCCCCTGGGAGCTGTGATATAAAACCACTCTCGTTGCCATAAGCTGAACTCCTCTTGAAAAGAGCCCTCGGCCATGGGCGTCGGCATTCTTGCTTATCACAGCCCCTCTCGCACTCCGCTTGCTCGCCCTTGATCATCTTCGCTCCACTTTGAAGGTCTTAAGCCACAATCCGGTGAGGAGTAATGCGAAGGAAGGCTTCGCATACGACAATGAACGATGAGATGTGGAGGATGGACTCCGGATCCAAGTCGTGAAATTCCAACCCATAATAAAACATGAGCCCCTTCACGAAGGGGTCCGTCGGGAAGCCTAACCCCCGAAGGAAGTGAGACGCGAACACCACGCTCTCGCCAGGCTTGGGAGTGGGAATAACCTGCCTTGAGCAGGCGTAATATGCGAAATTTCGCTAGTTCAAGATTCCGCATCTCTTAGCTTTAGCACTTCTTCTTCCGTGAACGGAGGAAGGCATCCACCGCCTTGAAGGTCGAGCCGGACATCATCAAAGGTCGGCGCTGAATCTGGAGCTGAGCTGTGTTGGAACTCGAGGCGAGGGGCGGATTCGATTGAGATTGAAAGAAAGGAGTAGAGCCTTGGTCTCTTTATAAAGAGGTTGAATACCAAGAGCCTCCCGTGACCATTTGGGACTCGCCGATAGAGGAGACGTGCCAACGGGCACGATTGGGTTACCACGCCGTATTGATGAGAATCCCGGAATAAGGGGACACGATCTCTGCTTTGACAAGACGTGCCAAGGAAACCGCCTCGCTAAACGCACTGAGGTTGGACAGTAAAAACGATTCGAATAAAGGCCTGGCCGTGGTGTCACGCTGCAGAATACGTCAGCAGATTGGATTTGTGTAAATATTATTCTCTCTACGGTGGTATGTGGAAATTATTTTGCAGAGCCGGACACTATCCTTATGTTCAAAATCTTCTATGAAGTATTCGGAGGAGGAACCTGCCTTGCAATGTGCTACCTCTTGAGCACTGCGTTGGATTTCCCCGAAGAGGAGAGGATGATGCAGCAAAGTAGCGTAAGTATTTCCCTCAGTGTTTGAGAACCAAGGTATCAATCCAGTAGGAGGCTACGCGCAAGTCCCTCGTACCTGCACAAAACGATAGCTACTCGCAACCAACGCGATTAGGGGTTGTCAATCCCTTCACGGTCACTTACGAGAGTGAGATCTGATAGAGATAATATTTTTGGTATTTTTGGTATAAAGATGCAAAGGGAAAAGTAAAAGCAAAGCAAGTAAATAAAGTGATGGAGATTGATATGATGAGAATAGACCCGGGGGCCATAGGTTTCACTAGTGGCTTCTCTCAAGAGCATAGATATTCTACGGTGGGTGAACAAATTACTATTGATCAATTGGCAGAATTGAGCATAGTTATGAGGTTATCCAGGCAATGATCATGTATATAGGCATCACGTCCGAGACAAGTAGACCGAAACGATTCTCAGATCTACTACTATTACTCCACTCATCGACCGCTATCCAGCATGCATCTAGAGTATTAAGTTAAAAAAAGTAACGCCTTAAGCAAGATGACATGATGTAGAGGAATAAATTCATGCAATATGATAAATACCCCATCTTGTTATCCTCGATGGCAACAATACAATACGTGCCTTGCAACCCCTTACATCACTAGGTAAGGACACCGCAAGATTGAACCCAAAGCTAAGCACTTCTCCCATTGCAAGAACTACCAATCTAGTTGGCCAAACCAAACGGATAATTCGAAGAGACTTGCAAAGATAACTTAATCATACATAAAGAATTCAGAGAAGAATCAAATATTTTCCATAGATAAGCTGGATCATAAACCCACAATTCATCGATCTCAACAAACACACCGCAAAAAGAAGATTACATCGAATAGATCTCCACGAGAGAGGGGGAGAACATTGTATTGAGATCCAAAAGAGAGAAGAAGCCATCTAGCTACTAACTATGGACCCGAAGGTCTCAAGTAAACTACTCACACTTCATCGGAGGGCTATGGTGTTGATGTAGAAGCCCTCCGTGGTGGATGCCCCCCTCGTGAGCTCCGAACAGCCCCAAGATGGGATCTCGTGGATACAGGAAGGTACATGGTGGAATTAGGTTTTGGCTCCGCCTCGATCTGTTGGGGTGCGAGGTATATATAGGAGGAAGGAGTACGTCGGTGGAGCGTCAGGGGCCCACGAGGCAGGGGCGCGCCAAGGGGAGAGGCGCGCCTCACCCCGTGACTGCCTCCGCACTCCTTGGAGTAGGGTCCAAGTCTCCGGATCACGCTCGTGAGAAGATCACGTTCGAAGGTTTCATTCCGCTTGGACTCGTTTGATATTCCGTTTCTTCAAACACCAAATAGGCAAAAACGCAACTGCAGGATGGGCCTCCGGTTAATAGGTTAGTCCCAAAAGTAATATAAAAGTGGAAAATAATGCCCATTATAGTCCAAAACAATAGATAAAGTAGCATGGAGCAATCAAAAATTATAGATACGTTGGAGATGTATCACAATGCCGAAGACAAACTGCGCGCCGGACTCGTCGTCATTGAAGCCTGGTTCAGGGGCTACTGAGGGAGTTCTGGATTAGGGGGTGTCCGGATGGCCGGACTATGACCTTTGGTCGGACTCCTGGACTATGAAGATACAAGATTGAAGACTTCGTCCCGTGTCTGGATGGGACTTTCCTTGGCGTGGAAGGCAAGCTTGGCGATACGGATGTGTAGATCTCCTTCCATTGTAACCGACTCTGTGTAACCCTAGCCCTCTCCGGTGTCTATATAAACCGAAGGGTTTTAGTCCATAGGACGAACAACAATCATACCATAGGCTAGCTTCTAGGGTTTAGCCTCTCTGATCTCATGGTAGATCTACTCTTGTACTACCCATATCATCAATATTAATCAAGCAGGAGTAGGGTTTTACCTCCATCGAGAGGGCCCGAACCTGGGTAAAAACGCCGTGTCCCTTGTCTCCTGTTACCATCCGCCTAGACGCACAGTTCGGGACCCCCTACCCGAGATCCGCCGGTTTTGACACCGACAGCGGGGTACCTCACGAGGTGCCCATGACGCAAGCCATGACGACCAAGGGCGCCAAAGGGCGCCAGCCAGCCAAAAGATGTCCTCATTTCCTCTTTGGTGCAAAGCAGGCAAGCGCAGCGAGAGCATCAAGCAAAGGCAACCATTTCGTGCAACAAGACCAAGACCAACACAACGCAGGAAGGAGGTCATCGTGGAGCCCAAGCCGCGTCATCGCCGTGAGCCTTTTTGGCGAGGACCAACTTTAGTGAGGACAAGTGTACTAGATGTTCCCCTTCAAAATGGCCAATTGTCGGCGCCCTTCCTGCTTAATATTTGGGAAGAGGCCCAGGGCCTTTGCCTATAAATAGGACTAGCCACCCACAGGGTAGGGAGAGGCCGGATCAGATCAGAAAGAGAGTAAGAAAGAGAGAGAGAGAGAGAGAGAGAGAGAGAGAGAGAGAGAGAGAGAGAGAGAGAAGCGACTGAACTCCCCCTAGCAGTTCATCGCACCGGCCAAGAGCAGACCCTCGCGAGGCTGTTCTTCCTTGTATTGTTCATCATCAGCCCCAGAGGCAATCCACCACACCACACGCTGGAGTAGGGTACTACACCACAATGGTGGCCCAAACCAGTATAAACCTTGTGTCCCTTGTGTTGTTCTTTGTGTAGTTTAGATCCTTGCGAGGCGACAAGGTGTAGGTAGGTTGGAGGTGAGATCTCCGCGTGCACCCCAGAGTTCGAACCTAGAGGGTCTGCCGGAACCCGAAATCTGACATTTGGCACGCCAGGTAGGGGTGCACCGAACCGTCTTCCGCGCGCTGCTCTTCGCGCCCTCAGATCCATGTCGACGCTGCCGAGCCTCCGCCGAAGCGCCGGGCCGCTCGCTACTCGTGACGCTTCAGACGGCCCCGTCGGCGGCCGCTTCGCCGTTCCCGTCGCCTGCCGTCAACGGGCGCCACCGCCCGGCGGGAACGAGCAGCAGCGCGTCCCCGGATCCATCCGTGAGGCGAGACGGCCGCACCGCTACTCCTTCGCTTCGCCCGGCTGGTTCTTCGGCCCCGCGCGCCAGCGTGCCCATGGAGGCTCGAGCCGCGCCATCGCGGCAAACGAGCTCTGCGCTACCACCCCATCGACGACGCTCACGAGGAGTGGCTTGACCGCGCCGCCGAAGCTGTCAGGCCGCTGGGGCTCTCGCCCGCCCTTCTCGCTGCACGCGCCCCGCCTTGTGCAAAGCGATGAAGCTCGAGGGCGCCTTAGCCGCCTCCCCTCAAGAAGGCGCCTTTGGCCTGGCGCTGCGTGGCCTGGGCGAACCCACTCCGTCCGGCACCGGGCAAGAAGAGCAGAGCTGCCAAGAGGTCCTCATCCCCAAGAAGCTGCCCGAGTGCTCCTCGCACCAAGACGTCACGACCAAGGCTCTGCTCCAAAGACGCCAAGACCCGTGACTGCTCCCAGCGGTAGTGCACGGGGACCCGCAAGATCAAGCTCTCCGTCACCAAAGACCTCCCATGGCCACTACAGGCTGCCGCGCCTTCACCACCGAGCTACGCAGCGTCGCATGGCCCGGCAAGTTCAAGCCAGACTTGCCTCCTCGCTACGACGGCACAGCCGACCCTGCGGAGTTCCTCCAGCTCTACGAAGCTGGGCATCGGCCGCCAACGGGACGAAGGTCATGGCGAACTGGTTTCCCATGGCGCTCAGGGACGGTGCCCGCACTGCCTCGAACTCGCTCGCACGATCTCCTCCTGGGACAAGATGCGCACCCGCTTCATCGCCAACTTCCAAGGCACTTTCGCGACCGCCTCCGCCAGGAGCGACATGCGCCGCGATCAAGCAGCAGCCGGAGAGACCTGCGCAAGTACATCGGTAGCTTCAACAACGCACGCCTCAAGATTCTCAAGGTGATCGAGGAGGCCATCATCTTAGCCTTCTCCGACGGTGTGCGTGACGTCAAGATGAAGGAGGAGTCATGATGCATGAAGACCTGTGCACATCCCTAGAGCTGTTCAACTTGGCGACCAAGCGCCGTGGTGAGGAAGGACGCCTTTCCTCCTCGAGCTACGGCTGCCGACCCAAGAGAAGAAGCCCAAGGTCAACGACGTGAAGCGCAGGGGCTGCCGTGCTCATGCAGAACCGACACCAAGCGAGGCAGGATCAGCCCGAGTCCTCCAAGGGCAGCTTGATCTGCGTGTACCACGACCTCCACACCCACAACACCAATGAATGCCAAGAGCTCAGAGCAGTGCGAGAAGGGCGAATCGGTCGACGCCCGATCAAGAATGATCGTGGCTACGGCCGAGGAGGAGGAAGAAGCGCAGGACACTGGAAGACCGTGGCCCTCGCCAAGGGTGGCGCGACCGACCTCGCGAGGACTCTGGCGGAGACCAGCCTCGCGAGGGAGGTTGAGGACTGCCTCGCGAGGGAGGCTGGAGGATCAGCCTCGCGAGGATCGCCCACAAGGCAACGCAGCCTCCCTCCACCGCCACCACAGCCAAGGAGAAATGAAGACCATCATCGGGGACGAGGGGCTGGGGCTTCTGTGAGAGCGCAATCGCTTGCATCCCGGGCGGAGCTCAAGCCCCACCTCTCAATGCATCTTCAAGCTGTTCGCCTGCGAAGTGAATGCAGTCCTCCCCAAGCTCGAAGCCACGCCCTCTCGGTGGTCAGGCGCCATCATGTTCAGCTCAACGGATCAGCTCAAGTGTGCAGCCACACCGGAGTCCTCCCGATGCTTTGTTCCCCAATCATCGCGAACGTGCAAGTCACCAGACCTCATCGATGGCGGGCAGGGCTTAATGCCCTGTCCGTCGAGACATTCAACAATCTGCAAGTGCCATACAATCAGCTTCAGTCAACCAAGCCTTTCTCCGGAGTCACTGATGGTTCCACAGTTCTGATAGGGCGGGTCCGCCTTCCTGTCACCTTCGGGGCGCGCGACAACTACCGCACCGAGCTCATTGACTTTGACGTCACTCACATTCGCCTACCGTGCAATGCCATCCTCGGGTACCCAGCTCTGGCCAAATTCATGCCCGTGACTCATCACGGCTACAATGTCCTCAGAATGCCAGGAAGCGATGGAGTCATCACGGTGCCTTGTGAAGAGAGAGACGCAGTGTGTTCCCTGGAGCATGCTTTTCAAGCCGCGTCAATTGAAGACCCAGATCACAGGAGCGGGAGGCTCCCCGAGGCAGCTCCTAAGAAGAAGAAGACATTACTCGCCCGACCCTCGGGAGGCAGGCCCCTCGTGGTCCGCGCTACTGCTCAGGGGCACCTCGCCGTCAAGATAGGAAGGCGCGCCCGGCGCCCTCCTTGAGCAACGCTCGAGGGCTCTCTCCTGGAGGGCCACCGACTTTGCTAAGATCATGAGGGAGGCGTACGGGCACCACTTGGAGGCGTGTTTCAAAGCACGTTTTCCTCAGGAAGGAGCGAGGCAAGGAGGGCCTAACCCTCAGGAGTTCGTCAGCAAGATCATTCAGGAGCTGCAGGAGTCAAGAGTCATGAGTGGCAGCCGCCACTCCGCCGTAGCTCCCCATCCAGCGAGGATGGTGGGCTGCTGTCTGCATTGACATACCAGGCTCAACCGAGCCGCCTCAGAGCGCCCTGCCTCACGCGCGGGGCGCTGGAAGGTCCACCCCACGCCTACGTTCGCATGCCCTATGGCGGCTGAAAGCGGCCGCCACGCGGCGCCTCATGAGGAACATCTTGAGGCTCAAGGCCAGGCGTTCGCAGCCCCTGGCGGAGATGGAGATGGTCCGAGGAGCCACGGCGCCTCCCGAGCCTCCCGAGGCTCTGGCCTGGGGCTCGTGAAGATCGGCTTCCGCAGCGCACGACGTCCGCTACTTCAGCATCCCCTCATCTTCAACATTATCAGGTAAAATCCTTCGAGTTTCATTTTCAGCTGGGAGCGCCCCCCCAGGGCTGCATCATTCCCAGGCCGCGTGGGTCCGTCCATGCGGCATGTATCTCTTGAGGTTGGGGACCTCGTGCTCAGACGAGTTCTCTCCAGGGAGGGACTGCATAAGCTCTCTCCCATGTGGGAGGGCCCGTTCAAGGTTGTTCATGTTTCCAGGCCCGGCTCCGCACACTTGGAGACTGAGGAGGGGGTGCCCATCCAGAACGCATGGAACATCCAGCACCTCCGGAGGTTTTACCCCTAAAAAGGCCCGGTGCCTGTGAAGAAGGCAATCGCCTGTGAAGCTTATCTTTCTGAGAAAGGCCCGGTGCCTGTGAAGAAGGCGAATGCCTGTGAAGTTGTTGCGTTTTGGAAAAGGTCCAGAGCCTGTGAAGAAGGCAAACGCCTGTGAAGCTTATCTTTCTGAGAAAGGCCCGGTGCCTGTGAAGAAGGCGAATGCCTGTGAAGTTGTTGCGTTTTGGAAAAGGTCTAGAGCCTGTGAAGAAGGCAAACGCCTGTGAAGCTTATCTTTCTGAGAAAGGCCCGGTGCCTGTGAAGAAGGCGAATGCCTGTGAAGTTGTTGCGTTTTGGAAAAGGTCCAGAGCCTGTGAAGAAGGCAAACGCCTATGAAGCTTATCTTTCTGAGAAAGGCCCGGAGCCTGTGAAGTTCGCCTCCCCAAGAAAGGCCCGGAGCCTGTGAAGAAGGCCAATGCCTGTGAAGCTCGCCGCCCGTGACACTCTCACGTAATAATGAGTTGGGGCTGTACACGCCCGGAGTCTCGTGAGCCACCTCAGCCCTGGGCTCCTTCCCACGCTTGATGGCAGCACTAAACTCCGCTATTTGGTGAGAAGACGTCGAAGACTTGATTAGGTGCCGGACGCGGCCTTTTCATTTGCTTTCTGCAGTTGGCTTGTTCATTCCCATTTGAAGTTTTACTGAAGTTGTTACCGTCTTTGGCTTGTGACTCTTTGCCTTCTTTGCTCTCCTGCCTCGATTTCTCTCGCGCGAGTCTCGCGAGGGAGCAACGCGGGCACCCTCGCGAGTGTTTTCTTCCCCTATTGTTTGATGCCTCCCTAACCGGGTCCACTACGGGAGCACCCCTCCAGTCTGTGCCCCACGGGCACCGCGACGCGAACACAGGACCTGGGTCGGTCGCCTCCACAACTGAGGCCGGAAGCTACCTCTCCTGGCTAATCTTTGCAGGGCATGAAGCGTTCGACGAGGCCTCGGCCTCGGGAGGCGATGACCGCGACATGTCGCCCCCAAGCTAGGTAATTTCTACACGCAGGCGTGTGGCACAAAAGCCTAATACGGAAATAGTAGAAACAGTACGATAATTAACAGCAACAGTCCAAGAACGCCCCCGTGGGGCCCTACAATACTGTCTCTTTGCGCAGGAAAAGAAAAAGAACAAAACAGGCGTGGCTCGCTTGACACCAACTCGCGGCGAAGGCTCGAACTGCCTCCGGAGCTCAGGCGGACTCCCTCCCGCGCTTCACCGAGGAGCGACGGCGAGCAGACCCGTTACATCCCTCTAGGCGGGCGCGGTGGCACGGAGGCTGGTCGCGGCAACCGCTGGAGGAGCCGCTGTCTGAAGAAGAGTCGCCGAAGCTCGACGAGCCCCGAGCGCCGCCGACCACGCGCGCGCTGTCATCTTCATCCCGATCGTCGCCGGGGCTAGGCCCACAGCCGCGGTCGTCGTCCTCGGGGCAGCACCCAGCGCGGAGACCGTCTTCCCCAAGCACCCTCACGTAGATGGTGGCATCGCCGTCGAACTTGAAGTGCAGGCGCCTTGCGCCGCTTAGACCACGCCTGCGGCAAACGTTTACCGACCGCGGGTCGGGCCACGCCCCGCGGCGAGACCTCAGCGAAGCCCAGGAGGCCCGACTGCAGCAACCGTCCGCCTGGAGCCAGAGGCCGCCCGGGGCGCCGACCGGAAGTTCACCTGAAAGGAAGCAGGGAAGCTGGAGCCAGGTGCTGGTCGGCTCCACCGACCACACGACAAACTCCGGCAGCACCTCTGCCGAGTGGAAGCGCGACCTAGAAGGTCACGCGGCCGTAGCGCGCCCCCCATCAACGGCCTGACGCCCGTCGTCGCGCGGGAGATCGCCTCCACGGCCGTGGGAAGCCGCTACGGAAGCCACAGGGTGCTTGCGAGGATAGCCTCGACCGCGCTTGGCCGGGGGAGAGTCATGCTCCACCTGGCAGGCCTTTCCTTTCTCCATGGCCGAGAACCTCTTCGACGGAGCCATGGAGAAGGGGAAGCAAGAAGAGATGGACTGGAAGGGCACGCGCCGTTCCGTACTTATAGCCGGAGAAGGCCAACCGTCGACCTCCACGATCACAGGTAATCATGACCTGCTTTGCATGCAGGGACTTATCAATTCGTGCAGTTGCCGAGGCGTCATGGGGAAGTGGGGACGCCCATGTCCAATCAACCACCACGCGGCGCCCAAGGCCGCAGGCTGTTAGGGCCCGCGGCGCTTCGCACTTGCCCCTTCGCTTCTCTGCTAAGCCAAGTCGAGGCGCGCCTTGGGCCCGGGGGCTACTGTCGGTGTTCTGGGAATGGGGGTACCCAGACTTGCCTGCCTGCGGCCTGCGGCGTGGCTCAAAGGGTGGCCCAGTACGGCCCATCTTCATCAACACAAGCTCAAGACCCTCGCGAGGGGCAAGCCTCGAGGGGCGGATGACAAGAAGCTTCCTCGAGCACGGCCTCGTCAGGCTGGCTCGCGAGGAGGCGGAGAGATCAAGGCGGGGTACCTCACGAGGTGCCCATGATGCAAGCCATGACGACCAAGGGCGCCAGGCGGGCGCCAGCCCGCGCAGTGTCCTCATTTCCTCTTTGGTGCAAAGGAGGCAAGCGCAGGCGAGAGCATCAAGCAAAGGCAACCATTTCGGTGCAACAAGACCAAGACCAACACAACGGTGGGAAGGAGGTCATCGTGGAGCCCAAGCCGGCGTCATCGTCAGAGCCTTTGGCAGGCGAGGACCAACTTTAGTCAGGACAAATGTACTAGATGTTCCCCTTCAAAATGGCCAATTGTTGGCGCCCTTCCCGCTTAATATTTGGGAAGAGGCCCAGGGCCTCTGCCTATAAATAGGACTAGCCACCCATAGGGTAGGGAGAGGCCGAATCGGATCATAAAGAGAGTAAGAAAGAGAGAGAGAAAGAGAGAAGCGACTGAACTCCCCCTAGTAGTTCATCGCACCGGCCAAGAGCAGACCCTCGTGAGGCTGTTCTTCCTTGTATTGTTCATCATCGGCCCCAGAGGCAATCCACCACACCACACACTGGAGTAGGGTATTACACCACAATGGTGGCCCGAACCAGTATAAACCTTGTGTCCCTTGTGTTGTTCTTTGTGTAGTTTAGATCCTTGCGAGGCGACGAGGTGTAGGTAGGTTGGAGGTGAGATCTCCGCGTGCACCCCAGAGTTCGAACCTAGAGGGTCTGCCGGAACCCGAAATCCGACAGGTGGGACCCGGCGCCGGGTTCCTCACCAAGCGGCGCGCCCCTGAAGGTAGCACCTCCCAGTGCCAGCCCGGCGGAGACCAGTCCCGGACATGGGTCCTCTAAAGCAGGACGTCATCGCGAACGGGTCGACGGCGAGGATGCGGGCCGGGCATCGTCGAAAACAAATACTATATGCAAATGTAACATTTTTTAAATTATTGGATTGTGATTTCTTATATACAAATTCTAAATTTCTATAACTAAAATTATAAGAAACTAAAAAAACATTGATCACCGTCTAACAATTTGAAATTAATCTAATTCATCTAGCTAAAACTAACATTTCTAACATTTCTAAAATTTCTAACATTTCTATATACTAACATTTATAACATTTGTATAAAAACAGAAAAAACCTTTGACATTATATTATAACTAACATTTCTATATACTATTTGACATTAATCTAATCTAATTAATTAATTCATCTAAAACTTTGTATAGAAAACAGAAAAAACTAAAAACTAAAACCAGAAAAATTGTGTGTGTGTGTGTGCGCATGTAGTGTGTGTGTGTGTCTGTGTGTGCACGCGCGCGTGTAGTGTGTGTGTGTGTGTGTGTGTGTGTGTGTGTATCAGAGTGTGCACTAGCTACGGCCGGGCTTGTGGGTGGTGGCTTAGATTGGAGGGAGGAGAGGGGCCGGGGGAGGGGCTCACAGGCGTGGGCGAGGTTGAGGCAACGGTGACGTCAAGGTGAGGTCGATCCAAGGCGACGGCGACGGCGAGGCGAGGGGACGACGAGGGGCCGATGCGGCGACGGGGACGGGCCGGCGACGGGGGCGGCTCGGAGTCGACGGGGACGACGCGACGAGGATGGGGGCGATGCGGAGTCGACGGGGACGACGCGATGAGGATAGGGGCGATGCGGAGTCGACGGGGACGACGCGACGGGGGCGGCGACGGCGCGGGACGGGGCAGCGGCAGAGGGAAGTGGGAGATGAGAAACTGAATTTTTTTTGAGACCCCCACCCCTTTAGTACCGGTTGGAGTCACGACCCGGTACTAAAGGAAGTCTTGCGCGCCCAGCGGGGCGAAGTTTAGTCCCACCTCGCTAGCCGAGGGGGCTCGCACCTGCTTATAAGCCCCGCAGCCGCTGCTGTCTCGAGCTCCTCTCTAAAGCAGACCTTCTGGGCCTACCTCTGCTGCGATGCCCTGTTGGGCCTACTGGGCTAGCGAGCCTGCATCCTGGCCCAAGTAGAATTTGGGTTTCTAGTCGTATGCAGGCCGCTATGGCCCAGTAGGTGGGCTTTTTTTCATTTAGTTTTTTTCTTTTTTTTTGCTTTATTTATTTTTTTTAGTTATTCTTTGCTGTATTTAGATTTTCTTTATGAATATTTTTGCTTTAGGTACAAAAAATTACAAACTTTCTGTTAGTGCCAGTAGTTTTCAAATTTGAATAGTTTAAATTCTGAATTATTTGAAATTTGTGTGAATCACTAGTTTGTGAATAACTTAACTTTAAAAATAGATTTTCAGTGATTCTTTTTCTTATGTTTAATATTAGTGTGTTTTATCATTATATTCAATTTGGTAATGCTTAGGTTATTTAAAAATGAAATGCCTTTGTAATGAGATGAGTTTTAAATCGAAACCACGATACTTGAAAGAGATTATCCATTTTGCACACGAAGTGCATCTAGTTTTTGCCGTAACCCTCTCTACTTTTTTGCACATGCTATGTGGGTGAAATTATAATACCATGCCAACTTTCAACCTTTTTGGAGTTCATTTGAAGTGTTTTTCAATTTCAGGGTCATTTAGCTGAAAAAATCAGTAAATGCATGAAAGAATTTATTTGCACATAAAATTTCTTGGCGTTTGAAATGCCAAAACACATAACTACCCTAACTATTACAGAGATTCCCTCACAGGTGTGAAACATGAAGAAAGTGATGATAGTGAAGCCGATCACATCCCAGATCTTTGGGTGTGAAACCTTTTCTTCGCGTGTGTCCCTTTGCGCCGTAACCATGGAAAATCTTCATCATTTAACTAGATGCTCGGGTCAATATTCACTGTGAATGGAGCAATTTCATCAAACTTTTCATAATCTTCTGACATGTCTGTCTTGTCATCCACTCCCACGATGTTTCTTTTCCCAAAAAGAACTATGTGGCGCTTTGGCTCATCGTATGATGCATTCGCTTCCTTATCTTTTCTTTTTCTCGCCTTGGTAGACATGTTCTTCACGTAGAAAACCTGTGCCACATCATTGGCTAGGACGAATGGTTCGTCTGCATATGCAAGATTGTTGAGATCCACTATTGTCATTCCGTATTATGGGTCATCCGTTACCCCGCCGCGTGTCATATTGACCCATTTGCACCGAAACAAAGGGACCTTCAAACCATGTCCATAGTCAAGTTCCCATATGTCCTCTATGTAACCATAATATGTTTCCTTTCCCGTCTTGCTTGCTGCATCAAAGCGGACACCACTGTTTTGGTTGGTGCTCTTCTTATCTTGGGCGATCGTGTAAAATGTATTCCCATTTATCTCGTACCCTTTGAAAGTCATTATATTCGAAGATGGTGGCGGGACAACAAGTACATGTCATCTTCAATAGCGGCGTCATGCATGGCACGGTATGCGCAACCAGCGGCGAAAGTCCCCGCTTGTTCACGTGTAATTCGGTCATCAGACCGCTCCGGGTGTTTGGGCGTAGAAAATTCTTGTGTTCGTCCATATCACGGAGCCACCAAGGCGAATTTCAGAGAACTATGTAGTGTGCTTGAGTGAGAGAATGTCCGTCCATACATATTATTTGATCCCCTCCTAGCGTGCCTTTTCCATCCGATCCGCCCTTATGCCGCGATTCGGGAACACCAATGGCTTAAGGTCAGAATAAAGTCAATACTAAACTCAATGACCTCCTCATTTTCATGGCCCTTGGAGATGCTTCCTTACGGCCTAGCACGATTATGAACATATTTCTTTAAGACTCCCATGAACCTCTCGGGGAACATATTGTGTAGAAATACGGGACCCAAAATGTTAATCTCTTCAAGATAGGTGAACTAGGGCGTGCGTCATGATGTTGAAGAAGGATGGTGGGAACACCAGCTCTAAACCGACAAGACATTTCACCAAACCATTCTCTAACATTGGTATGATTTCTGGATCGATTACCTTACGAGATTGCATTGAGGAATGCACATAGCTTCACAATGGCTAATCGAGCGTTTTCGGTAGAATCCCTCAATGCAACGGAAGCGAGTTGCGTCATAATCACGTGGCAGGCATGAGACTTTAGGTTACGGAACTTTTCTCTGCCATATTTATTATTCCTTTATATTGACGAGAAGCCGACGATACTTTATATCGACGGGCATTCAAAGAAGATTTCCTTCTCTTCTTTGGTAAGAGCGTAGCTGGCATGACCCTGATGTATGCCGTTTTTTTGTGCATACGCTGCTAATCCTCCCGTGCCTCCGGTGTATATTTTGTCTTCCCATACACGCCCAAGAAGCCAAGCAGGGTCACGCAAAGATTCTTCGTCACGTGCATCACGTCGATTGCGGAGCAGGCCTTAGTCTTTCCAATAGGGCAGGTGCCAAAATATAGATTTCTTCTTCCACATGGGTGCGCGTCCTTCAACGTCATCCGGAACAGGTTGTCCTCCAGGACCCTTTCCAAAGACTACCTTCAAATCCTTGACCATATCATGTACATCAGCACCAGTATGGTGGCGAGGCTTCGTCCGGTGATCCGCCTCACCTTTGAAACGCTTGCCTTTCTTTCTTACGGGATGCCTGCTTGGAAGAAATCGACGATGTCCCAGGTACAAATTCTTCCTACAATTATCCAAATATATATACTGTCGGTGTCATCCAAACAGTGTGTGCATGCGCGGTATCCCTTGTTTGTGCATCTCGAAGGTTCTTGAGAGAAGGCCAATCATTGATGGTCACGAACAGCAATGCCTTTAGGCCAAATTCTTCCTGTCCGTGCTCATCCCACGCATGTACACCTGTTCCATTCCACAGCTGTAAGAGTTCTTCAACTAATGGCATTAGGTACACATCAATGTCGTTGCCGGGTTGCTTAGGGCCTTGGATGAGCACTGGCATCATAATGAACTTCCACTTCATGCACAACCAAGGAGGAATGTTATACATACATAGATTCGCAGGCCATGTGCTATGGTTGCTGCTCTGCTCCCCAAAAGGATTAATGCCATCTGCGCTTAGACCAAACCATACGTTCCTTGTGTCACCTGCAAACTCCTCCCTGTATTTTCTCTCGATTGTTCTCCACTGCGACCCGTTAGCGGGTACTCTCAACTTTCCGTCTTTCTTACAGTCTTCTCCGTGCCATCGCATCGCCTTGGCATGCTCTTTGTTTTGGAAGAAACGTTTCAACTGTGGTATTATAGGAGCATACCACATCACCTTGGTAGGAATCTTTTTCTTGGGGCGCTCGCCCTCGACATCACCAGGGTCATCGCGGTTGATCTTATAGCGTAATGCACCGCATACCAGGCACACGTTCAAATACTCGTACTCACCGTGGTAGAGGATGCAGTCATTAGGGCATGCATGTATGTTTTGCACCTCTAACCCTAGAGGGCAGACGGTCTTCTTTGCTTCGTATGTACTCTCGGGCAATTCATTGTCCTTTGGAAGCATATTCTTTATCATTACCAGCAAATTTCTAAATCCCTTGTCAGATACACCATTCCCTGCCTTCCATTGCAGCAATTCCAGTGTAGTGCAGGCGATCGACGGTGGTTACGACGGAGATTTAGAAGGCACTAAGTAAACCACACCTTGAAAGTGCTAGTTATCGACTAGAGGGGGGGGGGTGAATAGGCGATTTTTATGAAAGTCTTCAAAACACGGATGTTTCGAAGACAAACAACAGAAATGACCTAGTTGATATGCAGCGGAAGATAACTACAACAAGCAAGCCATAGTCAAGTATGCAATAATGTGAAAGGACAAGACTAATAGCAGCTATGTAGTAAGGATCAGGATGGAAGATAGTATGAAGCCAAACAACAATAGACGTCAAGAAGTGAAGTCAAACAGATAAGACATATAAGCAAAGACTTCACGAAGACAAACTTAGGGTAAAGGAGGGAAGGGATAGAACCGGTCACTAGTTGAAGACACGAGATTTGTTGGACCAGTTCTGATTCTTTGTGACAACTGTACATCCGGGTTAGGGAGGCTGAGATTCAACTTTCGAGAAGACCGCGTCTTCACCTTATTCCCCTTGAGCTAAGGACACACGGTCCTCGCCCAATCACTCTGGTAAGTCTTCAAGGTAGACTTCCGAACCTTCACTGATTTGACGTTCACCGGCAATCCACAATGACTCTTGGATGCTCAGAGCAACGCCTAACCGGTGGAGGATTCTAGTTCCTCAAGTGTAATAAGTCTTGAGTCACGCTGACGGGAAAACTTGGTGATGCCTAACACTCTTTGGCTCTGGGTGTTTTGGGCTTTGTCCTTGCAAGGATTTCTCTCTCAAAGGCTTCGAGGTGGGTTGCTCTCAAGCGACAAAAGCCGTGCACTAACTCTGAGCAGCCACCAATTTATGGTGTGGGGGTGGGCTATTTATAGCCACTAGGCAACCCGACTGTTATGTCCGAAATGACCACAGGTCACTAAGGAACCGACACGTGTTCCAACGGTCGATTTCAAACACACACGACAACTTTACTTGGGCTACAAGCAAAGCTGACTCATCCACTCTGGATAAGTTTTGCTCTCATTGTCTTCGCCAAGACATAGGATTTGGGTTGAGCATCACTTCCGTCATTCCGACTATGATCACTTGGACCCCACTTAACAATGCGGTGGTTCCTACGACTCAACAAAGAAGAAAAGGAAACAACGAAACAACACGGTCAAGGCTCCATAGTCTTCACTCAATGTCTTCTCATGTCATAGTCTTCAATGTGAATATCTTCACATACCACCATTGTCTTCAATGTCTTCATACATTTTAGGGTCGTCTCCGGTAGGTAAACCGAATCAATGAGGGACACTACTGCGTTATCCTGCAATTCTCACAAACGCATTAGTCCCTCAACCACATTTGTCGTCAATACTCCAAAACCAACTAGGGGTGGCACTAGATGCACTTACAATCTCCCCCTTTTTGGTGATTGATGACAAACTGGTTGAAGTTTTCAACGGGGATAAAATATGTGAAATTGTAAAGGATAGGGAATTGTCTTCATAAGTGGCAAAGGCTCCCCCTGAAGATGTGCATATAAGTAGTTTGCTTTTGGAATGCAAATGCACATGGCAGGTTGTACTTGTGGAGAACCTCTTCAACTTATGAAGATAATTCATCATGCATGAAATGATATAGCTAAGAGAATGACATGCATAATGACAAATGGACATCTGCAGAATGATCTAAGTGCAGAAGTTATCATCGCATGCGGAATTTATCATCGCACCAGAGTAAAGCAAATAAGTAGTAGACAACCATCGAGTTTAAGTGTTACAACTCAAAGAACCAAATGTATCAAAACGAGAGTTGTAAACACTAGGCAAAATATAGTGCAACCGCCCTTATGAACCCGCTTGAAGACTATCAAACTCATATGCTTCTCCCCCTTTTGTCAGTAAGGACCAAAAAGGTTGGAAGACATAGAGCATCTACCCGTCCTCTTCTAAAGAAGATGATGCAGCAGGGTTGTCGTTATTGGTTGGCGGTGCAGACGAGCTTGGTGCAGTCTCGATTCGTGCAGAAGTAGGGGGCGGTGAAGTAGCATCGGCTTCATCATCGATCACTCTGGCATTGACCGTTGCCGTGGAGGAAGAATAGTCAGAGTCTTCAAGAGATGGAGTTCGCCGTAGGACTGCATTCCGTGGAGGAGTGGAGTCAAACTTGAAACGTTCAGTGAAGCCATCGTCTTGAAGATCAGCTTCAACACTGCGCAGGGTCAAACTCTTCCGTGACCGCCGACAAGTCTCGTGAGTGACAAAGGCATTCTTGGTGGCAAGATTGCGAATGCGATTGACATCCACCAAGAGGTTTTGCATTTGACGCTTTAGCCAGGAGTGATGCTTATCTTGCTTTTGATGCAGCGCCACAAGAAGTTCTCGATCATTGAGGACTCGAGAGCGCTTCCGAGGGCCTTTGGCCAATCGTGCTCTCGATGGCTTTAGTCCGCACGATGAGGCGCGACGTGTTCCCAGCCGGGGGATAGACACGAGATACCGCTTGGGCGCCTTCAATGGGTTGAGAGAAGCTGTGGTGATCTGCATTACAAGACTTAGTGGTGTTTTGGCGGGCTCGGGGTATATGGCTTCAGCTGGACATATCAACCTCTGGTAGAAATATCGATGATTGCGGCAGAGGGTTGATAGTTGATAGCGAGTGCATCTTGATGAGGCGCATGACCCATGGAGCATAGAACTTCGGACCAAACAGATCGAGATCCGGATGCAGCCAATTGCTCGATGAAGAAATCTTGCATGTTGAAGCCGATGCCATTGAGAATGTAGAAGACCAATGTCTTCATTGCTCCTTCAAGCTTTGCAGACGATGAATGCCCTTTGATAGGCCATAGAGTTACCGATGATGTGATATATTGTGCGAGGCAGATACTCGAGGTCATCAACAAAGAAGTCTTGAGGGTATTCAGCGTCATGTGGCGATGGCTTCATCATGCTCAAGATCGACTCATGTCCGGTTCTCGCTTATGAAATATGCTCTCAAGGCATCGCGGTGGAGTTGACATCCAGGTTCAAACAGCTCTCCGGGAGTGGGTAGGCCAGCAAGCTCAATGATGTCAAGAGCTTTGGCTTCATGATGAACGTTTCCAGTCATCCACTCGAGAACCCATGTCTTTGTGTCTCGGTTGAATCCGCGGATGTGGAGGGTGGCATAGAATTGAAGCACTAATTCTTCATTCCAGTGCTCTTTATGCATACGGCCAAGCGGACTGCATCATGAAAGCAATCAAGTGCTTCTTCTAAGCACGGAAGTCAGCAATGGCTTCGGTTTGTCGAGGCGCATATGAGGAAAATCGGCCTTGGTCATCTGTAACACAGGAGTAATAGCTTCTTTGCCGATAGCTCCAAAACCGGTCCGATGAGATCCTTGGCCTTTTGTAGGAGTTCTTTGCACTGTCAAAGAAAGTATTGTGGGCTTTGAAGCCATTTGCATTGAAAGAACCAGTTGAGGTGGCGGTGCACGGAAACCTTGGCGATCTTGGCTTCGGCTTACGGACCGAGGCCTATGCGCAATATGATAGTCGAATTGAGGACCGAGAGGCATGAGGCGGAGGGACCGAGCGGGCCATCTTACTATGACTAGCTCGCCCGGTCGTATGCTTGCTCGATTGTGTAGTGCCTTGGTGGCGAATCGAGCGATGGCAAAGAATCGAGGCTTCGTGGATGCTCGGCCAGATGCTTGGGAGCGATTGCCTCATTGGCTTGAGCCGCAGTTCCTTCATTGGCTTCAGGAGGCGATTGGGACAGCTCCACATTGGCTTCACCATGACCACGTCATTGGCTTCATTGGTGTTGGAGGTGGCAGCCTCATTGTTTTCAACCTCCACTTGAGGAGCGGAGGGTCGCAACGCACGCGTTGATACGTGTATGACTTCTTGATTCTGAGGGGTGTAGGGACACGTTCTTCTTCTTCTTCTTCTTGGGTGTCGTGGTGATGCAGCCGGATTGTCTTCAGCAGCTTTAGCCCGGACTCGAGGCGTTCACAGTTGGAGTGGCTTGAAAACACTTGGCGTGCAATAGGTTGGTGGTGCACTTCTCCTTCGGAATGCTCGGAAGAAGCACTTGAGGCATTTGACCTTTGCGAAGCTGCGAAATCTTGGCGATGCCTTTGGAGATGGGGTTGCACTGGCCTCAAAGTCTTCCTCTTCTTCTTGGTGTTCTTTGTTGGGGAGTGACCTGTTGTTGAGAAGTCTTGGGGAGTCTTGTTGTTGCAGGCGATCAGCCCATGAAGCATCTGTGCAATTGGCGTCAAAGGGCGACCAATCTTGATGAGTTCGCTGTTCGCATTTAACAGGCGATGATACCACATTGTACTCGATTTGAGGAAGAACTTCATCATCTTCAACATTGTCATGATGACCAATGTCTTCAGCAGATGAGGGATCATTTGCTGGAATATCTTGAGCTTGAGGAGCCTCTGTGGAAGCGGGCTCATGAACAGTCATCAAGTTCTTGGGTTGCGACGCGGGGACGAACCACGAAATGGGTTCAACAATCAAGGGCTCCGTGGGAGCAGCCTGATTCTTCTTGGTCTTTAGCTTCTTCTTGGAGGAGCAGCATCGAGGCGTCGAGATTTTTCCTTTTTGTCGCTTCAGCCTCGGCAGCCCTTGTCTTTTTTCTGCTCGTAAGCAGTTGGCCGTGCCTTTGGCTTCGAGCGGTCATGCTGCTTGGGAAGACAATGCGGGCTCTTCCCGCCTTGAAGGTGCAGCTTGGTGTTGAAGACTTCTTTTTCTTTGCAGCCATCCAGGGTCGATGCGGGGCGGCCAAGTGCCTTGCGCTTCTCGGCCTCATTGTAGGCAAGCACACACTTGTCACCAAAGCCTTCATGCGCTCACGAGCCTCCGCTTCTTCACACTTCTTGAGAAAGTTTTCTTTGAGGTCGTGCAGCATGACCTTGAAGTTTTTCACTCCTTCCACGCTGAGTGCAGCCATATGCTTCTTGAACTGAGCTTTTTCATAGTCGATTATGTTCTTCAGTTCAACAATGCGCTGAGCAAGAGCTAGCTCAGAAGCAATGGCTCCATTGAAGGAGACGCTGAGGCCAATAGGAAGTTGCAGATCTTCAAAGCTGATGTTTGGGGTGTCAAACCACTCATCAATGAAGTGATGGATGATTGCCACATCAAAGAGAGGCAAATTGTTGAAGATTTCTGCTTCTTCTTTGCTCTTGATAAGTTGCTCAAGGGCATCATCTGCAAGATCTTCATCCTTGGACAGATCAATGTGCTCTTCACGCGAGAATGGCAGCAGGAGTCGATGTCGATTCAGTATTCTTGACACTTTTCTTTTCTTCTCCGTCTTCTTGGAGATGCGGATTGATCCTCGACTGCGTAATCGCTTGGCGGGAGGTGCGATGGCGGTGGCTTCACGTGAAGCTTTTGGAGGAGCGGTGACTTTGGAGCCTTGACTTTCTTTTGCTTCTGTGGCTTTGGAGCAGGAGCTGGAGCTGGAGCTATGGGGCTTCATCAGAATCAGCCTCGTCATCAGAGTGATCCACTTTGGCACCTTGGACCAAGATATAAGTGATGAGGCCATTAAGGTTCGAAAAGGGACCGATGACATTGGGTTCGGCGTCACGTGAGCCGTCAAGACGGGAGCGAGAGGGACCAGGTTGAAGTCTAATCCCAATGACTTCTCATTTTCCTTTGCGAAGCCTTTGCGTCGGAAATTGCGCTTGAAGAGATTGTCATCACGACACGAGCAAAGGCGTCTGGTCGGCATTCTCAGTGAGGTCCACAGACGATGCAAGGATAGAAACCTTGTGCAATAGCTTCAGCCATGTTCTTGGGAGGAAGGCCTCAAAGCGAATATCACCCCAAGGGCTTCGATGGCATTCTTCTCGGCATATTCTTGTGTGTGAAATTGTACTTGAACCATTATTCAGCCCAATAGCGTCGAATCCATTGGATTTGTGTCTTGCGCTGATTATATGTCTCTTCAGATCTCATCTTGTACAGCTCTGCGAGGTCATCAGCAGATCTTTTGAGGTTCCCTCACGGCATTGTCTGCCGCCCTTCTGACTGATTTATCTGTAGCCATGAGCTTCAAACTGAATGGCTTCACAATCAAATGCTTCAAAGGCTTGCGTTTGGTTGTGAGACATGAAGCGGCCGGAGAGTTAGTTTGATGTTGTAAGAATTTCGCAAGCGAATGCGAGACTATGAGAACCAAGGATTCTCCACGGACATGTACTGTGACAAACATTAGAGATGCGAGGGAAGGGAAGAGGTCATATGCATTCTCGGAAGATTACGAAGATAAATCAGTTTGAAGACATTTACCTCATGATCGAAGACATTTACTTATCTACCGAGAGTTGGTTCCGATTTATGCGAATCCGTGAATAAGTACAAGTGAGGAATCTAACTAGTTGTGAAGCTTAAGTGAATATACTAGGCAGTACGAGATGCAGACAGAATAGATCTAACGTAGTATGGGCTGAAACCAATTTTGGTATGAAGGATGAATCTTGAAGATCAAACAGATGGTAAAAAATAGAGTTATATTTACCACTTGAAGAACTGCTAGACGGGAAGAAGAGGAGGCCGAGCAGTTCAGGCCACCGTGCCCTAACTTGGCGACGGAGGACACCTACGGCGGCGGCGGAGATGAAGATGTTCGCGACCGGCGTGAGGACGGCGTCGGAGAAGTCGCGGCAGCTAAGCGCTTCGTCGCCGTCGTCATCGAGAGCTAGCGGTGGCGCTAGGTTTTTGACGAGGTGGAGAAGTGGAAGAAGATTTTCTTTACCGCAGGGGACAGGTATTTATAACGAGGTGTGCGGCGCAACGCAATTACTCAGGTGCCCCTGGCGGTTCACATCTGAGGGGCACGTGGCACGCATGCAACATGCTGTAAGTTATCCCACGTTCCCATGCCCGCCCGGTTTGTCGGAGGGTCGTTCCGGCTTCTACGGAGTTCAACAGTAATGATAAATCATTTAAAACAGACTTAAAGTTTGTCTCTTTGTCTTCTGCTGACAAGGACGCAGAGAAGACATTCGACAGTTTCAATAGAATGCATATGATTTGGACAGATAGAATTTGAGATGGAAAGCTTAGAGAGATTGGGGTCCGATCACATTCACTTAGTTCAAAAGATTCAACTTGAAGACATAGCTATAAGTGAATGCTGTAGAGACAGAAATATATATATATATATATATATATATATATATATATATATATATATATATATATATATATATATATATATATATATATATATATATATATATATATATATATATATATATATATATATATATATATATATAGATACAACAACCAAATCATCATAGTGAAGAAAATCATGAAAATAGGTTGAAGTTGAAGTCAAATCAAATGCAAATAGCTTCAAGAAATAACGCCATGAGTGAAACACTTCAAACAAAGAAATTTGGTGGTGGCGTTACCCACCATATAGGAAGTATTAGACCCAGACACGGCGCACAACTATCGTGGCGCTCCGAAGTCAAATTCCACGTTAATGTGTTCACACACAAAATGTAAGTCTTCATTGATTGAAGATATACGTTACTTCGTGTGTTGCACATCTAAGTCATCAACATGCATAAGTGTTAGGATGTGTGCTTGATCACAGGACATTTGAGGATTCCAAGATATTTAGCTCACACCGTAACTTGCAAAACCTTTTCTCATTCAAGGGCTTTGTGAAGATATCGCGATTGCTCTTGGTGTTGGCGTGAATGATGTCAATATCTTTCTTCATGACATGGTCCACGAGAAAATGATGGCGAATTTCAATGTGCTTTGTCTTGAGTCTTTGGACTGGATTGTTGGCAATCTTGATGGCGCTTTCATTGTCATGTAAAAGAGGTACTTGTGTCAGATTGATGCCATAGTCCTTGAGAGTTTGCTTCATCCATAGAAGTGAGCACAACAAGATCCAAAGCAGCAATGTATTCAGATTCTGCGATTGAGAGTGACACACAGTTACGCTTCTTTGAAGACCAACAGACAGTGATCGTCCCTGTAAAGTGACATATGCCCGATGTAGACTTGCGATCAACTTTGTCACCAGCATAATCAGCATCCGAAAATCCAACTAAATCAAATTTTGAGCCCTTTGGATACCATAATCCGAGTGTTGGGGTGTGAGCCAAATATCGAAGAATTCGCTTCACAGCTAAGTGATGCGATTCCTTTGGTGCCGCTTGGAATCGAGCACACATGCAAACACTAAGCATAATATCTGGCCTAGATGCACATAGGTAAAGTAAGGAACCAATCATGGGCGGTATACCTTTTGATCGAACTCTTTACCATTGTCGTCGGGACCCAGATGGTGTTAATTTGGCATTGGCGTCGTGTATCCTTTGCACTCTTGCATTCCAAACTTCTTCAGACAATTTTGGAGGTATTTTTCTTGAGATATAAAGATGTCATTCCTTTGCTGACGAATTTGAAGACCAAGCAAGAACTTGAGCTCTCCCATCATGGACATCGATATTGTTCTTGCATCATGTATCCAAACTCATCACTATACTTACGGTTGGTGCGGTAGAAGATAATGTCATCCACATATATTTGGCATACAAACAGTTCACCATCATATGTCTTCGTGAAGAGTGTGGGATCAAGGGATCTAGGTTTGAAGCCTTTGCTCTCCGTGAAGTCTTTGATCGTATCATACCGGTAGCGAGGAGCTTGTTTGAGGCCATCTGATTGCTTTATTTAGCTTGTACACCATATCGGGATGTTTTGGATCTTCAAAGCCGGTGGTTGAGCGACATATACTTCTTCTTCAATCTTGCCGTTGAAATGCACTCTTCACATCCATTTGATAGAGCAAGATGTTGTGGTGGTTAGCATAGGCTAGTAGTATGCGAATAGCTTCAAGCCTAGCTACGAGGAGCAAATGTTTCATCAAGTCAATTCCTTCAACTTGAGTATATCCTTGAGCCACAAGCCTTGCTTTGTTTACGACGACTTGACCATGCTCATCTTGCTTGTTTGATATATCCATTTGGTGCCAATAATGTTATGCTTGCGAGGTCGGGGCGCTTGACAAGTTCCCAAACATTACTCAGCTTGAACTATTGAAGTTCTTCTTGCATAGCTTGAATCCATTCGGTTCCATAAAAGCTTGACAACTTTCTTGGGTTACGATATTGATACAAAAGAAAAGTGCCCTGAAATTTGCTAGTTGTGTTGCTCTTGATGAGTAAGCGGACCAGTGCGTTAATGCTATCGATTATCTTCTCAATCTATACTTCATTTGCAACTCGAGGATGGGCGGGCGAAGACTTTGCTCATCTTGATCGTTATCGTCATTGGAAGGATTGTCTTGGGCCGAGCATTGTCTTAAGGCTGGTTAGGTGCGAAATGATAAGTTCCTCTTGAGGTGTGCTTGAAGGCATGATTTCACCAGTTCCCATTAGCTTGATAGATTATTGGGTGGAGCTTCGTCTAGTGTGCTTGGCAGGAACTCTCTTTATGAACCATTGGTTTCATCAAATCGCACATCAACAGTTTCGACGATTTTGTAGAGATAGAGATTGAAGACTCTATAAGAGTGTGAGTCCTTTCCGTAACCGAGCATGAAGCCTTCGTGAGCTTTGGGTTCAAATTTTGACTTGTGATGGGGATCCTTGATCCAGCACTTAGCCCCAAATACTCTGAAGTAACTAACATTTGGCTTCTTGCCAGTAAGGAGCTCATAGGAGGTTTTGTTCATAAGCTTATGGATATAAACACGGTTGATGACGTGATAAGTTGTATCAATGGCTTCAGGCCAGAACTTTCTTGGTGTCTTGTACTCGTCGAGCATTGTTCGAGCCATCTCAATGAGGGTTTTGTTCTTGCGCTCCACGATGCCATTTTGCTAGGGTGTGTACGGAGCAGAGAATTCATGAGTGATTCCCATGGTATCCAGATAAAGATCGAGTCCGGTGTTCTTGAATTCAGTGCCGTTATCACTTCTGATATGCTTGATCTTGACGCCATAATTGTTCATTGCTCGATTGGCGAATAAATCAAGACATCTTGCACTTCATCTTGTAGAGAATTATGTGCACCCATGTGTATCTTGAGTAGTCATCAACAATGGCGAAGCCATAGAGACAAGCAGTTGTTGTGAGGTAGAGTAATGAGTAGGGCCAAACAAATCCATGTGTACCAGCTCGAAGGGTTGAGATGTCGTCATGATTGTCTTCGAGGGTGCTTTGCCTAGTCATCTTTCCACCAGCAGCACCACACAAATGATCCTTCTTGAACTTAACACCTTGATGCCTATGACATGCTTCTTCTTGGGAAGTGTGTAAGTTCCTCATTCCAAAGATGCCTGACCTCCGATGCCAAAGCCAAGATTCAGCAGCTTTTGCGAGAAGACATCTGACAAGCTGTGGACCTGTGAGAAATCTACCATGTATAGATCATCTTTCCTATACCCTTCAAAGACTAGAGACTTGTCGATTCCATTAGTACAAGGCAACGATATTTTCCGAATATCACAATCATGTTCAAGTCACAAAGCATTGAGCAGACATTAAGTTGAAACCAAGGGATTCAACAAGCATCACTTTGTCCATGTGTTGATCCTTTGATATTGCAACTCTACCTAGACCCAATACCTTGCTTTTATCGTTGTCAACAAATGTGATGTGACTCTGTCGATGGGCGTAAGGTTGAGTCCATGAGAAGACTTGATCACCAGTCATATGATTAGTGCATCCTTGTCCATTATCCATTCGAAGCATGAGGTGTCATACCCTATAATGCAGTTAGGGGATAGGCTTCACCAAGAGCATTGTGAAGCATAAACATTTGACGAGCAAGTGGATTATTGAAGCTTAAATCAAGATTAGGACTGATAGGATGAATGGCAAACGATTCAGAACAAAATACATAGTGAGACCATTTGGGCATTTGATCTTATGCCCTACAAGATGTTTTAGGTCCCCAAACAATAGCATCGACGCCTTTGATTTTCGGTGGAGACCCTTTCTGCAAAGAGAGTTAATTCTTCTTAACCACCCACATCTTGAGGGTGGCTTAGAAGCAATGAGTCTAAGTGCAAGACATCCGAGAATTTCGGCTTTGGAGCCCTAGCAAATAGCCTTGCAGGAGATGAATGATACTCATGTGAATAAGCAGAAAAGTTCTTAGTTCTATGAACATAGCGGTTTGAAGACACACGCTCATATTCATAAATTTAAGTACTGTTTCCCTGCAAAACATTGGCGTTAGGGTGACTCAAGTGAGTCCTCTGTCTGTATGAAGCCTTTGGACCATATGACGACGCCTTTGGTATGGGGTTTGTCTTCTTCCCAGGTGGTGTCATGATGACATTCACTGGAAGATTCCCAAGACAGCTTTTGGGAACCCAGATCTTTTTCATAGGCGGTCCATTCCTGTAGTTAGTACCAATATACCTGGCAAACACTTCACCATTCTGATTCTTGAACAGCTTATAGTTTGCATCAAAGGATTCATCAATGATAATAGGGTTAGCACGGTAAAGTTCGATAAGGTGGATGGATCCTTGAAGGTCCCTTTGCAAAGCAACCCTGTGGTTTTGGGATCTGCTCGGGCTTCGAGGAACCATCAACATTCATTTTCCTCTCGAACCCAACACCCTCTTTCCTAGGGTTTGATTCAGAATCTGCTTTTGAGGACATCGCAGTGTGTCGATGCCCTTTTAGACTTTTATACATCCTGTTTCAAGCAATGTCTTCAACCTAGCATTTTCATCAACAATGGCGGTGGTATCCTCCGCAGAGGGTTAGTAACCACATTGGTAGTTGAAGACAATGCAACGATGAGCAGCAGCTTGAACATTCAAGAACAGAGGTAGTGATATCACGCTCAAGACATTTTAGACATGGTGGTTCAAATCCATCTGGCAGGAACCGATCATTGAGCTTGAAGTGACTCATTCTCTTTTGAAGATCTTCATGAGCCGCTCTCAATTTCTCAAGCTCTTGCTTCCTTTGAAGATAATCATAGGAGAGCCTTTCATGAGTAGTTGATAGCGTTTCATGGCGACTTTCAAGTTCTTGGTACTTAGCATGAAGATTTTAATGTCTTCAACTAAGGACGTGAACGTGTCATTTCGCGTCCAACAGGTCATCGCTTTTGTCTAACAGTTTTTGAGTATGTTCCATAGCTCTTTGTTGTTCGGTTGCAATTTTAGCAAGTGTTTTGTAGCTGGGTTTGGATTCACAATCGAGTCATCTTCACTTGATGTTTGAAAGTAGGCATCACGTGATTTTACCTTGGCACCGCGTGCCATGAAGCGATAGGTGGGAGCAGGGTCGTCCTTGTCATCGCTTGACGTTGGTGTAGAAGTCATTGTCTTGATGTTGAAGATGGACTTGGCAACATAGGTCGTGGCTAAAGCCGACTTACAACGCCCGGTCGGACTCCTCTTGATTCCACCTCCACTTCCTCGAAGCGGACTCCTCCTCTGAATCCATTTCCTTGCCAACAAAAGCACGAGCCTTGCGGATGAGCTCTTCTTATGCGATGAAGACTTTGATGAAGACTTGGAAGAAGATTTTGAAGATTTCTTCTTTTCTTGTCATCGAATCATATTCCTTGCTCTTCTTCTTCTTCTTCTCATTGTCCCACTGTGGACACTCAGAGATATAGTGTCCAGTTTTCTTGCACTTGTGACAGGTTCTCTTCTTGTAGTCTTGAGTGGAAGCTTCATCATTTCTTGAGCTGGATCGTGAAGACTTTCTGAAGCCTTTCTTCCTAGTGAACTTCTGGAACTTCTTCACAAGCATAGCAAGTTCCTTTCCAATGTCTTCAGGATCATCAGAACCGTAGTCAGATTCTTCTTCAGATGAGGAAACAACTTTTGCCTTCAAAGCGCGAGTTCGGCCATAGTTTGGACCATAGATATCTCTTTTCTCAGATAGCTGGAACTCATGTGTGTTGAGCCTCTCAAGTATATCAGACAGATCGAGTGTCTTGAAGTCAGGACGTTCTTGTATCATGAGGGCAATGGTGTCAAAAGAGCTGTCAAGTGATCTCAATAGTGTCTTGACGATTTCATGCTTGGTGACCTCAGTGGCACCGAGGGCATGAAGCTCATTTGTGATGTCAGTGAGGCGATCAAACGTGAGCTGGACATTTTCATTGTCGTTTCTCTTGAAGCGGTTGAAGAGGTTGCGAAGAACACCGATCCTTTGATCTCTCTGGGTTGAGGCGCTTCGTTGACCTTGGATAGCCGATCCCGGACTAGCTTCAGCGTTTCAGAGCACTCACACGGCCATACCGTCCTTTGGTCGGATGACCACAGATGATGTTCTTTGCGGTGGAGTCCAGTTGAATGAACTTCTTGACATCGAGAGGGGTGACACCTTCACCAGATTTAGGAGCGCCGTTCTTGACGACATACCGTAGGTCGACATCAATGGCTTCAAGATGCATCGCATCTTATTCTTCGATAGAGGGATAGTCGGTTCCATCGAACACGGGCAAACAGCGGAGACTTTGATTATCCTGCGATCGACATAGCTAAAACTCCGGTGGTTAAGCGAATCACACGTAACAAGGGAGTACCTTGCTCGATACCAATTGAAAGTGCTAGTTATCGACTAGAGGGGGTGAATAGGCGATTTTATGAAAGTCTTCAAAACACGGATGTTTCAAAGACAAACAATGAAATGACCTAGTTGATATGCGTGGAAGATAACTACAACAAGCAAGCCATAGTTAAGTATGCAATAATGTGAAAGGACAAGACTAATAGCAGCTATGTAGTAAGGATCGGGATGGAAGATAGTATGAAGCCAAACAACAATAGAAGTCAAGCGGTGAAGTCAAACAGATAACACATATAAGCAAAGACTTCACGAAGACAAACTTAGGGTAAAGGAGGAAGGGATAGAACCACCTTTGGTTGAAGACACAGATTTGTTGGACCAGTTCGGTTTTCGTGACAAGCTGTACATCCGGTTAGGGAGGTGAGATTCAACTCGGAAGACTGCGTCTTCACCTTATCCCCTTGAGCTAAGGACACACATCCTCGCCCAATCACTCTGGTAAGTCTTCAAGGTAGACTTAGAACCTTCACAGACGGCGTTCACCGGCAATCCACAATGACTCTTGGATGCTCGAGCGCAACACCTAACCGGTGGAGGATTCACGGTCCTCAAGTGTAATAAGTCTTGAGTGTCACATGCAGGAAAACTTGATGATGCCTAACACTCTTTGGCTCGGGTGTTTTGGGCTTTGTCCTCGCAAGGATTTCTCTCTCAAAGGCTTCGAGGTGGGTTGCTCTCAAACGACAAAAGCCGTGCACTAACTCTGAGCAGCCACCAATTTATGGTGTAGGGGGTGGGGTATTTATAGCCACTAGGCAACCCGACCTGTTATGTCCGAAATGACCACAGGTCACTAAGGAACCGACACGTGTTCCAACGGTTAGATTTCAAACACACACGGCAACTTTACTTGGGCTACAAGCAAAGTGACTCATCCACTCTGGATAAGTTTTGCTCTCATTGTCTTCACTTTCGAAGACATAGGATTTGGGTTGAGCATCACTTCCGTCATTCTGACTATGATCACTTGGACCCCACTTAACAGTACGGTGGTTCCTACGACTCAACAAAGAAGAAAAGGAAACAACGAAACAACACAGTCTTCGCGCTCCATAGTCTTCACTCAATGTCTTCTCATGTCATAGTCTTCAATGTGAATATCTTCACATACCACCATTGTCTTCAATGTCTTCATACATTTTTAGGGGTCGTCTCCGGTAGGTAAACCGAATCAATGAGGGACACTACCTGCGTTATCCTGCAATTCTCACAAACGCATTAGTCCCTCAACCACATTTGTCGTCAATACTCCAAAACCAACTAGGGGTGGCACTAGATGCACTTACACACCTACATATGCAAACTAAGTGTTATTTTGACCTCAGATTGCATATAAATCAAATACTACCACATATAAATCCTCCCAAATTACTAAAACCCACAAATTAATCACTATATAAAACATTGCAATAGCTAATCTAGCAATGAGAGATGAAAGGACAAAGTTGCTAACATTTGTGATCATTTGGATGGATGGGGGCCTTCAAATCTTGACAAAATTTGGGCAAAATTTGTGATGAGCTCGAGAGGAAGGGAAGAACAGAGGAGAGGGAAAAGGGGGAAGAACAGAGTGCGGGTGGACAAAGGGTTTATATAGGACGACCTTTAGTACCGGTTCTAGGCACGAACCGGTACTAAAGGTGCTGGAGGGGCCCCAGACTGACAACATCCTGCCACCACTCTCTTTAGTACCGGCTTGTGGCACGAACCGGTGCTAAAAGTTCGGCAAGAACCGGTACTAATGAGAGCGCCCCGCCTAGCCGTTGGAACCGGCACTAATGGTCACATTAGTGCCGACTCAAATTCAAACTGGGACTAATGAGCTGAACATATGAGCCTTTTTCTACTAGTGTAGCTCCTCTTCCTCGAATCACGATACAACTTTGTCACCTTCTTCATCGATGTCTCCTCGCCTCCCCTCCCCCACCCAGCATCCCATTGTTTCAATCCGATAGAAACGGTTGCCCTTTCCTCTTCCCACGAGCGCCTCCTCCATAACTCCATCTCTATCCCCTACCTCGGTTGTTCATCGGGTGGAACCATGCAGGGACGCCCTAAACACATCCCACTAGCAACAGTCCTCGCAGCGCCTTTCTCCAGGTCTCCTATTCATGTCGCCGCTGCCACCACGGATCATCGTTCTTCCGTTGTGATCTCTTCCTCGGTGAATTCCTCTTTAATTTGTGGCCTGGTGTTCAGCTTCTTTATTCTCCATTGCTGATTTTCAGCTTGGACTTTCCCTTGGATTGAAGTCAAGGCATGTACAATTGTACATTAAGGAGTTGCTCGACATGGCTGTGTAATATTCTACAATTGTGTTTGTGTGGCCGCCAGGGAGGGACTTCTTCTATCATTTGTTTGGAAAATTATATTTACCAGATTATTTACTGGTTTAAAGAATATTGTGTTCAATCATTGTCAATGGTTAAGAGTGTACTACGTATCTAATTGTTGTCTTTTGGAACAGTAGAATTCTCTTCTTTTTGTCAAATTTGATTTTGTTAGATAAACTCAAAATATTTTGGTTGTGTTTGGGCAGAATGCATTACACGCGCACGTTTGATATTCCATGGATGTTTGCTCTTTGAGACATTGTTCATTGACCCGCGGAAAGAGTTGGGTTTCAGTTCAGATATAAAATAGAATATGGATTTTCATTGTGGAATAACAGTATTGTTTACCCTTTTGTTATCTCTAGAGATGCATCTCATATGGTTTTTTCAAATATTTAGGTGACTAAAGTGGGGCCAAACTAAACCAGCTCATG
The DNA here is from genome assembly GCA_021605205.1 of Aegilops longissima. Taxonomy (NCBI): domain Eukaryota; kingdom Viridiplantae; phylum Streptophyta; class Magnoliopsida; order Poales; family Poaceae; genus Aegilops; species Aegilops longissima. The sequence continues at coordinate 750,980,895 of CM038677.1, read as the reverse complement.
CTTTGATCCTGACTACCTGAAGTTGGTCCATGAGGAGCAAGGGACAACAGATTTTTTTGAGTATGATGTTGATTTTTTCCGGTGATTTACATGGGAAGGGTGAGTCTAGCTGTGATGATCCCGATTCGCTCGGCAAACAAATAAGTGCATTTGGCAGAAGAAGAATGTGAGGCCAAGCATATGATGTTTGAGCAACCCCAAAGTTCATATACGGTAAGAAGTGGCTACGATACTCTCATGGTCTAAGTAACTAAACCACACGTTAACTCTCTGTGTTATAACAATTCACTTGTGACGATAGCATCTCAAAGTATAACAAACAAGTTTGGGTCAATTCAATATGATAGTTCTTTTAATGTCATATTCTCAATGTTGTTTTGAGACTATTGTTACACTTAACAACATCTCAAGATCCGTAAAACATGATCATAAACAACACTTGAGCTAGTCTTAGAGGCGAGACTAGGAATCTGGTTTTACTGTTTATCATTCCACACGTGCATATGAGTTTTCCACTAAATCACACATTCCAGGATCATGGCAGTTACATCATAGAATATAAACTCTTAATTATAAATATAAAAATATAATAATACACTATTATTGCCTCTAGGGCATATATTTCTAACAAATGCTTGTTATCAAAATTTATGATACCACTAGGCTGTTGGTATTTTGTGCTTTCCATGATACATGGTATACATAAGGAAGGTGCTTTTAGCATTAAGTCTATGTGATGAAGTATTCTAGTTGGAGTTCGAACCATGATGTTTTGAACATGTCTCTAGGGCATATTTCTAACCAGAAGAACGATGTCCGAGCCGGGTTTGGGCCTTGATTTCCAGCCCACAGCCCGGCCCGAATCCTGGGAAAGGCCTGGCAAACATGTATTCTAGGGAGTTTAAATAAAGAATGGGTGCAATGTTGTATTACTTATCCCTGGAATAGGTGATTTGTTATTTTTTAAATGCAAAATTAGGCATTTTGCCAGGCTGCGGGCTGTGCTGGGCCCGCGCTTGCAATTTTGTTAGTCGGGCTTTGTGAAGCCCGGCCCGAAACCGGCCCAGCCCGAAGAATGCCCAGGTCTAGTTGGAACACACAAATAAGGGACACGTCCGATCGTGAAGGGAACCACTGTGATGGTGACCATGCTGGCACCTTGCATGCAGTTTGTTACAGAGAGGGTTATCCGTTAATTATGATTAATTAAAACTACATCATCTGTTGAAGCTTAATTTTTGGGCCTAAGTGATGTAAGAAGTTATTATTTATACATCTACATCATCTATTGGAGATTATCTTAGACCTGTAGGTTAGATCATGAGTAGTAGTGTGAGATATGCATTCTCATGAATCAAGAAATAAGAGAAGGATGGATGGACAAGCCTCCTTAGAGATCAGCGACTCTCAGCCATTGGATCGGTTCCCTTGATGCGTTCTCGTCCGTCCGATCGAGATCTGGAGAAGCCTGGACCGTTCAATCTGGGATTGACACTGCTGGAATGAATAGTAATGGCAGCAAAATGTAAATACCGTGCCCCCACCGGGGTATTTTGGTCATTTCGCGTATTGGGGATATAAAAGGGGGGCACTCCTGTCAAGAGACCTAGCCGCCGCCTCCTCTCTCCCTCCCTCCCGCAGCCGCCTCTCCTCCCCCCGCCTCCCGCAGCCACATCGCCGCCGCCGCCACCCGCCTCCCCACTCGGGCGAACCCCTCTCCTCTTCCCCCGTCTAAACCCTAGGCCCGCGCCCGCGGGCCGCCGCCGCCGCCGCTCGCCCAGGCCATCCTCCCGCTGTGAAGGAAGCTGCCAGAGAGGAAGGGCGTCGCCGGGTGTGCGCGTGCCTCCGCGGATTCGTGCCGCGGTTGCCGGAGGCGTGGGCACCGCGGTCAACCGCACCGGGGAGGATGGGGGCGCCACAAGCCTCGTCGGAGGTCGCCTCTCCAGATCGGTGGAGGCCAAGGGCAAGGGCAAGGAGGAGGGGAGAAGAAGACCTTCGGCCAGCTGCGGGAAGCCGCTGCTGGCGTCCTCCGCGGCATCCACCAGCGCCGGTGGCGGGCAGAAGCGCAAGTGCCACGACCACGCGCACTCCGAGAACGTCGCCGGCGGAAAGTACGGCGCCTCCGATGGCCGCTGCCACTGCTCCAAGCGCAGGTTAGTAGTCTAGCAGATTCGATTCACCCAGGGATGGATTTCATTGTTCTGTTCTTCGTCTGCCGGTGTTATCCATGTTGCTAAAGATTGAATGAATGGAACCGGCAGGAAGTCCCGGGTTCGGCGGATGACTCGCGTGCCGGCAATCAGCTCGAAGGCGGCGGAGATCCCCGCGGACGACTTCTCGTGGCGCAAGTACGGGCAGAAGCCGCCTGTGGAGAATGCCCTGGACTCAGCAGTTGACGTAACTCGGTTGAGCTGCGGTGCGCTATATTTAGCTGATTTTATTGGGAAGGTGGGCACTTACCTGGAAAATAAAATTGCCTGGTTTATCCTGTATTATGGCCTGTCGTTGATAACGCTGCACCAACTAAAGCTCTTGGTTGTTTGGAGAGGAATTGCTTTATGTTATAAGGGAGATCTTTTATGATAAACCTCTGTCTCTACATCACCGAACTTAGATTGGGCCAATGTGCTCCTGAAATAATTACTTACTGTACAAACTAGACTGTACATGCTTGCTAAGCAGTCATAATTGCAAATAATGGGAAACTATCGCGTTGATTGGGTACCAACTCTGCAAGTTAATTAGGGGTTTCTTATTTATGCATTGTCCTGACAAAACTCGAGGGATTGGATGGCCTTTCTTTTGTTCTTAATTCTGTGTTAAATTTGTCCCAGTGGTGGAACCAGGGAGGTGGGAATAATTTCAGTATTAAAACTGTGGGGTAAGCAGACACGTAGGCGGGCTCTTCGGCGGCCGCGAGAACTACGACAAGCGCCTGCACTGCCTGTCCAAGGAGGAGGTCGTCGTGCACGCGCGGATGCGCCGCCGGGCCCAGTTCTCCTGCCGCACCTTCCGCAACATCATCGTCCTCTCCATCATCGCTGAGGTAGCCTAATCCCCCCCCCCCACCGTCCAGCTCTGAGATGATTATGATCTGGTCTAGCGGCCGTGGATATTGGGAATATACGATTGTGGTTTAAAGCGAACCAGCTTTATTGAACGAAGTATGCAGGGTGCTTTCATAGTTCGGGATCATCCATGGTGATTAGACAGACATAGCCAGTCCACCACATGGGCGGATACACTGCATTTTTGGTTCTTAGATTCTATAGTACATCTTCTTACTGGGAATAGATGCACAGATTTTGGTTATGATTGTTCTGTTAGGCATTCATGTTCACAAGTCAATGCTATTTGTGAATTCCTTTCCTTTGTAGTTATTACTGTTAATTTGAGAAGTTTATGCAAGCCTTTTGTACACTTGCCCAAAATGTTCAGTTGTGTGCTACTGTTTTCAAAGTACAAATCATTGTATGTTTAATTATATGCTTAGTTTGTCAATGCATAAGAAACCAATGCTGCGCGGTCTGTGTATTTGCAGGAACATTATTTATCGAGTTTTGGATCAGATGCGGGGATTTCTCCTGAACTCCACCGCCTCAAGCTGTCGTAGTTGGTGTTGTCCGTGCTGGATTCGATTGACCTACCATTGTCTGCTACCGTGAGAGGTTACAAGGTTTGCCGATCGTCCCAGTTGTGGTTGCCTGGAGATCATCCTTGATCTGCTCTTTTTCCCTTGCAGGTTGGTCCGCTGCGGGTGCTCGTGCTTCTGGTCGATTCGTCCTGCTGCGCCGGTCTTTGTTCTGCAGGTCGATCCCTTTTCTTCTTCTCTTCTCATTTCTCCAGCCATTTGCATAAATGTTGGTCCGTTTTTTGCTAATAATAGGGACACACTAATTACTAGCAAAAATCAGGATCAAATGCAGGCTTAATTTTCTGTTACAAGTTAAGGATGAGGCCTCAATTATTATTCTTTTATTACGATTATTGTGTATAGCATGTTCGTTATTCTTAACCTATCTGATTGTTGAACTGCACTTGATCATGTTTGTTCATATTCTTAATTATAATAATTGTTGATCTGTAGGGCCATGTCTGTTGGTGCCACGAAACGGCCGTGGCACTGCTTGTGTGAGCCACGAAGGCGCTACCCGCGCGCCTGCCCCGAAACGCCGTCGCGAGCCGAGCCGCCGGCGTTCATCTGGAGAAGCGCGGGAAGAAGAAGATGGGTAAGCTCCTCTTGCTCTTCTATTGCCTAGCTTGATTTAGTTCGTCTCTTTTTCAAGTTAATACACTGTACTGGAGATTACTATAAGACGAAAGCACGAATGATGATATTTTTAAACATTTTGAAAGAAGGGCATGTTGGTTTAAGAGAAAATTAGCGGTGTTGGCTGCTGGTATTTGAACCCCTGGTTCTATCCAATATCAATGACAAATGAGCCTTCCAACATATTTCTGCATTCACATTCGTTAACATATTTCTTTATCTCCTTGGCATGATGTGCATTAGCTTCATCAATTACAATGCCTTGCTAGAGCTTCTGCCCATGTGTTTATTTCATACCACATTCCGAAGTTAATCTCGTGGTGAGCTCCACCCCCTCTTCCTACCCCCTGCACATCTACCTTAGGAGGTTCTGAGTGCTGTGAAGGTTAGTGTGAAGTGCTGTGAAGGTTAGTGTTTGTCAGGCATGCATAGCTTAGGTTGATAGGACTGATTACTAAATTAACTGGTGGTGGTTCAATTGTATTTGTATCATCTTGATGTAGTTGTCTAATTTAGGAAAGGAATCTAATTTAGTCCTTTTTGAGATATAAAGGAAGCTAATTCAGTCCTTTTTCAGATAAGGAATGCTAATTCAATCCATTCCTGTATTCATTATCTTTGCATTGGCACTCAGATCGACATCATACATGATATAGGAGTTGTTGCAACCTGCGGTAGTATATGCTTTTGAAAGAAAAATGCCTCTTTTTTGGACTGGAGATATGTTATCAATATTTCAAGCAAGTGTAAGTAGCACTCACGTGTTCCTAAAAAATATGCAGCAATAATAATAAGATTGATTCCTTCATTTTTTCTGCAGAAAGTGTAGTCTGCAAGCTTCTCAAATCTGGGTACTCTTTGTGGGTTCTTGCAGGTTAGATGTTCAACGAAATGATTCTTCGGCATCCAAGCTAGGTTTATATGGCATCAAAGGCCACAGCGCATGCTGTACTGACAGATAGTTCAGTCCATCGTAACCATAGTGCCCTCACCATAACATGAACAACAGAGGGCCGGTGCGCTCACCATGGCCTTGATGGCGCTACTGAAGTTCGAGTCCTCTATAGAGAAGCATCCAGTGGCGGAGGCTATGAGGTTGCATTCTTATTTCTCCTAGGTGAGCTTCTCCTCATTTTTCTCGATCAAATATTTGGAGGCAGTGAGCGTCAAATAATATCTCCTCTATTTCTATTGCTTGACCAAGAGGAATTTGTATATATCAATTTGTGGGAGGCACACATTCACGTTATATTTTTACTAGGTTAAATAAGATTTACTTACATTAAATGAAGTACAATGATGTCCTGCTATTTTACAGAGTGAACGAAAAAAATATGCAAGAGCATATGTCATATGGTAATAGCCTCCGTTTGTTAACCACGACAGGACTATGTTTAAACATTCAACAACTCTGGCCAACATATGAAAGAAGGCCAAGTCTCACATGGGGATGCAGCCCATCCTCTGCTTGCTTCCAGCATGGCGCCGGCCGGATCCACCTCAGCCACAACCACGACACCGACATTGGCAGCCATGTGCTTCTTCTCCATCACCACAAAATGAGAATGCAAGGTCTCTATTCTGCTTCCCCTCCCCCTTTGCTTGCTTGTTTTGATTTGGCCGCTCCCCTTCCTCCCTCACTCCCTGATGCACGCAGGCACAAGCAAGGGAAGACCATCACTTCGCTCCTCTGGGCCGCCGCTGCTCCAACCCTACTGGACGCCATGCAAGGTATCTCTCTGCTTTTATCTCCTTCTCATGCTATGCTCTGCTTGTCCACACCCACCAACTTGGTTATTGCAACTTTCGTTCTTCAGAGAGGAGAAATTATGCAGAATTCTGAATCTTTAACTGTAGTCTGAGAAGAAAATTGAATCTTTCTTCAGAGAGTAGTCGTGTTGTGACAAAGAAATCTGAAACATTATGTTACATCTCACGGTTATCTGACTTGCTTATGCAATATATCTCTATCATTCATATATATATATATATATATATATATATATATATATATATATATATATATATATATATATATATTCATGGAATACATTTTTTGCTATGCTGCTCGAGATGTACGCCCTCTGTTCCATATGAGCCGAGAGGATATTTTAGAGGTTTCTGTTTTGTCATATAGGTTTGGTAGTTATATTTTGTTTAGAATGTTGCTGCTCCTAAACACTGGTTATGTGTTTTTGGGACAAGGTGTTTTGTACATTATGATTGCTTATATATGTGTCATGGTTTAAATGTATTTAAAATCAATTTGTTCGGGCTGAGATCCATTCTATATTATGCGAGCCATTTCTTCATTTCAATATGATGCTATCTTTTTTTCATTTCTTTTGGTCTAGGACAAAGGGTATGTGGATGGTTTTTTTTTTTGAGAATCACACGAACTGATCAATCAGTCAGGTTACAATCTTTCCACAATATATCACTCAGCTCATCTGGCACGCCAGCCAACTTGAGGAGATCGCCGTTCCTAGATGCAAAAGCTGCCAGACCATGGGCAAGTTTATTCTTCTCTCTCTGAACCCACTCAATCAGGTGAGATCGAAACTTGCACAGCTCTGTCTTGATGTCAGCTACAATCGGAAATAGGTGCGACTGATTTGCTGCGCCTGGCCTGATCGCCTTCACCAGGGTGAGGCAATCGAGTTCTACATGTATTGATCCGTTATAGTAACTTGCCAGAGTCTGCTATTTGTACCTTCGGTTTTGGATGCATACAAATTGTGTATGCCATAACTGAAACTCGAGCAGCAAATTGTGTGTGTGTGCGCGCGCGCGCACGCACATCACGTTTTTGTTTAATTTTGGATGGCTCAAACCGGCTGGATCCTTAGGTTTGTTTGATTTAATGGAATTGGGACTTGCATGTTTTGCCCATTTCAATGAATTTAGATCATATTCTTCTTAGGCACTAAACTTCTTTGCAAAGAATGTGTGGAGAGGTGGTTTAGCTCTCTGAGATGGTTGTGCTCAAATAAACCATTATTTGAGCACATTATTGTCTCCTTAGGAGATTAAAGAGCTTCTCTTGGTTGCATTCATTACTAAAACATGGATGTTTCAGAGCAAGTAGCACACCATGGATTTAAATGTTCAGTTAACTTTGAATTTGTTGGAGTTACTAAAACATGGAGTTAAATTCACAGTACCTATGAATTTAAATGTTTGAGTACTCCAAGCATGTTTGATATCAACAAATGTTTGATACAGTATGTAGTGCCATCATCTCATGATTCTGCTCATGGTTTCTTTTTTACTGCCATGAATGTATTTTGAGTAAATCAACTGAATTTTAATTCAGTTCACAATGCACAAAATTTTGGTGACTCTTGCGTGCTCAAGCTTTGCATCGTTTGGACGTGTGCCAATTCCTTCATGGATTCATGCTGGTCCTTGTGTTGCATTGCAGTAACTTTTTCCCACCTTGCTGGAGGAGATGAAGCACATGGCAAAGCAGGAGTTCATTGCGCACTTAAGAAGGTATAGCAGTGACCAATTTCGCCTGTAGTAGTAACTCTTTCCTGCCTTTGCTGCATTTTTCTCTTCACTACAGTATACTACACCATCAGTGATGCAACGCCAACAATCACCATTTCAAAGAACTAGAGATCATTTGTACTCCTGATTGTATGCATACATGGAAGAAAACCCCAAATTGAAATTAGAATTACATGTTGATAGCAAATTGGCATTTAACTCTGGTCAAAAAAATGAGAGATCAATTTGCAAGAGCTGGATCAATTTGCATGTGTACTGTAACTTTTAATTTTTTCAGGCGTACTTCTCTTACAGATCAATTTGTCAATTTTCAAGCCAACTTGTCGATTTATAGGTTACATTAGACAGAACTTCTCTTATAGATCAAGTCATGTTTCTCACCATCCTCCTCATCACGTAGCAGAGGAGGCGTCCTGAAGCGTGGTGGAGGCATTTTGGACGTGGAGCACGACCCGGAGCATGGCCTTGCGGTTCCTGGAGCCTAGGGAGGCCATGCGAGTAACCTGGGGCAGCAAGATACTGCCTCTTGCTGCTCCTCCCCCATGTCTGTAGCTCGCCTGGAGCTCCCCCACGCCTTGAGCTCGCTAGAGCAGAGGCCTGCGGAGCGCTCCCTAGGGCAAGGCATGGGGCGATCTGCAGGGAGGAGCAGAGGCCTGGAGCCAGCGGCGAGCTCTGGAGGCGACGACGCGAGGAAGGAGCGAATCACGAGGGAGAGGGAGGAGCGGATCGCCAACTTTTGAATTGTATAAGGATGTAATTGAAAAATGTTGTTTAGTTCAAAATGTGTGTTCGTTGTGATAGATATTTCGGGACGGAGAAAGTACTATTGACATAGATACACTTTATTTATCAAGGATCTTTGTATATCATATTATCACAGGAAAATGATCTATGTATGCACTTTTTATGGTCATGTACAGTTCAGAGCCAGTGTTATTTATCAAACACATAATTTAAATAAGGCTTGTGAAAAAAATTGCCCATAGAAATGATCACTTTGGATTGGTAGTGTCAAAAGGATGGAGAACATTTGTAACATTTCTTCCCATATTCATGAGACTTTCACTCTGTTGTTGCATTAGTCAAGTTTAATTTCATTACATATGTGTGCATGCATCAGTTCTCATATGTAAAGTGATATATTTAAGAATTATGAGAAATTTTGTCAAAGTTGGTGGGCACAAAACAGAGGCATCCGGAAGCAGGACAAACGTCATTGGTATTTTGTTGGTCATTTTTTGCGTCGCGTCTCAAATGGAATGGCACTCATGGAGGCAATTGAACCAAGCTATCTATTGTATGCCTAACTATGGCTTTATAGTTGTATCGCCTTTGGTGCCAATGTTTTCTTCTTAGCCCTGAACCCGATAATCGGTTATCCTGTTACATGTTCTAAACTTGCCTTCATATAAATGCATCATGCCGTTTGATCTTCCATCACTTGACCATGTCGTTGGGACCGGCACCCTCGCGCCAGGGCGCGTTGCCGATCTAGTACCGAGTAGTGAGTCATGTATGGTTCATACGATGTGGTTTTCGTTGATTTTTCCTTTCTAACAGTTTCATGTCATGTTTTTATTTTCCTTACCTATTTATCGTTTTTCTTTTCTATGTTTTCCCTTTTTAAGATGAACTATTTTATAATGTGACAAAAATATTTTAAAAATACATGAAAAATCAAATACTTTTAAAAGCATGACAATGTTTAAGTTTTGTGAATAGTTTTAAATTCATGAACGACTTTAAATCAAAAATTTCTTAGAAATTACATTTTTATAATTTATATTTAAAAGAAAATCTGTGATCATTTCTTTAAATCGCGTCATCATTTTTTCAATGAGCGTTTTTTAAAATTGGTGAACATTTTTTGATACATTACATGAATTTTGTCATTTTCTCTAATATAGTTTCTCATTTTTAATACCAATATTCTTAAATCTATTACAAATAAAATTATTCTGAAATAAAAAGGATATCCATGTACGGCAGGCTTACTCTTTTTTTTTTAGGAGTCGCTTACTCTCAAGGAAAAGAAACGCGGAAGTGAACGGGTCGCAGCCCAAGTAGCTCTCGTGGCCGTTGCTCGTTATTCAGCGCTTATAGCGTTGAGTAGGAGGACTCGGCTTGGACCGACCTCTCGACCGGATCCTAACTGTTGCATCTTCTCCGACGCTGGCGGCGTAGATGGAGGCGGAGGCAGACAGCCACGAAGAAGGGAAGGCCGCGAGGGGGAACCGAGGCGAGGACAAGTGGACGGGGAAACGCCGCCTGCTGCCGGAGGCGAACGAGGAGAAGCGCCGCAAGCGGGTGGCCAGGCCGGAGGAGGAGGAGGAACCAGTGGACGTGATGGCCTTAGTGGCGATGCAGTACCGCGAGAGATGGGAGTGGAGGTACCGTCGTGGTCTCGTATCCTACGAGGACGCAAGTAAGCAAGCATCGATCGATCCCGTCGGTCCCCGATCTTCTTCTGGCCCCGGCAATCACCATCTCCACCGTTCCCGTCAACCGATTCCTATTTTTCATTCTTTCTCCGATTCCAAACAGGCCGAGGTTTTGTTTTGATGCGAGGATTGATCGTCAGATCATGGATGGATCACTAAACTGAATCTTGATTGTGCTGCGTGCAGCGTCTATACCACCGATGCTATACACCGACGAGCCGCCGCCGCCCATTAACCGCGTCGGCTGCGCTGACGCCGTGGTCGTCTTCTCGGTGAAGGTGACGGAACTATGCGATGGCCTGGAATGGCCGCTGGATGTTTACGGCGTGATCGCCGCGCGGGATTCAGCGGACCACAATCGCAACCTCCTCTTCAACCGCACCAGAGACAATTGCCAGACACTCACCGCAGAGGTGATGCAATGTTTTTCATGCTATTTTGCCTGATCCATGGCGTATCATGTTGAAACTTCAAAATAGCATTTTCGCACGGTTCGAAAAATAGGGCTCCAATGCACCCGGGTTCCAAAGTGACTTTTTGGGCGTATCATCCCTTACTTGCATAGTCATGGTCGCACGGGATATACTAGCAGGGTTTATGGCATGGTTTTGCTGTTATATTCATAGGTTAATTCGACTGCAATTATCCAAATTCTATGAGTGTGTCGCAGTTACCTATGCCGTCAATATGTGATATTTTCATTTGAATTGAAATCCAAGATAGCTAGTTGAGCCTGTGCAAACATGAAGAATGGAATTAAGATAGCTCGAAGATGAATTTGCTAGACTTTTCCTACACGCACAACCAGCAAGGTTTTGAGGATTTGAAAATTCGATGAAGTAAATGAGAGCAATTTTGCAGACTGGCACACATCCCGTTCGTACTGTAGCACAACTTTGCAGTAAAATTTTACTGAATTTCCAAGCTTTGTTCTCTTATTGACATGGGGCCGAATTTAATCATTTTTCCAACATCATCCCATGCAGGATGCCTCTCTGTTGTTGACCGGTCCTAGCCGCGCCATCGTGAAAGTTAGGGCTGTCGACTATGATGTTGAACTAAAAGTGAAGGGCGAATCCCCATCTCAAGATAAGCTCTTGAGCTTTTTTGTCGAGAAGAACTACTACACTCCTGGTGAACGTCACCAAGGAGTTCGCTGCTACACATGCTCTTCTCAGCTGAGCACAGTGGTGGTGACGGTCGGACACCTTGAACGAACGGTGGAGGCTACCATGACAGTCCGAGTCACCAAGGGATCCTGGCCCACTCGATATCATGGACGATTTGCTGCGCGTATCTCCAACCTTGATGATAGGGACATGGTATTGCTTGATTCTCGGGACGGAGCGATAACAGTTACGAGCAATGGCACGATCGAGCTCACGCGGCGTGTTGTTTCGGTGGAAGAAAACGGAGAGCTGAGGATTTTGGTGGATGCATGGCTTGGTGATGGTGATCTCGAGGCTGGTTCAGTTGCCAATGGTCAAGTGTTGTTTGCCCCTAGAAGGTCAGGTAGAAGCAAGGGTGTGTGTGATGTTGGGTTCTCTAGGATAGAAGTTACTGTCGCCTGGTCCCTTGTTGTGAACCGGTGACATATGCTAGCGGGTTTGTTTGGGCCTGACCACATCAAAAAACATAGTCACATAAGAGTAGTTAATCAAATAAGGAGGATTATCTTATGTGTCACCCATAACTCATATCCTAGTAATACAATCTCAAATTGTAACATGAGCAAATATCCCTGATCCGTTTGGATGCCTACGATCTATTCAAATTATAATTTCCAGATTATATAATGGTGGGTTGTAACACACATTTTATTAGTCAAGTTGATGGTCTAAGTTAAGTCTCAAAATACGTGAACATTTACTAAATGAATTGTGAATAATAATGTATAAAAATTTGTTGGTCAAATTGATGGACTGGGTATGATGAATCCCAATTTTTTGAAGAAAACGAAAAAGCCGCTTCCATCCCCAGCCCTCCTCCGCTGTCCGCCGACAAGGCCATGTGTCCCCTCACCTCTGTCTGCCACACACTGGTGGCGAGAGAGGATAGGGACCCAAGATAAGGTCTCTTTAATTAGAGTTTCATTCCTCGACAGTAGTGGCATTGTGCAGTTCAAAAAAATAAGGTTTCCTCGACTCTTGGTCCACCTCATCGGCATTGTAGGGGAAGGCCGGTCGATCGTCCTTCTCTTTTGGAGTGATGGATCTGATTGGGTCTTCATGTTATGTATGTTGTCTCCAAAGGTGTCTTCCGACGAAGTGGACGATGCAACTTCATGTCTTGGTCCTCTGACTCCTTCTTCGACTAGCCTCGATGCAATCGAGGAGTTTGTGGTTATGTCTCCCCGATCTGTCTGGTCGGATTTGGATGATGGTCTAACCCACTACATCGTCTTCTTCTCTGGGACAATAGTTTGTGTTCCAGATTGTTATCATCGACATCTTCTAGCTCTGACACGTGACTTCCCACCGCTGCATCAACAAAATTCCCATGGCTTCAATGGTGTTTCAGAGGTCTAGAGGTGGCATCAAGTTTCGGTAAGGACACGCCGCTGACGAGTGTGGGAGGAAGATGGTGTAGATTTTCCTAAGGTCCGATGCGTAATTTTTAGTTCCTGTGAGGAAGTCCTTATAAGGGTTGGTCGACCTTTTTGGGGGTATAGAACTTTATATTCATAAAATGGGTAATTAATTGTTTGCAATAGATGATTAAATAAAGTCCAACATAGCATCGACCCACACTTTGGATAGTCTAGATCTAATAGCTAACTATGCTAGGCAATCTGACTCCACTTGCTTCTTGAAAACAATGAATAAAATACAAGGTTCCAAAGTTCTTGGCCAACTGACAGCTCTCAACATATATTGCCGCATCAGGTTCCAAATAGTTCATCACATCATTGATCGCATCAACGACTGGCAAACAATATGGTTTTAACTTCCACCTTCCCGCATCCTAGGTGAACCGCCAAGACCATGCCATTTCACAGTGTGAGAGTCTCTTCTGTTGTAGCCTCTGCGACATGTGGTATAAACCAATTTGCCGCCACAACAAAATGCCCCACCCCCCACTCGTCTCTAACAACCACACCAATAGCACCTGTCACGTTTTCTACATTGAATGGAGTATTAACATTCACTTTCATGCATCCATGCAAAGGTTTCTGCCACATATGATTAACCTTTTCTGGATGACCTTCGAGCTCGGTGCCTTAAAGAAGTTCACTACAAGTACCTTGATCGTCACCGCAGTGCGCTCTAGTCCTAGGACAACTTCACTTGTGTGTCCGCCCCTCTCACCAGATGTACCTGGCGACAACCGTGGCGAGCTCCAGGTTCAACACATCTTCCACTGGCAATCAAGCATCTTTTCTTGTACGAACCATCGTAGCAGAACCTGGCCTATCCAACAACACTGCTTGAACCAGTTTTACCTATGCTCTTTTAATTCTTTGGGTGTGCTTCGCCAGTGCTTATAAGGGTTGGTCGACTTTAATATATGACCATTGGCTTTTTCACAATAAAATGATGCATATACTTACTCCCGCCCTTTGTTTTAACTAACTTTGAGTCGTGAAGACAAAGTTTTGACCGATTTTGTAGCGCATAAACAATATATTAAGCCTATTTGGGAATGTCCCGCTCACTAAAATTCAGTTTTACTATCAAAAGCGCAAGCCAAACGGGGTAGTTTTATGATGTCCCGCTCCATAAAATGTAACATCCCAAATTTCCTATTTGGAATGTTTTACAATTATAGCTAAGCATCTATGCATTCTGTTTGAATTTGAGTGACATTTGAAGTTTCAGAAGTTTTGGAGTTGTTGGAATTTGAATTCAAATTTTGGCAGTGAAAGTTATTTCAAAAACTATGCCTGATAAATACTTGAGAAAAAGTATAAGAGGAGTAAACATGACACTCCAAAAATATCAGAGGAAAAACATTGCCAAAAAGTTTGAATTCAAATTTGAGTTTTATTTGGAATTTTAGAAAAAATGATTTTTTATAAAGTTTGGATTTTGCCCCTAGAAAAATGTTCAAATCATAGGGAATATTCCCCTGATCATTTTGATATATATATGTCCTATATAAAATATTTATATTTAAGTATTTTTTCTCTCTCTCTAATTATTCAAAAAAAATTGGAAAAAAAGTACCCAGGCGCCAGCCAGGCCGACTGGCCCAGCCAGCACCTGGGCGACCCACCAGCCAGGCCCAGCCAACGGCCGAGCCGGCCCACGCCGAGCCGACCGAAGCGCCCTCGCTCGGAACGGCTTCAGATCGGCTAACCGACCGACGCGCCGCTTCTTCTCACCGACGGGTGGCCCCCCCCGTCGTCTTCCTCACAAGACACCACCCGCCGCGCCGCGCCGGATCCGTGAGATCCGGATTCCCGATCTCTCGCGCGTTTGCCCTCGTCCAAGTCGACGCTACGCCCTATATACCCCCTCGACCCGTTCCCCTCGCCCCTCGCCCGACCCTCTCTCCCTCGCCGATCGCTCGCGAAGGCCGAGAGCGCCGCCGCCATTAGCTCCGTCCAACGCCTGCCACTCTCGACTCGCCTAACTCCAAAGAATCGGACCTCGCTCGTCCGCACCGCCGGAGACCTCCGCCGACGCCCCGACCACCGAGCCACGGAACCATCGCCGCCGAGGCGCCGTCGCCGTCGCCGCCTCGGTAAGTCGCCGGAGCACCCCGCCGCCGTTAGATCTTAATCCAACGCGTTAGATTAGATCCCCCCGAAGGGGTATGGTTTTATTAGGTTTAGTTTTAGTGAACCGGTTTAGTTCCGGTTTAGATCGGTTTAGTTAGGGTTTTTATTAAACCGGCCAACTCGGTTTAACTACTAGGGCCCGATTAGTTATATTACGCCCAGGGCGCTAGATAGGCCCATTAGCGCCGATTTTTCTTTTAATTTTATTTTTCGTTTCTGTTTTTAACAGAATAGTTTCAGATTTGAAAAATTCATATCTTTTAATCTACTTAATATTTTTAAGTGATTCTTTTTTTGTTGGTTTGCAAATTTATTGTAGTTTCTGTAGAAAATATAATTAGTCATGTTAAAATTATTTAAAATTGCTTTATTTTAGATTTAGACAGAATAGTAATTCTGCTATAAAATGAGTTAGGAATGTTATTTTTAATGATTCTTTTGTCACAACTTTGTTTTGACATTGCCTAACCGTAGAAATTTATTTGGGCATTTTAGAAATTAATAAAAATAGTTTTAACCAGAATCATTTTATTCCTATTTATTTAACTAGCTACTGTTTTCCTATTGTTTTACTTAGCAAGTAAATTTAGTTTTCATGAGAGATAGTTTATTCTTGATTAGTTTCTGTAACTTTAGAGCATGAACTTTTATTTATAATAAATAAAACTTTTATTTTATTTTTCTTACTAGAATTTGCTTTAGGCCTAATAGGAGTTTTATAATAGGTTTTAAGGTGATTCTTTTTGCTCCTAGTTGTTTGATGAATTCTTTTCTGTTAGGTAACATAAACCCATGCTTAGGTTCTGTTAAGAAATTTTTTGATATGTAAAACTATTCTTAGTTGTTGCTTGATGTAGGAAAACAATGAGTTGGATTTCTTCGAGTTTTCCTTTGGGTTTTGATTCGATTTCTTTGTGTGTGGTGTTAGCATGCTATTATGTTAAGTGATCATATGCTATATGCTTATTATGGTTATTGTTTGCCTCGGTAGAATTTCCGGAGTGCGAAGCTTGCTACCACGAGTCCCTAGCTTACGAAGATCGTCAGCAAGGCAAGTCATTGATCATGTTTCTTTACAATACCTATGATTTTGTTGCATTAGAATTATACCTCCCCACCATGCATGCAGTAGTTCAAATTTTGAAGTTATGTTCTTGAGTAGTATCATGAGGTAGGATGAACCAATTCCCCTTGTTACCATGACCGGACGAAGTAGTTTATTTTGCTATGCTCAGAGACGGGGTTGGTTGAGTGAATTCATAAGGGAGATGTGAGAGTCAAGATGACGACAACCCCATGAACTTCAAGCTCAAGATGGACTTCGAAATTCACTACTGGGTGGAGGACGGTTGACGGGCACCCTGGAGAACCCAGTGGTTGGCCGGGATGCATGGAGAAGTGCCATGACATCTTGCGGAAAGCTTCTGTAACACCCCGGAAGTAACTTTCCATAATTGTAACTCCGACTCTTGCCATTTTCGGCATTGTGATATGATATTCCCTTCGTGGTTGGGTTTTTCCTCTTTTTGCATTTTGTTCATGTCATGCATTTTATATTATGTCATCTTGTGCATCGCATTTGCATACGTGTTCGTCTCATGATTCCGAGCATTTTTCCCGTTGTCCGTTTTGCAATCCCACTCCTATCTCCCCGGCGGCCCTTTTACGCTTTTTCCGCAAAGCGGGTATTAAACCTTCTCAAAATGGACCGAGGTTTGTCTAGTGGCCTTGGTATACCACCCGTAGACCACCGGTCAAGTTTCGGGTCATTTGGAGCTCGTTTGGTACTCCAACGGTTAACCACACTCTCGCAAAGGCCTCTTTTAAGTTGCAGCCCAACACCCCTTCAAAACAGCCCAATAACCCATCTAAGTCACTTCCATGTTCTCGGTCGTTCGATCACGATCGCGTGGCCGAAAACTACACCTCATTTGGACTCTCCTAGCTCCCTCTATGCCTATTTAAACATCTCCCCCGTCCAAATCCGGGTCTTCTTCCTCCCTAACCCTAAAATTCCGTCCCCGCGCCCGCCGGACGTGTCCGCCGCCGCCGGACACTTCCAGCGCCGCCCTTGGCCGCCACTCGGGGACGCGACACGTGGCTCTGCGCCTCCAGGCGCGGCCGCCGCTGGCCAGCATGAGCCCACGGCCGGCCCCGCCCGCTTCTGTCCCGCCGCCGGGCCGCCTTGTCATGGGCGTTGTCCGCTTCACGGCCGCCGGCCGCCGCCGCCTCGGCCCGCCCCTCGGCCGGCCCGACCCGGCCGCCTCCTCCGGCGCCCCCGCTCGCCCGTCTTGCCGCCGGCCGAGCTCACCGACCCGCCGTCGCCGGATCCGATCGGGCCAGCCCGATCCGGCCTCGGTCCGCGCGCGCGCCCGTTGACCTCTTTCCCCCTCCTAATTTTCTCCAAGTTATTTTGCATCTATTGTTATTTTGTTGCATTTTCTCAGTGGTATATCTTTGCATCTGTAGATCCGTTTTGCGCGTATAATATATCAAAATGTTCGTCTCGAAGAGTAGATCATTTCATCTCATTGCATCATTTTCATTTGAGCTCATCTTGATGCCCGAAATGCTGTTGGAAGAGTGCTATGTGATGTTAGTTTCTGTTTCTTAACAGAACTTGCACTTTTGTTATTTTTGCCATGATTATTGTGTGCACCCTATGAATTTGAGTCCTACATGTGTCTTGAAATATGCCATGCCATCTTTCCAGGGGTGTATGCCATGTATTTTTGTGATCTATGTGGTGACTAGCACAAGCATGCAAAGTAGGTGTCCTGTTGTTGCTGATTTCAGCCCTGTTTTAGCTGATTTTGATGCCATGTTAACTTGATGATACCGAGAGATCCATGCATATTTTGAGATACTTAAGTAAGGATGTTTTGTAAAACATGTCTTGCTCTATCCATCCATGCCCTTGTTTGCAATTATGGAGTGCCATAGCTTGAGTCAATCGAGCTCTACTTTTGCTACCAAATGTTTCCTGGCAGATTGTTTACATGTTATTCAATTTTGCCAAGCTTGTTGTGGTTGATCCATGTATGCTATGATATTGTTCTTGCCATGTATGTCCTCTATGCCATGTCTTCTTGATGTATGTATGCTTAGTTTATCTTTTAAGGCTCTGTAGTGAGTGCATTGAGCTTGTAAACATGCTTACTCGTTATCAGTTTTTGACATGCCATGTTGCTGAATCTGTTAACGAAACTTTCAATATTGACATGGGTGTTACTATATTTTCTGATCCTTTTTGGCTTATGGTCAGTAAGGGACTTTTGATCTATGCTTTGAGTAGATTCATGCCATGCCATGTTTTGCTATTTTAAGTTCCTGTAGCATGTAGTTTTCTTGCTCTGAACATTGCAACCTGATGCTGTTTTTGCCATGTCCAGCCTGATATTTTGTGCACTTTTGCCATGCTTGTTTGAACCTGTTATGATGTGAACTAGCCGTAGCTCAGTGCTCATCTTTTGTCGAGCATCCTGTGTAGATCACTGCCATGTGCTTTGTTGATACGTTTGGGTGCAGTAGCTTAATTAATTGTTGCTTGCTAAGTGGCATCATGCTGTTAATGGCAGATTTGTGCCATTCTTGTTTTGCTTGTCATTTCCAAACCGTGCATCCGTTTCCGGTGATCTTTATATCGATTTCAACCGAAATCATCTCATCTTTCCAGTGGCATAATTGGTTTGCCAAGTTGATGCCTGGTTCATCATTTTCCTTCCGGAGCGCACATACTCATTGCATATCACATCCCGCATATCATGTCATGTTTTGCATCATGTTGATTGTGCATTGCACCGTGATTTATTGTGGTTCCTTTGTTTGTGTTGTTGCTTTGGGTAGAGTCGGGAGACGAGTACGTGAACGAGGAACCTGTTGAGAATGCTTACGAGGATCAAGCTTTCGACAACTCTGAGAACATTGCAGGCAAGATGACCATACCCTCGAAATCACTTCTATCTTTGCTATGCTAGTTGCTCGCTCTTTTGCTATGCCTATGCTGCGATGCCTACCACTTGCTATATCATGCCACCCATATTGCCATGTCAGCCCCTAACCATCCTTTCCTAGCAAACCGTTGATTGACTATGTTACCGCTTTGCTCAGCCCTCTTATAGCGTTGCTAGTTGCGGTGAAGTCAAGTTTGTTCCTTGTTGAACATGGAGATGTTGTTCCTTTTGGAACATGTTTACTTGTTGGGGATATCACAATATTTATCTGCTATAATTAATGCATCTATATACTTGGTAAAGGGTGGAAGGCTCGCCTTATGCCCGTGTTTTGTTCCACTCTTGCCACCCTAGTTTCCGTCATACCGTGTTATGTTCCTTGATTTTATTCCTTACGGTTGGGTGATTTATGGGACCCCTTGACAGTTCGCTTTGAATAAGACTCGCCCAGAAGGCCCAACTTTGGTTTTACCATTTGCCACCTAAGCCTTTTCCCCGGTTTTCGCGAGCCCGAGGGTCATCTTTATTTTAACCCCCGGACCAGTGCTCCTTCGAGTGCTGGCCCAAACGAGTAGATCATGGGCCACCACGGGGAAACTCGAGGCTTGGTTTTACTCGTAGGATGTCTCATCCGGATGTGCCCTGAGAACGAGATATGTGCAGCTCCTATCGGGATTTGTCGGCACAATCGGGCGGCTTTGCTGGTCTTGTTTTATTGCTGTCGAAATGTCTTGTAGTCCGGGATTCCGAGATTGATCGGGTCTTCCCGGTAGAAGGAATATCCTTCGTTGACCGTGAGAGCTTATAATGGGCTAAGTTGGGACACCCTGCAGGTAATATCTTTCAAAGCCGTGCTCATGTTATGAGGCAGATGGGAATTTGTTAATGTCCGGTTGTAGAAAACCCAAAGTTGACCTCAAATAAAATACACATCAACCGCGTGTGTAACTGTGATGGTCTCTTCTCGGCGAAGTCCGCGAGGTGAACACGGTGTTGGAGTTATGTCTGACGTAAGTAGTTCAGGATCACTTCTTGATCGCTACTAGCTTCACGTCCGTGCTTTGCTTCTCTTCTCGCTCTCTTTTGCGATGTAGCCACCATATATGCTAGTCGCTTGCTGCAGCTCCACTTTACTACTCTGTCCTTCCTATAAGCTTAAATAGTCTTGATCTCGCGGGTGTGAGATTGCTGAGTCCCCGTGACTCACAGATACTTCCAAAACAGTTGCGTGTTCCGATGAGGCCGGCAGGTGTTTCAACCGAGCTCAAGTGGGAGTTCGACGAGGAACGTGGTCGTTACTATGTGTCTTTTCCCGATGATCAGAGTGGTGCCCAGTTGGGACGATTCGGGATCTGTAGCATTTGGGGTATCTTCTTTTATTTTGGGTTCCGTAGTCGGACCTTGAGTGTACTCAATGATGGATGTTTATTTATGTCTTGTGTGAAGTGGCGATCGTAAGCCAACTATGTATCTCTTTCCTTATTTATTACATGGGTTGTGTGAAGATTACCTCACTTGCGACATTGCTTTCAATGCGGTTATGCCTCTAAGTCGTGCCTCGACACGGGAGATATAGCCGCATCGGGGCGTAAGTTGGTAATCGAGCCTTCCCGACTTAGGAGCCCCCTACTTGATTGTTTGTTGGCGTTGTTGAGTCTAGAATGGAAAATGTTTTGAGTCTTAGGATTATATATATCGGAGAGTAGGATTCTTTTTACTCCCCGGTCCCTTCGTCGCTCTGTGAGGTCTCCCCGACGAGAGTTTTGACTCTTCTCTCCTCAAATTTCACTAAATTTTTTTAGGATCACGTGGGTATCTTGGAATCGTTCGATGGTTTTGTGACGAGAACATTGTTCTTGGTGCCTCGACATTTAGGGTTGTGGCGGTGTCCCGGGAGTTGAGCTCCGAGGTGTTGTCGCCACAATTTTATCATTGCATTCTGGAATACCCGAGTTTTGCCGACATCGAAATCTCTTTTGTGCAGTTGTTGGTGAGATAACCCCGATAGCCCAAAGTATTGTGGCGAGTGTGGGAGTATTGCCATGACTTGTATAACGGATGTTTTTCGAAGGTCGAGGTACACGATTTCCGAGGATTTCTTGGTTATGTGTTGACGGATGGATACAGCTGGATCTAGGTATTGTTAGTTTGGGTGATATATTTTGTGTCCCCGTATCCCCAACACCGATTGCATAACCGAAAGTTTCGGGAGTTTATAGGTGGGAATTCTAGTAGCTTACGGGATATTCTTTCCGGATGATGTATGATTTGAGATTGGGGTTCAACGTCTAGTGGTCCGCCCATTCACGGTCGATTCTGATGGTCGCGAGACGCCTTAAAGAATCCTTGGCTATGCTGATTCGGGACGCCTTGTTTGTCATTCGTGACGTCCGCTATCGTCGTGTCCGTGTGGGCCCCACCACTAACACTTTGGGCGTAAATCTCTATCATGTGTTTGTTCCGCTCATTCTAGATCAATCTTTTGTTTTCAGTTGTGATATTCGAATTGTTTCTAAGACAGATGTTGTTTCCATATCTTTATCTAAGTGGCTTCTCACCTTAATGGACGTGTGATGATTAACTTTTGGAATTCATTCGTTCCTTCTTGTTCGAATGTTTATTGTGAAGACTATATGTTGCAATTTCTATCCATTGATTCTACTTATCTTTTTGTCTATCAAAGGACTAACGGATGTCACCCTCTCCAGGATGGCTCCGCCAACGCGTCTGAATCTGGATCGCAATGATGGGGATCAGTCGAACCCTCCACCTCCACCTCCACCTCCACCTCCGCCTCCAGAGGCCTGGCAAGCTATCATGGCAGCCACCAATGCCAATGCTCAGATGATTTTGCAGCTCTTGCAAGAACGTACTCAGGGGCAAGGCAATCAAGGAAATCAAGGTCAAGGCAACAATCAGCCACACTTTGCTACTCTCACCGGTTCCTCGCTAATCAGCGAAGTCTTTCGGTTTACGTGGTCGAGGCCACGACGCCGACGATTGGTTAGTGGACATCTGCAAGCATTTTGATTGTAGCAATGTCGACACGAGGACTTTGTCAAGTTTGCATCGTTTCAACTCAAGGATCAAGCTGCCGAGTGGTTCCAAGAATACAAAGATTCCAGAGGAGGTCGTGTCATTACAGGATGAGTTCCGCCGTGATTTCAGAGCTCATCACATTCGAAAAGTGTTGTTGAGAGCAAGCGTGAGGAGTTTCGCAATCTCAAGCAGGGCAACATGTCTGTCTATCAATACAATATCCAGTTCGTAAGCTCGCTCGTTTTGCTAAGCAAGACGCACTGATGAGAAGAGTATGATCTATCAATTCAGAGGTGGTCCGAGAGAAGATCTGCAATTAGCTCTTGTGCTTTTGAGCGAGATAAGTATGATGATTTCTACAACATGGCTCAAGCAAGAAGCTGCCCAGCTCAAATGTGAGGCTTCTAAGAAGAGAATCGGGGATGCAGTTCAGTCTTCTTCTTCCTCTCAAGTGGCAGCTAAGCAGCAGAAGTTTTACCTTCCTCCTCCTCCGTTCCGTCGGCCTTATCAAGAAGAACTCAGGTGGCCGTGGATCTTCCCACCCACCCAACCCAAGCTATCGTAACAAGTCTAATTCTCAAGCTCCAAGGTCAAGTGCTCCTTACCACCGTCCGCTCTCGAGGTGACTTGCAACAAATGTCGCAGAAAGGTCACTATGCGAACAAGTGCTTCAACCAGAGGCGCCTTCCGCCTCCTCCTCTGTGAAATCTTCCAGCAATGCAAAGTGGTCAAGCATAATCCAAAGTATGCCAAGGTCAATATGATGAATGCAGCTCAAGCAGAGGAATCTTCGATGTGATAATGGGTAATCTCTCGATTAATGATATTCCTGCAAAAGTCTTATTTGATCTTGGTGCATCGCATTCTTTCATGTCATATCCTTTTGCATGAAGCACAATGTTGACACGAGATTCTGTCCAAAGTTATGCAAGTTGTTTCTCCGGAAGGCTTATGAATTCTAGTTTGGTTGCTCCTAATGTCTCTATCAAGATGGGCGACTATAGATTTCTTTCTAAACCAATTGTTCTTGGTGACTCGGATATTGATCTTATTCTCGGAATGGATCGGCTTTCAAAGACAAAGCTCAGCTTGATTGTGCTGCCGGGAAATTCAATTGACTCACTCTTCTAATGATGTGATCATCTATGCGCTCGTGATGAAACCATTCGGTTGTTTTCTCTCAATGAGAAGGGCGAACTGAATGCCATCTCTCGATTCCGATCGTTCTGTGAGTACCAAGATGTCTTTCCGTAAGAGCTTCCGGTATGCCTCCTCATCGCCGCTTGAGTTCGTTATCGATCTTGAGCCCGCATGAACCCGTTTGCAAGCGCCCATACAAGCTTGGACCTGACGAGCTGAAGGAATTGAAGAAGCAGCTCGATGAACAAGAGCGTCTGGGTTTGATCGGACCGAGTTCATCTCCTTGGGGTTGTGGTGTTCTTTTGTCCGGAAGAAGGATGGCACGGACCGACTTTGCGCCGATTACCGTCCATTGAATAAGAAGACAATCAAGAACAAGTATCCACTTCCCAACATCAATGAGCTTTTCGAGCAACTCAAAGGTGCTACAGTGTTCTCCAAGCTTGACCTTCGTATGGGTTATCATCGATTCGCGATTCGTGAACAAGATATTCCCAAGACAGATTCGAACAAGCTTTGGTTCTTATGAATATACTGTCATGTCTTTCGCCTCGTCAATGCTCCTCCGACTTTCTCTCGGATGATGAACTTCATATTCAACCCTACACCAATGAATTCGTCTTGGTCTATCTTGATGATATTTTGGTCTTCTCCAAGAATAAGAAGGATCATGCCAAACATTTGCGATTGGTGCTAGACAAGCTCGAGAGTACCAATTCTATGCTAAGTTCTCCAAATGTGAATTTTGGCTTGATGAAGTGCTTTATCTTGGTCATATCATCTCCGCCAAGGGCATCGCAGTTAATCCCAGAAGGTGTCCGCAATTGTGAATTGGGAACCTCCTCGAATGTCAAGCACTCCATGATTTTCTTGGTCTTGCAAGCTATTGTCAAGATTCGTTGAGAACTTCTCCAAGATTGCAAAGCCTCTTTCCAACCTTCTCCGAAGCATGTGAAGTATGTACGGTCTCCCGAGTGTGACGTTGCTTTCAATACCCTCAAAGAGAAACTCGTCACAGCTCCTGCTCGACTCCTCCCGATGAATCCAAGCCATTTGAAGTTTTTCGTGATGCTTCTCTTCAAGGTCTCGGTCTGTGTTAATGCAAGAGAAGAGAGTTGTGGCTTATACCTCTCGCCAGATTGAAGCCCAACGAGAAGAACTACCCCACTCACGATCTTGAGTTGGCGGCAATTGTCCATGCATTGATAACGTGGAGACATCTCTTGTTGGGAAGGAAAGTGGACATTTTCACCGATCACAAGAGTCTCAAGTACATCTTCACTCAGCCCAACCTCAACCTCAGGCAGACTCGATGGGTCGAAATGATTCAAGAGTACAACCCAAGTATTGAATATACTCCAGGCAAGGCCAATGTCATTGCAGATGCTTTGAGCAGGAAGGCTTACTGCAACAGTCTAATCCTCAAGCCCTTTCAGCCGGATCTCTGTGAAGCTTTCCGCAAGCTGAATCTTCAAGTTGTTCCTCAAGGCTTTCTTGCCAACCTCATAGTATCTCCTACTTTGGAAGATCAGATTCGTGAGGCTCAACTTCTGGATACCATGGTGAAAAAGGTGAAACGTGGTATCGACAAGGGCATTTCCAAGTACAAGTGCTTCCACGTTGATGACAAAGATACTCTTTTCTTTGAGAACCGGATTGTGGTTCCTAAGGGTGATCTGAGAAAAGTCATTATGAACGAGGCTCACAATTCGCTTCTATCCATTCATCCTGGAAGTACGAAGATGTACCATGACCTCAAGCAGTCATATTGGTGGACTCGAATGAAGCGAGAAATTGCTCAACTCGTGAATGAATGTGATGTCTGCAGAAGAGTGAAAGGTAACACCAAAGACCAGCTGGTCTCCTCCAACCTCTTGCTATTCCGGAATGGAAGTTTGATCATATTGAAATGGACTTCGTGATGGCTTTCCAAAGTCCAAGCGTGGAAATGATGTTATCTTTGTTGTCATTGACAAGCTTACTAAAGTGGCTCATTTTCTTCCTATCAAAGAATCTATCACAACAGCTCGGTTGGCGAGCTATACACCTCGAGATTGTCTCCTTGCACGGCATTCCACAAGTGATCTCTTCTGCACCGTGGCAGCATCTTTACCTCCAAGTTTTGGGATTCTTTTCGAAGGCCATGGGCACCAACATTCGTTTCAAAGACAGCTTTCCATCCTCAAACAAGTGGCCAAGTTGAGCGAGTAAATCAAATCCTTGAAGATATGCTCGTGGCTTGTGTCATTTCTTTCGGTATGAAGTGGGAAGATTGTCTTCCATATGCCGAAGTTCTCCTACAACAACAGCTTCCAAGCGAGTTCGGCAAGGCCCCATTCGAAATTCTCTATGGCGAAAGTGCCGTACTCCTCTCAATTGGGCTGAGACAGGTGAACGCCAACTTCTTGGCTATGACTTGATCACAGAAGCAGAAGAAATGTGCAAGGTCATTCGTGAGAATCTCAAAGCCGCATAATCGCGCCGGAAGAGCTATTATGATGATAAGCACCGTGATGTGGCTTTTGAAATCGGAGACCATGTCTACCTCCGCGTCTCTCCAATGAAAGGCACTCGCCGCCCGGTATCAAAGGAAGCTTGCCCCTAGATACGTGGGTCCTTTCAAGATCATTGGCAAAAGAGGCGATCTCGCCTATCAACTTGAGCTTCCATCCAACTTTGCAAACGCGCACGATGTGTTTCACGTGTCACAGCTTCGCAAGTGCTTCAAGACTCTGAACGCACTATCAACTTCAAGAGATTGACCTTCAAGAAGATCTCTCTTATCATGAGCACCCCGTTGCTATTCTTGAAGAAACCGAGCGCAAGACTCGCAACAAGTCAATCAAATTCCTGAAAGTGAAGTGGTCACACCATTCCGACCGAGAAGCTACTTGGGAGCGCGAGGATCACCTCCGTTCCGAATATCCGGAGTTCTTTCAGTCCTAGATCTCGGGACGAGATCCTCTTGTAGTGGTGGAGTGTTGTAACACCCCGGAAGTAACTTTCCATAATTGTAACTCCGACTCTTGCCATTTTCGGCATTGTGATATGATATTCCCTTCGTGGTTGGGTTTTTCCTCTTTTTGCATTTTGTTCATGTCATGCATTTTATATTATGTCATCTTGTGCATCGCATTTGCATACGTGTTCGTCTCATGATTCCGAGCATTTTTCCCGTTGTCCGTTTTGCAATCCGGCACTCCTATCTCCCCGCGGCCCTTTTACGCTTTTTCCGTAAAGCGGTATTAAACCTTCTCGAAATGGACCGAGGTTTGTCTAGTGGCCTTGGTATACCACCGAGACCACCGGTCAAGTTTGGTTCATTTGGAGCTCGTTTGGTACTCCAACGGTTAACCACTCTCGCAAAGGCCTCTTTTAAGTTGCAGCCCAACACCCCTTCAAAACAGCCCAATAACCCATCTAAGTCACTTCCATGTTCTCGGTCGTTCGATCACGATCGCGTGGCGAAAACTACACCTCATTTGGACTCTCCTAGCTCCTCTATGCCTATTTAAACATCTCCCGTCCAAATCCGGGTCTTCTTCCTCCCTAACCCTAAAATTCCGTCCCGCCCGGCCGGACGTGTCCGCCGCCGCCGGACACTTCAGCGCCAGCTACCGCCACTCGGGACGCGACCGTGGCTCTGCGCCTCAGCAGCGCCCGCCGCCTGGGCCCATGAGCCCACGGCCGGCCCCCGCCCGCTCTGTCTCGCCGCCTGGCCGCCTTGCCCAGCGGCGTCCGTTGCCGGGCTGGCTGCCGCCGCCGCCCGCCTCCGCCCACCGCCCTCGGCCAGCCCGACCCGCCGCCTCCTCGGCGCCCGCCCGCTTCGCCCGTTGCCGCCGCGAGCTCACCGACCATTGTCGCCGGATCCGATCGGGCCAGCCCGATCCGGCCTCGTCATGCTGGCGCCTGGTTGACCTCTTTCCCCCTCCTAATTTTCTCTAAGTTATTTTGCATCTATTGTTATTTTGTTGCATTTTCTCAGTGGTATATCTTTGCATCTTTAGATCCGTTTTGCACGTATAATATATCAAAATGTTCGTCTCGAAGAGTAGATCATTTCATCTCATTGCATCATTTTCATTTGAGCTCATCTTGATGCCCGAAATGCTGTTGGAAGAGTGCTATGTGATGTTAGTTTCTGTTTCTTAACAGAACTTGCACTTTTGTTATTTTTGCCATGATTATTGTGTGCACCCTATGAATTTGAGTCCTACATGTGTTTTGAAATATTCCATGCCATCTTTCCAGGGTGTATGCCATGTATTTTTGTGATCTATGTGGTGACTAGCACAAGCATGCAAAGTAGGTGTCCTGTTGTTGCTGATTTCAGCCCTGTTTTAGCTGATTTTGATGCCATGTTAACTTGATGATACCGAGAGATCCATGCATATTTTGAGATACTTAAGTAAGGATGTTTTGTAAAACATGTCTTGCTCTATCCATCCATGCCCTTGTTTGCAATTATGGAGTGCCATAGCTTGAGTCAATCGAGCTCTACTTTTGCTACCAAATGTTTCCTGGCAGATTGTTTACATGTTATTCAATTTTGCCAAGCTTGTTGTGGTTGATCCATGTATGCTATGATATTGTTCTTGCCATTTATGTCTTCTATGCCATGTCTTCTTGATGTATGTATGCTTAGTTTATCTTTTAAGGCTCTGTAGTGAGTGCATTGAGCTTGTAAACATGCTTAATCGTTATCAGTTTTTGACATGCCATGTTGCTGAATCTGTTAACGAAACTTTCAATATTGACATGGGTGTTACTATATTTTCTGATCCTTTTTGGCTTATGGTCAGTAAGGGACTTTTGATCTATGCTTTGAGTAGATTCATTCCATGCCATGTTTTGCTATTTTAAGTTCCTGTAGCATGTAGTTTTCTTGCTCTGAACATTGCAACCTGATGCTGTTTTTGCCATGTCCAGCCTGATATTTTGTCCACTTTTGCCATGCTTGTTTGAACCTGTTATGATGTGAACTAGCCGTAGCTCAGTGCTCATCTTTTGTCGAGCATCCTGTGTAGATCACTGCCATGTGCTTTGTTGATACGTTTGGGTGCAGTAGCTTAATTAATTGTTGCTTGCTAAGTGGCATCATGCTGTTAATGGCAGATTTGTGCCATTCTTGTTTTGCTTGTCATTTCCAAACCGTGCATCCGTTTCCGGTGATCTTTATATCGATTTCAACCGAAATCATCTCATCTTTCCAGTGGCATAATTGGTTTGCCAAGTTGATGCCTGGTTCATCATTTTCCTTCCGGAGCGCACATACGCATTGCATATCACATCCTGCATATCATGTCATGTTTTGCATCATGTTGATTGTGCATTGCACCGTGATTTATTGTGGTTCCTTTATTTGTGTTGTTGCTTTGGGTAGAGTCGGGAGACGAGTACGTGAACGAGGAACCTGTTGAGAACGCTTACGAGGATCAAGCTTTCGACAACTCGAGAACATTGCGAGCAAGATGACCATACCCTCGAAATCACTTCTATCTTTGCTATGCTAGTTGCTCGCTCTTTTGCTATGCCTATGCTGCGATGCCTACCACTTGCTATATCATGCCACCCATATTGCCATGTCAGCCCCTAACCATCCTTTCCTAGCAAACCGTTGATTGGCTATGTTACCGCTTTGCTCAGCCCTCTTATAGCGTTGCTAGTTGCAGTGAAGCGAAGTTTGTTCCTTGTTGAACATGGAGATGCTGTTCCTTTTGGAACATGTTTACTTGTTGGGGATATCACAATATTTATCTGCTATAATTAATGCATCTATATACTTGGTAAAGGGTGGAAGGCTCGGCCTTATGCCGGGTGTTTTGTTCCACTCTTGCCACCCTAGTTTCCGTCATACCGGTGTTATGTTCCTTGATTTTGCGTTCCTTACACGGTTGGGTGATTTATGGGACCCCTTGACAGTTCGCTTTGAATAAGACTCGTCAAAGAAGGCCCAACTTTGGTTTTACCATTTGCCACCTAAGCCTTTTCCCCGGTTTTCGCGAGCCCGAGGGTCATCTTTATTTTAACCCCCGGACCCGGTGCTCCTTCGAGTGCTGGCCCAAACGAGTAGACTGCTGGGGCCACCACGGGAAACTCGAGGCTTGGTTTTACTCGTAGGATGTCTCATCCGGATGTGCCTCGAGAACGAGATATGTGCAGCTCCTATCGGGATTTGTCGGCACAATCGGGCGGCTTTGCTGGTCTTGTTTTATTCTGTCGAAATGTCTTGTAGTCCGGGATTCCGAGATTGATCGGGTCTTCCGGTAGAAGGAATATCCTTCGTTGACCATGAGAGCTTATAATGGGCTAAGTTGGGACACCCCGCAGGTAATATCTTTCAAAGCCGTGCCCATGTTATGAGGCAGATGGGAATTTGTTAATGTCCGGTTGCAGAAAACCCAAAGTTGACCTCAAATAAAATACACATCAACCGCGTGTGTAACCGTGATGGTCTCTTCTCGGCGGAGTCCGCGAGGTGAACATGGTGTTGGAGTTATGTCTGACGTAAGTAGTTCAGGATCACTTCTTGATCGCTACTAGCTTCACGTCCGTGCTTTGCTTCTCTTCTCGCTCTCTTTTGCGATGTAGCCACCATATATGCTAGTCGCTTGCTGCAGCTCCACTTTACTACTCGTCCTTCCTATAAGCTTAAATAGTCTTGATCTCGCTGGTGTGAGATTGCTGAGTCCCGTGACTCACAGATACTTCAAAACAGTTGCAGGTTCCGATGAGGCCGGTGCAGGTGTTTCAACCGAGCTCAAGTGGGAGTTCGACGAGGAACGTGGTCGTTACTATGTGTCTTTTCCCGATGATCGATAGTGGTGCCCAGTTGGGACGATTCGGGATCTGTAGCATTTGGGGTATCTTCTTTTATTTTGGGTTCCGTAGTCGGACCTTGAGTGTACTCAATGATGGATGTTTATTTATGTCTTTGTGTGAAGTGGCGATCGTAAGCCAACTATGTATCTCTTTCCTTATTTATTACATGGGTTGTGTGAAGATTACCTCACTTGCGACATTGCTTTCAATGCGGTTATGCCTCTAAGTCGTGCCTCGACACGGGGGAGATATAGCCGCATCGGGGGCGTTACAGCTTCACCCAGCCACGAAGAGACGGATGTATACCCCATTGACCGGAAGCTTACCTGTGCAGCCGCAAGCCATTATGGGCTCTGGCTTGGTCAACCCTAGTTGTGACTCTGGTCGGACGGTGCTACGAGATGTAGAAGAACGATAGGATTGGATGGGTACCGGCAGTGGCCAGAAGAACTCTTCGGAAGACCCTGTTTCGTTCGTCCCGTCTTCAAACAGCATGAAGTACGAAGACTTAAAAGGAGAGAGCGATTCTTGCGGGTAAAGTGCGCAAACCTCTGCAGAGGAAAAGATCTAATCGATTAGCCGTGTCCCCGGTTACGGATAATTTGAGCCTCTGGAACTTGGAAGTATTTCGGAAATCTCAACACTAAAATTAATAAATTAATTGAGGGGGTTATTAATTAATATTTGGGAATGAGACATTGGTTGGTGGAACCATCTCAATAACTACCAACAATTTTGTAGTATTTGCAAGCAAGTCCACTGTAGTAGGGAAAAACTGGCTTTTCGCAAAATAATGAAACTTAGAGCCCCACAGCCAAATTGCATATAGTGTTAGTACTTTTATTGTTATTCTCTCTTCATGACTTGCCGGCATATTCAAAATGCTGACCTACACGGCTGCAACGTCTTATGTTGCAGAGGAGTATTCCGATCAGGAGTGAGGCTACGCTCCGCGCTTGGCGATTGCCCTTTGGAGTCGGATGGACTCGCTATTCTTGTACGCTTCCGCAGCTTTACTTAGTTTATTTCTCATGAGTTGGCCTTCGGCCAAATTTATTCTATTGTAATAAAGACTCGATATGAGAACCGTGTAATAAATTCAGGTGTGATTGAACTTTGATTATTTCATCAATGTACTGTGAGTGCCAGCATGATCTTGGGATGGTACAGACACAGATACTTGACCGATTTTGGGTCGGGTCGCTACATAAAAACACTAGAATCTGAGGTACAACTCCTTGCTTTTCATGAAGCTGTTGAGTGGTGGTGCTCCAAAAACTCTAGTTCAAAAAGTCTTAATGGAGTTGGGAAAAAATTACCCACCACTACCATCGGTAAGAGGATACCATTTCATATTTTTCCCTCGCCACGCATCCCCAATAGACCTTTCACACATAATTTTCTTATTTTTGAAGATAGAGGTAGTTGGAAGCTAAACAGTATAAACTACTCTATTATGAAGCTGCAACTCGAAACTGCTTTGAAATGAATTTGATGGAGTGAAGTTGATTTTGACGGAGTAAAGCAATCCCAAACAGACTCAAGAAAGTAGAGGTTAGGAACTTTGAAAAGTGCCAATGGAGGACGGGCTCCATGATCCGGTTTCTAAATACCATATTTTCATTGTGCAAAAAATGAAAAAAAATATACACACAGAAATACATGTATAAGGCGTTCAAGAAAATTTTCATAACACCATAGCTTCATACGTGACACACACACAGAAAAGACAAATACGTATGAGAAGTGGGCCCATTTATTTTTGTTGGAACAAGATTTTTTTTGTTGCTTGCAAAACACAATATTTTGAACAAAAAGTTACGGATCTGTCAGAAATATGCATAGGTTTTCACATATTATTTTGAATATTTTAAAACTTGGAAATACTATCTTTTTCGGACTTAAAAAAAAGGGGGGCTCCAATGCGCCTGTCCGCCC
The DNA here is from genome assembly GCA_021605205.1 of Aegilops longissima. Classification (NCBI taxonomy): domain Eukaryota; kingdom Viridiplantae; phylum Streptophyta; class Magnoliopsida; order Poales; family Poaceae; genus Aegilops; species Aegilops longissima. The sequence goes on along the minus strand of CM038677.1, from coordinate 750,949,056 downwards.
CCAAACTTCGCTCTCAGGATTGCACTTCATTGGAGCAGCAGAGGTACACCGGATGTCGAATGCGTCTCACGCTTTCCACAATCGAAAGCGTATTCCTTCCTGAACAGCAATCTTGTCCCCAACGAAACCTACTTTACGCCTTCGCTGCCAATCTTGGCCCCAACGAAACCTACCAGTAGTACAAAACCCACAAAACCCCAGGAGCCAACTGCAAGAGAGAGGGGGGCAGCAGCAACCAGCGGCGGCCGCAGCCGCAGGAACCACCAGCCAGACGCCGGCGGCATGGCTCGGAGCGGCAGCGGCAGCGGCGCCAGCCCGTGCGACCTGGACAGGGAGTTCGCCCCCCAGATCGCCCAGCTCCTCGCCGCCCCGCCGCCCCAGGCCGCCCAGGTACCTTCCCCTCCGTTCCGCTCCGCCCCTTCTCCCCGTTCTCGGTCCGGTGCGTCTGGCTGCCTGAGGATTTGTAATTGTGCTTAGTTGTGTTGCGGCGTATGAATTTTCGGTGGAAAAGCTCGGATTGGGCTCTTCCGTGGTGCCAATGTCGGGAATTTCGATCAGGGGGCGCTGTTTGGGTGGTGATATTGGTGGTCTCTGGTTTTATCCAGTCTTGCTAACATAGGGGGATCTTACTTTGACATAGAGCCGAAATGTGTGGTTCTCAATTAGTCTGCAACATCAACCCTCTGATTTAAATATTTTTCCACTGAGGTGCGGATTTAAGATCCAAGGTCCCTCTTTTTTTAGCATTCCAGTAATTACTGTGCGTGATGAATTCAGTTCAGCCTGATGTTAAGTAGAATGGAACTGCGTATCTTAAATTTGTGATTCGTGGTTTAGTTCAATCTAAAAAATATAGGAGTATCTTAATGTTTCAGAGGAACACGAGAGTCCAAATGTGTGGTTCTTGATTAGTTTCCAAGATTAGCCCTTTGATTTAGGTATTTTCTTCGCCTAGTTGCAAATTTAAGATCCAAGGTGCCTGTTTTTTTAGCATTCCAGTAGTTCTTAGTGTGTGTAATCAATTCACTTCAGTGTGATGTTAATATTGCGATGGGATCGAAATAATATTCTGTGCTCCTTGCCGTGTGGCAGTTACAACTTATAAGCTGGTGGGTTAGTCGTTGAGGCCAACAAAGTTGCAGAAGCAAATCTTATGCTATGTTTTTATGGGTGTGGTTTTTATGTTTATTTTTCAGCTCCCCCGTGTCATTTAAATGAAATATTGCTGATGGTTTGTGGCTCACATACGACAACATAACTATGTTTTCATTTCTCAGGAATACTATGAGGAGCTCATACAGTCTAAGAAACATGACGGCATAAGAGTCAACTACAAAGGCGATCATGGGAAAGGTACCACTGCTGAATAAATACTTACCGTGTGGCCAACGGGCTAGCAATCCTGCAAACATGATGCTTTTACACTGCTAAGATGTATTAACCGATGGGTTCTTGCAGGTGTTTGTGCAAACAAGGATTTTGCTGAAGGAGACCTTATTCTGAAGGATCAAATATTGGTTGGTGCACAGCACAGTCTTAACAAGGTGCGCTTGCTATTGAGATTGATCCAGTGACACTCTTTGTTCATTTTTATGCAAACTGTTCCTCCCTGGAAGTATTACATCCGTTTTATGTGTTCTGTTGCAGATTGACTGCGTCGTGTGTAGTTATTGCTTCCGCTTCATTGGTTCTGTAGAGTTCCAGATTGGACATAGACTGTATTTTCAAAGCATTGCTTCAAGCATTGGCTGCAGCAGTGAGAGGCACTGTCATGGAAGTGATGTGGGATCAAGCACTTGCTCTTCTGGTGTAACAAAGGAAAAGAGTAGTACTTTGCCAGAAGAGGTCATAGAATCACTTATAACTGGCGATGTGTCACTGCCTTTCTCAGACCACTTCGCTTTACCAGAAATTGTTGCTTGCCAAGGATGCGAGGAAGAACGCTACTGCAGGTTAGTTCATAATTGCTGTGCAATTTGACCTTTCTTTTTTGAGGCATGCATCTTTTGACTATTAAGTGTTTGGTATCCAATTTTTCATCACATTTTCTAACTGTCGATCATGTTAAAATTTGAACCTGATTGCATCATGTATAACTTGCATCTATAGACCATATAACTCTGTTTTCATTGTTCATTGCGTAACTTGTTATTACAAGAAAGCATTTAAATCGTTATTGTTTTTGGATGTTTGAGAAAACGTTAACTTGTTCATTTGTGTAGCCAATCATGTGCAGATTCTGACTGGGAATCCTACCATTCTTTGCTCTGTGCTGGCCCCAACACTGAACCACCCCGAAGATCTGCTCTTCACAAATTTGTAGAGCATGCTAATGGTAAGCCTGCAGTACCCCTTGAATCTGTATCATCATAGTGCTATGTTCATCATTCATTGCATCTATGCTATATCAATTCATTCATGATCAATGATGGTTGCGATTGAGGCCCTGAAGCTGTTATCTGATAATACCCACTCTTTATTTTCAGAAACCAATGATATTTTCTTGGTTGCCGCCAAGGTATGTGATAGAAAATCTTTAATATGTTTTGGGAACTTTTATTTTTCTTATTTTAGTGACATAAATGTTCATTTTAGCTTCTTGGTCATCAAATTAAGCACCAAAATTTGACAGAAATGACCATGTTACTTTCTCAGTTTCTAACATTCTTGGGGAGCTATTTTTGTTATGCATTGGAAGACCAGCATCTATTGCAAAGCTTTTGACGTCAAATTTGAGTTGATATAAATGCCATTAGTGCTTTTGACGTCATATTTAGAACTTTATCGCACAAGGCAGTGACTAGCTACATCAATTGTACCAGATAGAACAAACAAAAGAATAACTGCACCCCCTTGTGTACCAACTGCAACTCATCTAAGGTTTCCTGATTATGTGCCAGGCTATCACTTTCACCATGTTGAGGTACAAGAAACTCAAAAGACAGAACGACTTCCAAAACAAATCAGCTGAATCAAACTTTTCTTTGCTTATGGAAGCCTGGAAACCACTTTCTATGGGCTTCAAAAAGAGGTAAGGGCATGACTTCAAAGTAATTACTTCTTTCCTGTTGACCACTTGTTTTTTTACAGGATGACCAGTTGTTCTTAGTGGGACTAATTAGCAGTTTTGTCTAATTGTGCAACTAGTGTTAAGCATGACTTTTGAAGGTTCTATTCTCATGGTGTTAGCAATAATTTGATGGTAACAGTATTTGTAACAATCAATAAGATAACATACCTATGGCCGGATGTGTCATTTTTTTGTCCTTCGTTTTGGGTTACACTGGGATACCTATGGTTAGATGTGTCATTTCTTCTTCCTTGTTTTGGGTATTGGTACATATGTTTTGAGCTCCATAGAACTACTGAATTAATGCTACTTTATAACTACCCTGATTTGTGCAAAAATATCTTGCGATTGCAGATGGTGGGATTATGTTGCTTTGCCTGAGGATGTTGATGCTTCCGATGAAGATTCATTTAGGCAGGAAATAAGGGATCTAGCATTTACGGTAACTATGTCAGACCTATTACTTGAAAAACCGTACATTGATGACACGCAATAAGTGGACAAATTTGCTTTGAAAGATGCCATGTTTTAGTCTCTATAGATCTTGTTTCGGCCACTGGTAGGCTGATCATGGCTTCTGTATTTTGCAGTCACTAGAGCTTCTCAAGGATGCGATCTTTGATGCTGAGTGTGCACCATGTATCCTTTTTGGCAGTTACAAGACTTGTTTCAAACTTTCATACCATGAGTAGTTATCGTTGTCATTCGAGTTACCTTAACTTGCTCTAGTGTTTTCCCTTGAGGTGTATGGCCATATAATTGGCATGTTTGAGCTGAACAATCTGTAAGTAAATATATTTCCCCTATTTCATTTTGATGGACGTATATACTCTGTCATCGTTTTTCTCCCTGCCTGAAGCAAATGCCGGTGCCGTATTTGACCTAAATAGTTGCTCCTCCAGTCATACTTCCACCTTTTTCATTCCAGTGATTTGGTCGTTGCATCGCCTGTTGAAGACTATTTCATACACATTGATGATCTTCCAGATGATAAGAAGGTTTGTTTGATGGTTGCCTTAATTCTTTCATGTAAGATGTTTACTCTTGCTCTTACATGGCTTTCTTAACCTGAATGCAATGTACCCCAGGAGGAAGCTGAAAAGGCGACAGCACCATTGCTAGATGCTTTAGATGATGACTATGCAGTTCCTTGTGATGGTATGTGCGACTTCTTCCTCTCAAGTTATTCCTTTCAGAGTACTGCTATGTGCCTTTTTCTATCTGCACAACACTAAAAAAAGTTGTTTCCTTGTGAATTTTTTGCTGCCAGGGACGGCGTTCTTTCCTCTTCAAAGCTGTATGAACCACTCATGCTGTCCAAATGCTAAAGCATTTAAAAGGGACGAGGTGATGTATATTCTACCCTTGAGCTGATTCACCCATTTCCTTACAAAACTGCCAGTCAGCAATGCTGACAAGTAGCTGTTGAACTACCGCCGCAGGATAATGACGGCCACGCCGTGATAATCGCTCTGGGGCCTATCAGCAAGGGCGAAGAGGTAATGTCATTTCTAGTCCTAGTGCTAATCATTCAACGAGAGAAAAATCATATCTCTGGCCAAACTGTTGTTCCACCTGCTGAAGTTCTGTTGCGCTGCTGCAGATCACCATCTCCTACATCGACGAGGATCTTCCGTACGAGGAGCGGCAGGCGGAGCTCGCGGACTATGGGTTCACATGTACCTGCTCCAAGTGCCAGGAGGAAAAGCCCAACTGAGCAGCAAGGCGGGCTGGACTTGCTGCAAATTTTGGTCGTTGTTAGTCGTCGGCGGGCATTGTGCTTGTAATTTATGCTACTGGGTACTTTTGACAAGTTCAAACTGTAAGGGTAGGATTATGCAGAAAGAATTGAGGGTGATGGTATCCTGATTTAAGTGGGTGCTGGGTTAATTAGGCTTTGTCCATGTCAAAACTTCTATCGAAATTGTCAGAATGTAAAACCTGTAGTCGGTGCCAGCACTGGAGGTTATTTTATCTTTTTTTCTTTTTGCAAATAAACTCTTGAATTACTCAAAATCACAAGTTACAATCTCGTCGTACAAGTTCCAAGACCTCATTTGGTCCAGAGCCTAGCCAAACCATAGTTCGGCGGTGCAACCTACCAAAATTGGCCAAAGCATGACTAACATTAGTGCAAAAACGATGAGTATGAGTAATGCAAAAATAGCTTGTTGCTGTTAAAATGGCTGGAGATTTTCATAAGACTCTGAATAATCTAGCAGATACGAAAGACTATGTGAATAGTTTTTAATTTTTTTTCTTACTATTTTCAAATGTCTAGCAGGCTGACAATAGCTGGACGCTGTTAAAACGGCATGCTAGTATGGAATATTGAGATGGAGATAGTCGAGAATTTGAGTGAATGTTGATTTTGCTATTGTTTCTGTTGATAGTTCACGGTTACAGCAGCAACGAACAGAACATGAACAAGCAGAGATCCCAATCAAACAGGTCATCACAACACAATGCAATCATTCTGTATCATGAATTAAAAACCATTTAGCTGCATATATATAAGAAGCATACCACTCTTCCGCTCCATCCAGGTTTTTGCCACAAGTCTTTTCTCCTTATAGGTACGGAAGCCGATAAACTGTGCTGAGCCTGGATGTGGAGCGGTTAAAGCCTGCCTTTCTCAGTTCCTCTTGGATGTCTTGCGGCGCATCATTCGTATCCGTGAGGCTGAGCTGAACAAGGTTTGGTCGGGAGATGCGAAGCTCATTAAACGCGTCGGCAGGCGGCCATTGCACCGGGCCCTCCAGCTCCACCGTCTGAAGATACTGAAGGCCCTGCTCAGTGAAGACACACGGAGGGATCTCATCGCCTTTCAGCTTCAAGTGGCCAAGGAGATGCATCCTCCCGAGAGCAGCCTTGAGTGCGGCCCCGTGCTTAGCATCCTCCAAGCCTTGCAGCTCCAGCGACCGGAGCTTTGTCATCTTGAGCAGCGGGCAGTTGAGCTGGTCCCATTCCCCTTGGTGGTGGGGCTTCACACCATGAACAGTCTGCAGCTCATCCACTTCTTTTCTGATGGGAAAGACCTGGACGGGTGGAAGCTTGAGGTTGTCTGCGAGCACATGCCGCAGTGTCTTCATCGTCCACAAGGAAATGTGGATCTCCTCCACCTGAGTGCCCCTTATGTCCAGTGTCTGCAGATTGGTCAGCCTCTTCATGCTGGACGGGAGATCCTCAAGGTCTTTGCTGTCAACACGCAGGTACCGCAGGTGGACCATGCAGCCAATGTCATCAGGCAACTTGTTAAGTCTCAGTCCCTTTAAGGAGATGAGGCGCATGAACTTGGACCTGCGCAGAAACCTCATGTCATGCCAACGATGCTTCATGTTCACACCTTGGCTGTCATCGCTCTGCTCATCTTCCTCCTCGACCCGACATATGAAGGAACGCAGCTTAGGGAATTTGTTGGTGAGCGTGGTATACCTACCACCAAAGCTCATGAAGGAGAGGCGGCGCACCGATGATGGAACAAAGGCATCATGCATGTCATGGACCTCGACGAAGCCAGCCTCGCGAGCCTCTGAATGCAGGAACCCGTGGAGGTTCCTCTGAACCCTGACCCCCTCTATGCCACCGGCGGCATTCGTATCTTCAATTTGAACAAGGCATCTCAAGACCATTTCCTTGAGGTAGTCATGACCCACCTCCTCCATACTCTTGCCCTTCTGTGGCTTGATGAAACCCTCCGCCATCCACATCTGCACCATCTGACTGGCGTACTGAACAATGTTCTTGGGGAAAGCCGCAAAGTAGAGGAAGCATGACTTAAGGTCGTTGGGAAGGTCTTCAAAGCTTGCCCAGAAGACCCTCTCAATCGTCGTTGTTGTGGACGTGTTAGCTTGTGTTGCAGGGCCTGTCTGCCACTCGATACACTTCCCCTGTACATCTTCAGTTATCTGGTTGCCTCTGCTGTCCTGTTTCTCATCCGTTCCTGGTCCAGGCCTAAGCTGTTGCAGCACTGCTTCCCACTGCCCTGGCTTCTCTTTGAATCGGAGCAGTCCAGCAAGAACCACTATAGCCAGAGGGTAACCCCCTGTTATATCGTAAACGATCCTGTCATACATCCTCGTGTTTCCCTCTTCGTTGGACTCTTCTTTCCTGAAGGACCTCCAGTGCGACATGATCCTGTCGTATATGCCCATGTGTTCACTCTCACTGTATTCTTGTTTCCTCAAGGCCCTCGAACGGAACAACTGTCCGCTCTGTTTTTCATCTAGACGGCTCAACAGGTGGATTTTGTTGACACCGTCTTTGTTCATGCTATTAGCATGCCATGCTACTTCTTCGTACTCACTATCCAATACGAGTACCACACTGCTACCAGTATTGCCAACTGGAAGGCTCGCTCTCACACAGTTGAGCATGGTTTTTGAGGATATCCCACTAAGAATCATCAGGTACTTCTTATTCGCCAGTAAGCGACGGATCTTGCCAGGGGTATGAATGGCTTCCCTTGACTCACCACAGTTTGCTTTTTCTTCTTCTGTGCAATGTTCAGCTATTCTCCGGTAGATTTCCCGGAGAAGATCTTCCGTGCTCGAATCTGGTACGACAGGGTACCCGAATATAAGGTCAAAGTTTTCATGAATTTTGTCACCCAGAACAGATATGAGTGTGCTCTTTCCAACACCACTCTCTCCAAATATGGAGATGAACATTGGCTCTGGATGATCCTCACGAAACAGCATTCCCTCAATAGTCTTCACATGTTCGTCAAGCCCTATGGCGTTTGCACGATCATCCCGCCTGTTCACTGACAGTATTAATTAATGCCAAAAGTTGACTTAAGAAAGCATACTGTATTCCCACAAAAAAAAGGCATACTGTAAAAGGAGTGCGTTGCTACAATTGTGTTCCATAAAGAAAAAGGGCTCCACTTGCTTAAGCTACAATTTGTTTCTTCGTTTATTTTTCTAAACAAAATGACGCCTCAAACGTGTTGCAGAGTATATTATTATAGAATTAAAAACTCCCTAAAAATGTGGAGAATTAGGGGGTGTGACTGGAAGAGGTTGAGAAGAGAGTCATGTACCATGCCGCAATGGCTGTCGTGGAAGATGTCAACGCCGCTAATGATGTATGCTCGATCTTGTATTCCTTTTGGTTCTCCGAAATTTGCTCCAGCCTGCTCTTAATTCTTTTGAGTCGACTAGACAATCCATGCCGGACGATGATTTGAGTCCAGAAGCCCGTCAAGTATTTGCACCATTTTATCAAGCCTTGATAACCCTGGCTTTCTAGATCAACCTGTTATTCAACAAAAATTTCATGGGTAAGATAACAAAAAATATAACAAAGCTGGAACCGGCTTGATCGAGCTACATCTTGGATGCAAACTATATGCAGATCAAAATTGTGGTATTATATGCTATAAAACAAAGTAATAGGCAACATCATGTCTTTATTTTCATTCTTTTCATTTCAATAGTAGAACCAGGGAAATTTGTCTGAAAACAAGAACATGTGAAGTTGTAAGCATGGTCGAAATTTTTCTTATTACTAGATAGTGATAGGGTTCAAAATGACCAAGAATACCAGGACGAGGGTTCTATTTTGAAAGTTTTAGACCAAGATTGAATCATGGCTAGGTCACTCTGGTCCCTTAGATGCTAAACAGATTTAGAAGTTTAGACCAATATGTCTGCTCAATGTGAGTTTCAAGATCTGGTAACGAACAAACTGATGTTGTAGCTGCTAAAGTCATCTCTCCCATACAAATAACCTTTGTTAGAGGGAGATATATTATGGAAGGGGTTTTAATTTTACATGAAACCCTCAATTCTATACACCCCAAAAAGAGAATGCTATGAGTCCAAGCCTCCAAGGTGGACGCTGAAAAAGCTATGATAAAATAAAATGGCCCTTCGTTTATCAAATGCTCAGACTGAAACGCTTCCATGACAAATGGGGTGCTTAGTTATGAAAATAATGGGAGGAGGGTATGCATGTATTAAGGTGAATGATTCTATTGATCCATATTTCCCTGCATGCAAAGGGCTGAGACTGCGGGATTCTTTGTTTCCCCTATTATTTGATTAGCAGCTGATACTCTTGCTATGTTGCTAGATAATGATAGAGATTCTGGTTTACTTAAAGGTCTCTTCGATGATACAGTTGATGGTGATGTCAACATGCTTCCCGTGTGTTGATGACACTATCTCTCTATTGAAGGATAATTTTAGTAGTGCTTATAACTTGAAGTTTATTTTGTGTGATCCTTTAACAAATGCCAGGACTCAAGATATACTTCCATTAAAATGAATTATTTCTATTAGGATATGCTAAGGGAAAAGCTTCAGAATATAGAACTATTTTCTAACTTCCAACGAAATATCTTGGCATCCATGTACATGAAGCTACAATTTCAAACAAATCATGGAAATCTGTAGAGGATAAAGTTGATTTTCTTTTTTGTAAGTGTTGGCAAGGAAAAATGTTGTATAGGGCCAGATTGATTCTTATACGATCTTGTCTTTCTAATATACCTTTGCATATGATGTCCTTGTACAGACTTCTTGATGGTAATAGACAAAGAATGGATTTCTTCATATCTAGACTCCTTTGGCAGGAAAATCATGGAAAGAAAAATTACCATCTAGTTAGATGGTCTGAGGTATTTTAACCTAAGAATCGGGGCGGTTTAGGAATTTTGAACCTATCTTTTGAGTAAAGCACTTTTAGCTAAATGGCTATGAAAACTCTAATGGCATCTGTCAATCTGTTTTGAGGAATAAATATATTGAAAACCAATGTGCTACTAGGGTGGAAACACAAAATGGGGACTCCTAGTTCTGGAGAATTTAATGGATGTTAAGAAATTATTTTACCCCCTATGCCGCGACATTGTTGGCAATGGGATGAATACTCGCTTCTGGGAAGATTGGTGGACAGGGGATAGACCTCTCGTACAAGCTTATCCTAGGCTATATGGTATATGTTTCAGTAAAATACCCCGTTTGTTGATGCATTAAATAATGGCTAGATAGCATACGATTTCGAAGAACTCCGTGGGGAGACTCCTTGCAGTTATTGGAGTCGATTAAACTTTTGTGTGTTGATATGGTCTTGACTGACCAATCTGATATTACAGTAAAACATACTTAAAGGTTGCTGGTCAATCTTCCCCCGCAGCTGGAGAGACACTTTTGTTGCTTCTCCAGTGTGGAAATTAGAAAATTTATGTGGCCTATTCTGAAGAAAAGCATACTTAAGGGCAGGGATGATAATTGTCAACTTTGTGGACAAGTTAAAAGTATCGATCATTTGTTCTTGAGATGCTCTGTAGCTAGACTAATCTGGAATATCATGAAATGCTGCGTAGCTAGATTAATCCGGAATATCATGAAATGCTCTATTAACTTTCAAACGGTTCCTAAGCAGGAGAAATTCTTGCTGATGTACGTGTGGCAGGCTGGCAGCTGTACTTTTGACCATTTGGCATGTTAGAAATGGCGCCTGCTTGGGTTATTACTGATCCTTTCGTACTCACTCATCTGGTTGGCCATTGGCTCAATTTGAAAAAGGTGAGGTGCTGAAAATAGGGGGTAAAGCTCTTGGAGCAAGTAGCAAATGAAGTCTCCCAGAGATGCGCATGGCTGCCGACCTTGAGTAGAAAACTATAAATGCTTGTTGATGGAGAAAGCTTACCTGTTTTGCTGTCTATTAGCCTTGATCTAGCTGAGTTCTAGGTTGATACACCTGCTTGTTAGAGTGGGGGAGGTCCGTCGGCGGCGGTGTCTCTGGCGGCAGACGGCCGGGGTCGGGCCTCATCTCCGGCCGGCAGCGAGGGATGGCACCCGGTGGGGCTGCTCGGAGTAGATAGGGCGGATCTGGCCCGCCCCGGAGCAGGCGGGAGTCCAGATCCGGGCGACCAATCTTTCCGGCGGCGGAGCGGCTTAGAGCTGGGTCTGGTGGGCGCGTGGGGAGAGCTGCCGTAGGTTGGCTTGCTTGGGGCGTCCGAGGCCGGTTGGGGTTGCGCATCTCCGACAAATAAGCCACGCGCATGAAGAAACGGTTTTTAACCACTCCGCGCATCGAACACAACTGCATCTCAAGTTGTTTTCTTCCACCGTCTGATACCGCGCATTGTACAGCGATTCGCCCACGCGAATGTCCACCAACCACCGGATCTGAAATATCTACTCGCGCGCGACTTCTCCATCCTCTCTAGCAAACCCTAGGCGCTCTCCTCGAGCACCCCATTCCGCCGACGAACAGCGTCCGGCGGGGGTTTGCAGCTCGATGCCCACTAGGGGTTTTGACAAAACGCTTGCAAGGTATGTATTGGTATTAAACTTTATTTTTGTAGATGAATTTGTAGTTTGTTGTTTGTAGTGTTAAATTTTAGTTTGAATTCAAATCTGTAGATGAGTTCATCCCACGATTCTTTCGATGAAGGATTCGATCTTCAAGAGGAGGAGGACTTCGCAATGGTCCTGGCTATGCACATCAACAAAAAGCCGAAGCACGGTGGTTCGGCTTTTGGTCGTCAGAAATTATGGAGGGAAAAGATTGATGCCAACAACAGATTGATGAGGAACTATTTTGTGGAGATTCCCATATACCCCGAGTCCTACTTTCGGCGCCATTTTAGGATAAACATCCAGTTGTTCAAACACATTGCATATAGACTGACGAGTCATGATCGGTTTTTTCAGCAAAGGAGGAATGCCGCGGAGAACTCGGGCATAACACCTTTCAAAAGATGACCGTCGCTTTGCGTATGTTGGCATACGGTATTCCGGCAGATCTAGTTGATGATCACTTAGCCATGGGTGAGAGCGACGCCATCATGTGTGTTAAGCGCTTCGCGGTTGGAACCGTGCAAGTGTTTGGTTCGAAATATTTGAGAACTCCCAATGCTGAAGACGCTGCAAGGCTTTTGGAGATGAATAAAGCTCGCGAGTTCCCAGGTATGCTTGGATCAATAAATTGTATGCATTGGAGTTGGAAGAACTGTTCTAAGGCATGACATGGACAATTCCACCGCCAAAAAAAAGGTTTCACTATAATCCTTAAAGCGGTGGCCGATCAGGAAACTTGAATTTGGCATGCTTTTTTTGAATGCCGAGATCTTTGAACGACATCAATGTTGTTCAACGGTCACCACTCGTGAATAGTATTGCAAATGATGAACCGCCACCGGTGCAGTTTGTAGCAAATGGTCATACATACAGCTATGGCTACTATCTTGCGGATGACATCTACCCAAGGTGGCAAACATTTGTGAAGCCATTAAAAAAATAGAAAGGTAAGAAAAATGTTGATTTCCACAATGCTCAGGCGGCGGCCAGGAAAGATGTGGAGAGAGAGCTTTTGGGATTTTGCAAGCCAAATTTGCTATTGTGAGAGGACCGGTTAGATTTTGGAATCAAAATATCCTTTGGTACATCATGAATAATTGTGTGATCATGCATAACATGATCATCGAGAACGAGCGTGGGCAAGATTTGGACTATTCTCAGTATAAGTGGTTGGGACGTCCCATGCGAGTGCGGGGTGGGGTTGAGAGGGTGGCCCGCTTTGTTGCCTCCTATCATGTTATTCGACGTGCCGAAACGCAGGATGAATTTCAGAAGGATCTAGTCGAGGAGTGGTGGGCATGAAATGAGCCACAAAGAGCATGATGTTGTATGTTTGTTGTATAGTTTATTTGTTGTATTGGTCATAAACTATTTGTTGTATTGAAGTTTAATTATTTGTTTGAGTTGTAATAATAATTGAACTATCTTTTTGACGATTTATTTTGTGTTTGTGTTCTTTGTTTCATATTGAATGCAAAATGTTGTTTGTGTTGGGCTCGCACACTTTATTTTGCCGCGCCTGCTGAAGCGGCGCTCTGGCGCGCTAAAAAAAATTTAGCGCTTGGTGAAGCAACTGTGTGGTCCGGCATGCAAAAGGGCTATTTTGGCATTGTAAAAAAAAATTACAAGCCGCTCCGTAGCGCGTTTGTTGAAGATGCTCTAGCTTCTGACTTGTGAGGCTACTCTGCCGAGGTCGGCCCATTGGTCTCATTGCTCGAGCAATTCTTGAAAGCTGATGCAATTCTTCCGTGCCATAAAGCTGAAATAGTTCGCGCGCTGGTATGTGGGTGATCGGAATGAAGTAGGCCATGGCGGAGCAGGGAGGTGTAAAGGATGGATCAAGTCAAATCTAATGGTTAGAAATACTACTACAATATCAGAGTGAGAACACAAGATTTCACTCACTCGAATTCATTTACTCCCTCTGTCCTGAAATATTTGTCGAAGAAATGGATAAAATTGGATGTATTTATAACTAAAATACGTTTAGTTCCTCCGACAAGTATTTCCGGACGAAGGGAGTATATGCTTGCACATTTGTCGTTCGATAGCAAACCCACACGGGCATCATACTAGCTAGTCTACAGAATCACTTGCTACAACTTCTTCATCTGATTTTTTTGTGTATTCTAGAAGAAAGAAATTGTGATTTTTTTTTTCTTTTAGGGGAACATCCAGAAAAACAAATGAATAAATTGATAAAACTGATCAAAAGCAGGGGAGGCACCTCGTGGAAGAACTCATCGAGCGCGTCCTCGACTTGGAAGGCGACATCGCGTGTTTGGCGCACCCAGACGCGGGTGAGCCCGTCGGTGCCACTCCGGCGCTTCCGGTCGGCGTCGCGGATGAAGGCCTGAAGCCACTCCAGCCGGTCGCGCAGCAGCATCATGTCGTCCCCCACCTGAGCCAGCAACTTGGCCTCACTCGCCGCGAGCTCCCCGAACTTGGAGAGCACAGCCGTGATCGCAGTCTCCGCCATGGCTTATTCTCCCTTAACTTGCTCTCTTCTGATCACTTGGCTAAGTCGGGAATAGATCTCGGCGTGTTTGTGTCTATGTAAGGTGCTAATCATCTGCTGGGTTGACCAGCTCAGGTCAACTTGCAAGTCTGTTTTTCTTTTCCCTTTTTCTTTTTGAAGCAACTAGCAAGTCTAGTTAGTTGAACTATTATAACCGGAGCTCGTCATTCCAGATTCAATAATTATACTTAATGACGTAGAGCGAAGACCAGGACTCCCACCAGCCTATGGCTAATTGGCTATGTGAGGACATCGTGCATCTTAGAATTACAATTCTAAGATCGTAACTTGTTTGAAGTGAGAATGGAAACTTCTATTAATCGGAAGTTGCAAATTACAATTTATACTATCCGGAGGACGCGATGCTAGGAAAGGATGCGTCGGTTCCACAGAGAGAGACGCGAGAGGCGTCTGTTGCGGGCGTAATTGCACGCCGTTTGGGAAAGTGGAGATTTTCCTCCTAATTACATGTGCTAATTAATCAAAACACTTTCTTTAACCTACGCTTGACCATGTAGAAATCATCTCATCATTGTCTAGGCGTTGTCATCATCTCAACAGAATTCTTCTCCAAAAGTTCTTTATTAAGATCTTTGATGAGAACCTGAAATATAAACTCACAAAGAGAAAATAGCGTAATGTGATGTCTTGAATAAGGATATCTCAAGAAGAGACTCCCACTAATGCTTGCAAGTCCCAAAGTCATTGCATACCAATTCCATGAACATATTTCTGGAATGTGAATTTGGTAGAGACTTGGTAAATAAATCAGCAAGATTTTCGCATGATTTAATTTGCAAAATGTTTATTTGCCCACTTTGCTCAAGATCATGGGAAAAAACAGTTAGGAGAAATATGCTTAGTGATATTACTCTTGATGTATCCTGTTTGCATCTGTGCAACACATGCCACATTATCTTTATAGATAATGGTAGGTGATTCTATCGAACCAATTCCATATGACTGTCTTATGTGGTTTATCATTCTGTGAAGCCATACACATTCGCGTGTTGCTTCAAATATTGACATTATTTTGGAATGATTGGTAGATGTTGCCATCAGAGTCTATTTCGAAGACTTCCATGATATAGAAGTACCACCATGTAGGAACACAAAGCCAGTATGTGATCTGGCATTATGGGGATCAGATAAATAGCCAGCATCTAGGTATCCAATCGTACCAGAGTCCTGATTTCTCTGGACTTGGAAAAATAGGCCAAGATTCTTTGTGCCTTGGCGATATCAAAAGATATTCTTCACTCCAGACCAATGATGTTTGGTGAGAAATGTGCTGTGTCTAGCAAGTAGATTCATTGCAAATGCAATATCAGGTCTTGTGCAATTTGCAAGATACATAAGCGCTCCAACAACACTGAGGTATCACTACCGCAGGATGCTGCTAACGCGACACTACGATCAGAGACCCTTTCACGAAACTGTGTGCAATGCATTAATCACAGACGGTGGTGTAAAAGAACCGTCAAAAAAGTTACAGAACGTTTGCGATGGCGGAGCCATCAAACACGGTTCAGATTTTAGTTACATGTGCGATGCAGGGCACACGGTTAGTCCATTCGAACTGTTTGCGATGAGGCAAAACAACAGAAATGGGCAGCCATATCAATGTGTGTGTGATATACGACATACAGTTCGCTCTGATGAACTGTTTGCTATTAGGGAGTGCAACAGAAATGCTTAGCCAGATCAAGGTGTGTGTGATATACAACATACGGCTCACTCGGACGAACTGTTTTCGATTAAGGAACACAACAGAAACGGTTCAACTTAACAAGATGTGTGTGATATGCGGCATACAATTCACATAGATGAACTATTTGCGATGAGCCAAAAGAACACAACTGAGACCTGTAAACAAGATGTGTGTGATACGTGGCAAACAACCGACTCGGATGAACTGTTTGCGATCAGAAATTACAACACAAACGGTTAATACAGTAAGTTCGTGTGTGATTATGTGTGTATAAAAAACTGAAAACTGTAAACTAGTTGCTTGTGGTGGCTAGGAGTATCGCACACTATGCGTCTGCGAGTACTCGTGTGCGATGATTAGTAAATTACACATACGTTTCCTTATGTTAATATGTGTGTGAATTTGCAATATGGACATTTAATATGCAAATGCCTTCTGGACATCGGGCACACACTTAAACTCAAAGAACTGTGTATAATACTAATACTTTCCATGAAAATGTAAGAATTTGGCTAACAACATTTGAGTAACATATATATAGTGGTTACACTATTTGACAAAAGAAGGATCTTCATAACATGGTTTTGACAACCATATGGTCCATATCTAGATACTTAACATAGTAACAACTATCACATTTTAAGAGGCTAACGGCCAACAACCATATGGTCCATATCTACATACTTAACATAGTAACAGCTAGCACATTTTAAGAGGCCGAGGGCCAATAATCACAACTATCTGCTGGAAGCAGCTTGATCATGGTGACTCAGCATTTCGTCAATGAAAAAGAAGAGCCCTCCTGTGACTTGGTAGAGCATGAGTAGAACAGTGTCTCCAATTTTCTAAAATGGATGCATCGCCACGACAAGCGAGAACTTGTTAATTTGAATGGTTCCGTTTCTGCGCGAAATGCAGTACCTTGCAATCACTTTGGTGTTATTAGCAGGCACAAGTGTAATTCAACCACGCCGGGAAATTGAACCAGGAACTGCTACAGCGGGCAATTTCTCTTGAAGATATATATAGCTTATGAGCATCAACATTAAAATAAGACTTTTTACCAGCGTTTTGTGCACACAATTGGTCTTGTTCAATGTGTACACCATAGGTATAATTAATCCCATCCAAAATCCAGTGTTCATACACTGTGCTATCTCTGTCAGATTATCAACAAAGTTTATGACATGCTTCAAGTCCTTCCAGTGAAATTTGGTACGCTTAGTAACATACAGATCATTCACTATGCATCCAACATATCCTGCTTAAAAGGTGGAAAGGTATTATTTATTCTGAACATGGCCGAAGAATATATAGTGCGCATAATTTGGTAAATAGAATTTGTTATTGCCTAGGAACGGAGTTAGAAAATGAAATCACAATTGGTTGCTTAAATAGTGATCAATTAGTCAGAACAAATACCCCGGTTTTGCTAAGTAATATGACAGACTGGAGAAAGTTGAAAGGACACTAACCTCGATCAGACTTTGATCGGCTAATGACGTAGTAAAAATCCATGTTAATTAGACCAGGCTGTGGTGCACGCACTAGAATTTTATTGCCAGTTTTCGGTTGATAACACTTAGACATTTTTCTCCAAAGGTCCGCATTAAAATAGGAGTGATAATCTTTATATATGCGTCATTGTATGTCCATGTTGCGTTGTCAATATGACATCCTAGGAGTCATCAACAAAGTAAAGCCCAAGATTTCCTTCTACTCCTGTTCTTGCAAAGCAATGAATATACCGTTTTTAATAAAAATTAAGATCGTAAATTAGATATATTGAAATAACAGAGCAAGTGCAAATGTGGGAGTAACTGATAGAACAGAGCAATATATAGATGAAAACGAAGTATAAACATATATAATTAAAAATAGATAATTTAACAAAGATTTGATGCAAATATATAGATAATGTAGCAACAGACGGTATATGTTCACCAATTTAAGCCATGCCGACCGTGGTAGGTTGATATTGAACATACCAAGCGCTCCCTGTAGTCATTCGGAATGGTGAGATAGAACTTCGATTCTGACTGGCCGCGACCACACTTGCCCGATTTGTGCTTGCACTGTGGACAGATGAATGAACACCCATGAATCAGCTAGAACAAAAATGATTCCACGGTGATTTCCGCCGGTTGATTAACAGCGACGGACGGACTGCGATAAGGGATGAGTGAATGTTTCGCTAAGTTGATTACCTTCTCCATGAGAAAAATCCCCGGCCCAATCCCGCAGAAAACCCCAGTCGACCAGAGTCTAGAATTTCGGTGCAGATAGGCGGCGGAAAGCGATAGGGGCAAAATCCCGTGCCGTTTGGAGCGCGACCTCCGCCCGCCGACAACAGCGCCGTCGAGCTTAGGGTGGCCGCCGCGATAGAAGTTGATGGGGTGCAGAGTTGCGGAGGAGTCCACGATGAGTGGGTGGGGACGAAGGGGGCAAGGATTTCCTTTTTCCTTTTGCATGTGTGAGTGAACACACATGGTTCACAGAGGTGACGAAGATGAATCGTGTGCGATAGTAAATCACCGAGATTCAATGGGAATCCATATTTCCTTTGCCTTTGTCGATGAGTTTTTTTCTATGATGAACATAAACCCTGCTAATCACTGTGTTTAAATTTGGCACTTTTCCGGGTTCATTTACAATATTTAGGGTTATGTGCATTTTCTAGGCATTAATGCACATAATTCAAATTTGAAAAATCGGTGCTTGAAAAGATGCACAAGAACGGTCTAGAAAACCATGGTCGTGCTATTTAGTAAATTCTCATGCCTTTTATAAGGAATGGGCAGATATTTCAAGGAAATGTGTTTACTGGGTACAATACAAAAATGAAATACATGCTTGGAAAACATGACCCCTGGCGTGGTGCCATGGTATGGCCTCACCATGCCCTGGTAAAAAATTGAGAATGCTTGTCTTATGTCGTCATGTACGCTATTCATAAATCGAACCATCACCGAGGAAAATTCATGGTTTCGAGGGGAATCAACAAGATTGAAGGGGTCGGGAATCCAAATTTCCTTCCTAGCTTGTCAATCAGTTTTTTCTACAATCAACATACCCTCTCGAATGCAACGTGCTCAAATTTAGCATCTTTCTGGGCTCATTTACCATATTAGGGGATTATGTGCATTTTCTAGGCATTAATCTATATAATTCAAATTCAAACAATCGGTCCATGAAAAGGTGCACACGAACAACAGTCTGGAAAAACCATACTCATGGTATTTAATAAATTCTCAAGCCTTTTACAGGGAATGTGCAGAGATTTTAAGGGAATGCGTGGCAATAATAGTCAACCAAAACACGTCATTTACTGGGTTAGCAACTATAGAAAAATGAAATACGTGCTTGAAAAACATGATGCCTGGCATGGTGCCATCATGGTATGGCCTCACCATGCCCTGGTTAAAAGCTAAGAAGGTTTGATTAATGTCGTCATGCACGCCCTTCATAAATTGAACCATCACTGAGGAAGTTCCATGCTTTCGAGAGGGAAATCACCAAGATTGAAGGGGAATCCAAATTTACGTCCTAACTTGTCATTCAGTTTTTCTACAATCAACATACCCCCTCGAATGCAACATGCTCAAATTTGGCATCTTTCTGGGCTCATTTACCATATTAGGGGATTATGTGCATTTTGTAGGCATTAATCCACATAATTCAAATTAAACAATCGATGCATGAAAAGGTGCCCACGAATGGTCTGGAAAAACCATACTCATGGTATTTAGTAAATTCTCAAGCCTTTTACAGGGAATGGGCAGAGATTTCAAGGGAATGTGTGGCAATAGTCAACCAAAACGCGTCATTTACTGGGTTAGCAACTATAGAAAAATGAAATACATGCTTGAAAACCATGACGCTTGGCATGGTGCCATCATGGTATGGCCTCACTGTGCCCTGGTTAAAAGCTGAGAAGGTTTGATTAATGTCGTCATGCATGCCCTTCATAAAATGAACCATCACCGAGGAAGTTACATGCTTTCCAGAGAGAAATCACCAAGATTGAAGGGGAATCCAAATTTTCATCCTAGTTTGTCATTAAGTTTTTTCCAACGATCAACATACTGCCTCAGATGCAACGTGTTCAAATTTGACATTTTTCCGGGCTCATTTACCGTATTTAGGGGTTTATTTGCATTTTCTAGGCATTAATGCACATAATTCAAATTCGAACAATTGGTGCATGAAAAGGTGCACAAGAATGGTCTGGAAAACCATGCTCGTGCTATTTAGTACATTCTCATGCCTTTCACAAGGAATGGGCAGATATTTTAAGGAAATGTGTGGCAATAGTCAACCATAAACGCGTCGTTACTGGGTTAACAACTATACAAAAATGAAATACATGCTTGGAAAACATGACGCCTGGCGTGGTGCCATGGTATGGCCTCACCGTGCCCTGGTAAAAATTTGAGAATGTTTTCCTTATGTCTTCATGCACGCCTTTCATAAATCGAACCATCACCAAGGAAGTTTCATGGTTTCGAGGGGGAAATCACCAAGATTGAAGGGGGATCCAAATTTCCTCTGTCCTTTGTCCATGAGTTTTTTTCTACGATGAACATACACCCTGCAAATCACCGCGTTCAAATTTGATACTTTTCCGGGTTCATTTACCATATTTAGGGGATTATGTGCATTTTCTAGGCATTAATGCACATAATTCAAGTTCAAACAATTGGTGCATGAAAGCGTGCACAAGAACATCCTGGAAAACTATGCTCATGCCATTTAGTAAATTCTCATGCCTTTTACAAGGAATTGACATATATTTCAATGAAATGTGTGGAAATAGTCAACCACAAACGTTTGTTAATTTATTGGGTTTTCAACTATAGAAAAAATGTAATAAATGCTTGAAAACATGATGCCTGGCATGGTGCCATGGTATGACCTCACCATGCCCTGGTAAAAATTTGAGAAGGTTTGGCTTATGTCGTCATGCACGCCCTTCATAAATTGAACCATCGCCGGGGAAGTTCCATACTTTCGAGAGGGAAATCACCAAGATTGAAGGGGAATCCAAATTTTCTTTGTTCTTTGCCATGGAGTTTTTTTTCTACGAAGAACATACACCCTTCAAATCACCGTGTTCAAATTTAGCATTTTTTCAGGCTCATTTACCATATTTAGGGGATTATGTGCATTTTTAGGCATTTGGCACATATAAATCCAATCCAGCTACAGCTGCACGGATGTGATGTGAGGGACGTGGATTGCTTTTTGATTGCGGTGTATCCTACGGTGCACATGCATGATCCGCGTGGCTGGGGTTCCTGCCAATCATAACACAACACACAATAACCTCAGCGCACACTGTTTCAGGAAGCGACGGAGATGAACCGTGTGCGATAATGAACGAGCAAAAAATTGTAAGGGAAGCCAAATTTCCTTTGTCATTTGTCGTTGAGCTCTTAAAAACCACCGCACTGTACGGATGCCCGGCCCCTCCGTCCCCGAGCTCTCTCCAAGCGTTGTTCATGGCACCGCGGCGCACAGTAAAAGCGATGGCATCCCGCTGCACCGCGTTCCTCGCCGCCCGCGGCCGCACACATGGTAAGGAAGCGATGCCATCTCGCCGCGTCGAGTTCATCACCGCCGGCAGCCACACAGTTACGTGGGCGGACTTTGAGGCTTCCATGGCCGAATGGGCGGTGGATCTAGAGGCGGCCAAAGCCACACAGGAGGATCAGAAAAGGCAGAAAGCAGCCAAGAGAAGAGAGTCCCGCCGCCGCAAGAAAGAAGAGGCCGCACACCGTGGTGAGGAGAGCTTGGCGGAGATCGAAGCACGGTGTGCTGCCGCCTACAAGGCCGGGAAGGAGAATGCCGGCGTCTGGCTAGCATGCCCTGATAGCAGCATGTGAGAAGTAGTTTAAGTTTGTAGTATTAGAGCAAATTACCAGTAGTACTTTAAGTTTGTAGTATTAGCGTACAATGTCCGTAAGAGCATCCTTTGAGGGCTTTAAGCGTTGATTAGCATGTGTGCCCGTGTGCGTTTTTTTGCGTTAATCATTAGAAGATCACAAAACACACGGTTTCTATGTCATACCCATGTGCATATTTTTGCGTTATTGATCCATAAGTCAGTTACCTGTGCGATGGTTCCTAATAAATCAGGCGTACCATTGACCGAAAAAAATTGACTACACATGTACATTTTTTTGGAGGCGGGATTTGCCAATTTTCTGTTTCTCGCACACGAGTATCTTACGTGCTTCGTCTGTGTTGTGTGTTTCCCCAGCCCAAGTTTCAAGTTTCGCAGCGAAATTTTCGTTAGGCGTGTGATTTCAGAATTTATTCCTCCAACCACATCCCCACCCACCAAATTTCCTCAGTATCTCCCGCCCCCACCTACCCCCCTAATACGTCCATTTTTCATCATGCTTTGATATTGAAATTTATTGCATTATGGGCTGTTATTACACATTATGTCACAATACTTATGCCTTTTCTCTCTTATTTTACAAGGTTTAAATGAAGAGGAAGATTGCCAGTAGCTGGAATTCTGGGCTGGAAAAGGAGCAAATCTTAGAGACCTATTCTGCACAAATCCAAAAGTCCTAAAACTTCACGGAGGCATGTTTTGGAATTAATAAAAAATACTGGCGAAAGAATCAACCAGAGGGGCCCCACACCCTGGCCACGAGGGTGGGGGCATGCCCTACCCCCTGGGCGCACCCCCTGTCTCGTGGGCCCCCTGGCAGGCCTCTGGTGCCCATCTTTTACTATATGAAGTCTTTTGCCTTGGAAAACAAATCGGAAGGAAGCTTTCGGGACGAAGCGCCGCCGTCTTGAGCCGGAACCTTGGCGGAACCAATCTAGGGCTCCGGTGGAGCTGTTCTGCCAGGGAAACATCCCTCCGGGAGGGGGAAATCGTCACCATCGTCATCTCCAACAATCCTCTCATTGGGCGGGGGTCAATCTCCATCAACATCTTGACCAACACCATCTCCTCTCAAACCCTAGTTCATCTCTTGTATCTGATCTTTGTCTCAAAACTTTAGATTGGTACCTGTGGGTTGCTAGTAGTGTTGATTACTCCTTGTAGTTGATGCTAGTTGGTTTATTCGATGGAAGATTATATGTTCAGATCCTTAATGCATATTAATACCCCTATGATTATGAACATGAATATGATTTGTGAGTAGTTACATTTGTTCGTGAGGACATGGGAGAAGTCTTGCTATAAGTAGTCATGTGAATTTGGTATTCGTTTGATATTTTGATAAGATGTATGTTGTCTTTCCTCTAGTGGTGTTATGTGAACGTCGACTACATGACACTTCACCATTATTTGGGCCTAGGGGAAGGCACTGGGAAGTAATAAGTAGATTATGGGTTGCTAGAGTGACAAAAGCTTAAACCCTAGTTTATGCGTTGCTTCGTAAGGGGCTGATTTGGATCCATATGTTTCATGCTATGGTTAGGTTTACCTTAATTCTTCTTTCGTAGTTGCGGATGCTTGCGAGAGTAGTTAATCATAAGTGGGATTCTTGTCCAAGGAAGGGCAGCACCCAAGCACCGGTCCACCCACATATCAAATTATCAAAGTAACGAACGTGAATCATATGAGCGTGATGAAAACTAGCTTGACGATAATTCCCATGTATCCTCGGGAGCATTTTCCTTTATATAAGAGTTTGTCCAGGCTTTTCCTTTGCTACAAAATGGATTGGGCCACCTTGCTGCACCTTATTTACTGTTATTGCTTGTTACCCGTTACAAATTACCTTATCACAAAACTATCTGTTACCGATAATTTCAGTGCTTGCAGAGAATACCTTACTGAAAACCGCTTGTCATTTCCTTTTGCTCCTCATTGAGTTCGACACTCTTACCTAAAGAAAGGACTACGATAGATCCCCTATACTTGTGGGTCATCAAGACTCTTTTCTGGCGCCGTCGCCGAGGAGTGAAGCGCCTTTGGTAAGGAAAATTTTATATAGTGTGCTGAAATTTACTGTCACTTGTTACTATGGAAAGTAATCCTTTGAGGGGCTTGTTCGGGGTATCTTCACCCCGACCAGTAGAGCAAAGAGTTTCTCCTCAAGCTACTGAATCTACTGAAAATGTTTACTTTGAAATTCCTTCGGGTATGATAGAGAAACTGCTAGCTAATCCCTTTATAGGAGATGGAACATTGCATCCCGATTTGCACCTAATCTATGTGGATGAAGTTTGTGGATTATTTAAGCTTGCAGGTATGCCCGAGGATGTTATCATGAAGAAGGTATTCCCTTTATCTTTGAAGGGAGAGGCATTGACATGGTTTAGGCTATGTGATGATATGGGATCATGGAACTACAACCGATTGAAATTGGAATTTCATCAGAAGTTTTATCCTATGCATCAGGTTCAACGTGATCGTAATTATATATATAATTTTTGGCCTCACGAAGGAGAAAGCATCGCTCAAGCTTGGGGGAGGATTAAGTCAATGTTATATTCATGCCCCAATCATGAGCTCCCAAGAGAAATTGTTATTCAAAATTTTTATGCTCGACTTTCTCTCAACAATCGCTCCATGCTCGATACTTCTTGTACTGGTTCTTTTATGATGAAGAATACTGAATTCAGATGGGATTTATTGGAAAGAATTAAACGCAAATCTGAAGATTGGGGTCTTGACGAATGTAAGGAGTCAGGTATGACACCTAAGTTTGATTGTGTTAAATCTTTTATGGATACCGATGTTTTCCGTGAATTTAGCACTAAATATGGACTTGACTCTGAGATAGTAGCTTCTTTCTGTGAATCATTTGCTACTCATGTCGATCTCCCTAAGGAGAAGTGGTTTAAATATCATCCTCCCATTGAAGTAAAAGTAGTTGAACCTATTAAAGTTGAAGAAAAGACTATCACTTATAATGTTGATCCTATTGTTCCTACCGCTTATATTGAGAAACCACCTTTCCCTGTTAGAATAAAGGATCATGCTAAAGCTTCAACTGTGGTCAATAGAGATACTATTTCACCAGTTAGGATTGTTAGAGATGTTGAAGTCTTGTGTGGGAAAGTTAAATATCCTGCTGATTTTCTTGTTCTTGGTTCCCCACAAGATGACTTTTGTCCCATTATATTTGGTAGACCTTTCTTGAATACTGTTAATGCTAGGATAGATTGCGAAAAGGATATTGTTACGATTGGGTTAGGGGATATGTCTCATGACTTTAAATTTGCTAAATTTTGTAGACAACTCCATGATAAAGAATCGCCTAGTAAGGATGAAATTATTGGTCTTGCTTCTATTGCCGGGCCTCCTAATAATTCTTTAGAACAATATTTGCTAGACCATGAAAATGATATGTTTATGAATGAAAGAAGGGAAATAGATGAAGTATTCTTTAAACAGGGACCTATTTTGAAACACAACTTGCCTGTTGAAATCCTAGGGGATCCTCCACCACCCAAGGGTGATCCCGTGTTTGAGCTTAAACCATTACCTGATACTCTTAAATATGCTTATCTTGATGAAAAGAAGATATATCCTGTTATTATTAGTGCTAACCTTTCAGAGCAGGAAGAGGAGAAATTATTGAAAACTCTGAAGAAGCACCGTGCTGCTATTGGATATAGTCTTGATGACCTTAAGGGCATTAGTCCCACTCTATTCCAACACAAGATAAAATTGGAGAAAGATGCTAAACTGGTTTTGATCACCAACGACGGTTAAATCCTAAGATGAAAGAAGTGGTAAGAAAAGAAATACTAAAGCTTCTGGAGGCAGGTATAATTTATCCCGTTGCTAATAGTCAGTGGGTAAGTCCTGTCCATTGTGTCCCTAAGAAGGGAGGTATTACTGTTGTTCCTAATGATAAAGATGAATTGATCCCACAAAGAATTGTTAAAATTTATAGGATGGTAATTGATTTCCGCAAATTAAATAAATCTACTAGAAAAGATCATTACCCTTTACCTTTTATTGATCACAAGCTAGAAAGATTATCTAAACATACCCATTTTTGCTTTCTAGATGGTTATTCTGGTTTCTCTCAAATACCTGTGTCAAAAGAGGATCAGGATAAGACCAGTTTTACTTACCCTTTCGGTACCTTTGCTTATAGATGTATGCCTTTTGGTTTATGTAATGCACCTCCTACCTTTCAAAGATGCATGATGGCTATATTCTCTGATTTTTGTGAAAAGATTGTTGAGGTTTTCATGGATGATTTTTTTGTATATGGAACTTCTTTTGATGATTTCTTGAGCAACCTTGATCAAGTTTTGCAGAGATGCGAAGAAACTAATCTTGTCTTGAATAGTGAGAAGTGCCACTTTATGGTTAATGGAGGTATTGTCTTGGGGCATAAAATTTCTGAAAGAGGTATTGAAGTTGATAAAGCTAAAGTTGATGCTATTGAAAAGATGCCATGTCCTAAGGACATCAAAGGTATAAGAAGTTTCCTTGGCCATGCCGGTTTTTATAGGAGGTTCATTAAATACTTCTCTAAAATTTCTAGGCCTCTGACTAACCTCTTACAAAAAGATATTCCTTTTGTCTTCGATGATGATTGTGTAGAAGCATTTGAAATACTTAAGAAAGCTTTGATTTCTGCACCTATTGTTCAGCCACCTGATTGGAATTTACCCTTTGAAATTATGTGTGATGCTAGTGATTATGCTGTAGGTGCTGTTCTAGGACAAAGAGTTGATAAGAAACTAAATGATATCCAATATGCTAGTAAAACTCTAGACAATGCCTAGAGAAATTATGCTACTACTGAAAACGAATTTTTAGCAGTTGTATTTGCTTGTGATAAGTTCAGACCTTACATTGTTGACTCTAAAGTAACCGTTCACATTGATCATGCTGCTATTAAATATCTTATGGAAAAGAAAGATGCTAAACCTAGACTTATTAGATGGGTTCTCTTACTACAAGAATTTGATTTGCATATTATTGATAGAAAGGGAGCTGAGAACCCGCTATGCATAACTTGTCTAGGTTAAAAATGTTCTTGATGACCCACTACCTATTGATGATAGCTTTCCTGATGAACAATTAGCTGTCATAAATGTTCTCGTACTGCTCCATGGTATGCTGATAACGCTAATTACATTGTTGCCAAATTTATACCACCTAGTTTCACATACCAGCAAAAGAAAAAGTTTTTCTATGATTTAAGACATTACTTTTGGGATGACCCACACCTTTATAAAGAAGGAGTAGATGTTGTTATTGGACGTTGTGTACCTGAGCATGAAGAGGAACATATCCTACGCAAGTGTCACTCCGAGGCTTATGGAGGACACCACGCTGGAGATAGAACTGCACATAAGGTATTGCAATCCGGTTTTTATTGGCCTACTCTCTTCAAAGATGCCCGTAAGTTTGTCTTGTCTTGTGATGAATATCAAAGAATCAGTAATATTAGTAGACGTCAAGAAATGTCTATGAATTATTCACTTGTGATTGAACCATTTGATGTTTGGGGCTTTGATTATATGGGATCGTTTCATTCCTCTAATGGGTATACACATATTTTAGTTGCTGTTGATTACATTACTAAGTGGGTAGAAGCTATTCCAACTAGTAGTGCTGATCAAACACCTCTATTAAGATGCTCAAAGAAGTTATTTTTCGAGGTTTGGAGTCCCTAGATACTTAATGACTGATGGTGGTTCACATTTTATTCATGGTGCTTTCCTTAAAATGCTTGCTAAATATGATGTTAATCATAGAATTGCATCTCCATATCACCCCAGTCTAGTGGCCAAGTAGAACTGAGTGATAGAGAGCTCAAATTAATTTTTGCAAAAGACTGTTAATAGATATAGAAAGAATTGGTCCAAGAAACTTGATGATGCATTATGGTCCTATAGAACTGCATATAAAAATCCTACGGGTATGTCTCCTTATAAAATGGTTTATGGAAAAGCTTGTCACTTACCTCTCGAACTAGAACATAAGGCGTATTGGGCCATTAAAGAGCTCAATTATGATTTCAAACTTGCCGGTGAGAAGAGGCTATTTGACATTAGCTCACTTGATGAATGGAGAACTCAAGCCTATGAGAATGCCAAACTGTTTAAAGAAAAAGTCAAAAGATGGCATGTGAAAAGGATACAAAAGCGTGAGTTTAATGTAGGTGATTATGGTTTGCTATTCAACTCTCGTTTAATATTTTTTGCAGGAAAACTTCTCTCTAAATGGGAAGGCCCTTATGTTATCGAGGAGTTCTATCCGGTGCCATAAAAATCAACAACTTCGAAGGCACAAATCTGAAGGTGGTGAACGGTCAAAGGATCAAACGTTATATCTCAGGTAATCCCATAAATGTTGAAACCATTGTTATTGAAACCGTAACCCCGGAGGAATACATAAGGGACACTTTCCAGAACGTTTCAGACTCTGAAAAGGAATAGGTATGTGGTACGGTAAGTAAACCGATTCCAAAACAGTTCTAATAGCATTTTTTCTCCGTGTTGGAATATTTAAAAAAATAGGAAAAATGAGAAGTAGTCCGGGAAGGACACGAGACATCCACTCGGGTGGAGGGTGCGCCCCCCTGCCTCATGGGCACCTCGTGTGCTCTCCGGACTCCATTTTCTTGTAGGATACTTCTTTTGGTCAGTAAAAATTCATTATATAATATCCTGAAGGTTTTGACCATCGTACCACACAAATATCCTCTGTGTTTGTTTTGAGCTATTTCTGTAGCAGATTTGGAGCAAGATGTCATCTCAGGATTCCGACGGAGAGAGCTATGTCTCACATCTCATTGCTGAACCAAAGACCTATGGGGATCTATCTCCTTGTGGTCGAACTACAGATGATGAGGAGGATGCTCATTTGATGAGGATCAATGATTCAAGTTAGCAGGAGGAGGGTGTCCCTCTACCTCAACCTGGGGATATGCACGTGAAGTTCAAGAAGTCTAGTCTCCCTAAGAGGGTTAAACTGTCTAACAACGGATCTATTCCTTCTCGTTTTCGGCAGAAAAGCAAAGGAGATTTATGTGACAAGATATTGAAGCTGGAATCGGAGGTCGATGATTTAAAGGAGGAAATTGCTCTCCTCAATTACAATATGAAGAAGCTGAGGGCACAATTGTCATAGTCACCACCATCATCACCTCCAAAGAAAGAGACATAAGCACATGGGTATGGGCACTCCCCTTGGCAACTGCCAAGCTTGGGGGAGGTGCCCCGGTATTGTATCACCATCACACTCCTATCTTTATCGTTTTTCTTAGTTCGATCCTTTTGGTAATATCTTGATCTATTAGAATAAAGTTTTAGTATGATTTAGTTTTGAGTTTTGCTTTATGATCCTTCTATGTAATCGAGTCCGTGAGCCATATATATAATAAAGATTAGTGTTGAGTCAAGGGCTTGATTATCCTGTTATGATCTTGAGGGAATTAAAGAAAAAAGAGAGCATAAAAAGAATTAAAGAGATCATATTGATCTTATGGAGAGTAATGAGTTCACATATAAAGAGTATGATGAATAAAGATTGTTGAGAGTTGACAAACATAGTTTTGGTCATCGTTGCAATTAATAGGAAGTAATAAAGAAAGAGAGGCTTTCACATATAAATATACTATCTTGGACATCTTTTATGACTGTGAGCACTCATTAAAATATGACATGCTAAAAAGTTGATGTTGGACAAGGAAGACAACGTAATGGGTTATGTTTTCTTATATCCGAAATAAAGTATATTGTCATGGATCATCCAACATGTTGAGCTTGCCTTTCCCCCTCATGCTAGCCAAATTCTTTGCACCATGTAGAGATACTACTTGTGCTTCCAAATATCCTTAAACCCAGCTTGCCATGAGAGTCCACCATATCTACCTATGGATTGCGTAAGATCCTTCAAGTAAGTTGTCATTGTTACAGGCAATAAAAATTGCTCTTTAAATATGTATGATTTATTAGTGTGGAGAAAATAAGCTTTATACGATCTTGTGATATGGAAGTAATAAAAGCGACAGACTGCATAATAAAGGTCCATATCACAAGTGGCACTATAAAGTGACGTTATTTCGCATTAAGATTTTGTGCATCCAACCATAAAAGCACATGACAACCTCTGCTTCCCTCTGCGAAGGGCCTATCTTTTATTTTTGTCTTATGCCTTATGCAAGAGTCATGGTGATCTTCACCTTTCCTTTTTACATTTTATCCTTTGGCAAGCACATTGTGTTGGAAAGATCCTGATATATACATCCAATTAGTTGTAAGTTATCATAAACTATTATTGTTGACATTACCCTTGAGGTAAAAGGTTGGGAGGCAACACTATAAGCCCCTATCTTTCTCCATGTCCGATTAAAACTCCATACCCATAAGTATTACATGAGTGTTAGCAACTGTGAAAGACTAAATGATAGTTGAGTATGTGGACTTGTTGAAAAGCTCTTATATTGACTCTTTCCGATGTTATGATAAATTGCAATTGCTTCAATGACCGAGATTATAGTTTGTTAGTTTTCAGTGAAGTTTCTGATTCATACTTGACACTGTGAATAGATTGTTACTTTAGCATAAGAAGTCATATGAAATGCATCCTACTACCGGGTGTAGCTACACCCATCTCTCATATTCTACCATGTGGTAGTATATACTCTACTTTACTATTTTTAGTATTTTCACATACAATATCTAAGGTACTCCAAAGTGAGTTATATGAAAAAATTGCAAGTGAGCCCATAGTTTTATCGTATTTGTGAAATACGTACATATTTGTACGCAAAATGAAGTATGCACAAAATATGATACATACTACCAAAAAAAGTATATATACTACCTAAACATTCTTATATACTACATACTACGCGTACCTACTCTTCGATATGATATATATACTACCTAGAACGTATGAAACAAAAGTGGGAGTAGCTACACCCGGTAGTAGGAACAATTTGTCATATATATATATATGTATGTATGTATGTATGTATGTATGTATGTATCTGGGCTATTCTATTACGCGTAACTGAATATTATTCTGTTACCCTACTTGAACTGAAGTGGTTCACAGGTTGGACTGACGTGTTTTTCAACCAGAACTGATCTTCCTGCGTGCACGATGGACGGAAATAGGGGATGCAACGTCGAGCTTCCGGTCGTTCTCCGGCGCGATGCTGCGGGCCATTCGTTGCTAGAGGAGACATGTAAGGGGTTCCGCGTCAAGCCGCCACTGGATGTGTTTTATGATCTGTAGTCACCGGAGGTGATGGCGTGGGCATTTTGGCGGCGGACGTGTTTTGGGCGTCAGTGTTTACTGTGGTGTTCGTGGGCCTCAATTTACGTCGTGTTTGTTGTTTTTGATGTGAGAATTATCGGTATGTTAGAGTTTTTTGAGATTATCTTCATCTGTAATTTATGATTACAAGTTTTTGTGTTCTTGGTCGTTTTCCACGCCCGCCATGGAAATCTGTTCTTCTTTTTCTGTTGTTTTACTTTCGAATTGGTGTTGCAGGGAGAGATATAAGGATTGTATGAAAAGATTTGCGTTGTTAATTTTGCTTCTTTGAGTTGTTTCTACCCCGGATTCCCATGTTATTTTGTCGTTGGCAGTGGTGGTGTATGGCGGCTGACTGTAAGCTGCGATTTCTTGTAATCTGGTCAAACTGTGTAATTAAGTTGCGTGTTTTTCAGTGTTGTTTTGAATTGCTACTATTTGTGTAGTTGGACTGCTGCGTGTCAAAGTTGTATTCTTGTGTGTTGACATTGGAGCCGCATCGATGGCTCTGCACTTTGATTATAAAGCCCGAGCCCTCTGTCAGTTTCATTCTACGAGCTGCAACCAAAGAAAAGCGAGATGGATCCTGAGCTGGGAGAGGTCACAGAGGAGGAGGGGGACGCCATAGATGTGAGGGCTGCAGTAGCAGAGCAGAGGAGGAGGAGGCGCAGGCGCAGGCAGATGGCGCGACGTGCTGCCGAGGAGGAATTGGAGGCAGAGTTCAACAGACGGCTTGCGCGTGAGGTGATGGATACTTGCAACTCCAATGAATTGGAGCTTCTTTTCCCAGAGGGCAGGGGAAGGAACCATATTCAGATCATTAGTTGGGCTAGGGCGAGAGCAGCCACGGCTCCACATCCATCCACCAGGGCAAAATGGCGTCGTTTCTTTGATTGTTATGACTAAAGTAGTGAATATTATGTTTTTAAGATTTTTGTTGTGAGAGAGCAGATGTTTGAATGACTAAATGAATTCAACTGTTTTTGTCTCTGAATGTGTTGTTTTGTCTGCATATGTTCGACATGTGCACCTTTGAACTGCTTGTTTATCTGAAGTTGAACTGATTTGCGGTGAAATGTTGCATGGCTTGTGTAATAACTATTTCGTACCAGCTGGCTGTCCATCTGCCTATTTATTATTTTTATAATCTGCGAGTCTCCCTGACTATAAATGCTATCCATCTATGTGTGGTGTGTGGCCAAGTCTTCCCCCTCCTTTTTCTTCCTTCTTCCAGAATCAGATCTAGGTTCCTCTCCTTCTCTTCGTTGCCTTTTTCTCTGTTCCTGTGTGTTCCATGGAGGATTGTTCATGCGGATGCCTGGCAAAGATGGCGCGCATAGCTGACGGCTATGTGTACGAGTCTGGTTTGGAGCTCACTCGGACTCAGCGGCGTGGGCAACTTTCTTGTCTGCTGTACAGCAACCATGGGTTTCGTACACCCTATGTTTGTCGCCTGACGGATAGTGACTTGAAGGAATCATGGGTATGCGTTTCTATTCGTTTTGTTTTCTACTTTCTTGTTGGTTTATGTTTGAATCCCATGGACTGGATGTGCAGTTTTGTCTTATGAATAGCTTGTCTTTATTTTTTTAATTTGGTTTTGTCAGATTTAACAGTAGGGATTTCTGTGTGTATTTGTTCATTACTTACCAGTATTTTATCAATTTTTGTATAATCCCTGATCTGTTTATGAATAGATGTTTTTACTGTAGGTGTATTGATATGTATATTTCTTCAGTTTAGTCAGTTCACATGTCTAGTTAGTTTTGTGTTATTGTTTTGGTTTAGATTTTTTTTTCATTTTAGTTTGTTATGCAAATCGTTCCTATATCTGTGTAAAAATTCAGTTATGTCGGTGTTCATTTTGTTTTGTACTCCCATGCCCATTTGCAGAAAATGTCACCCAGATCGGATTGTTGCTCCTAGTTCCGGTGTTTCAAGATGGTGACTTGAGACAAGAATGGGTATCAGTTGATGGATGTTGCCTACCACATCGACTTTGATGGTTGCATCAACCTAACTACTGGGTGGAAGGAGTTTGTGCTGAGTCTGGATTTGAGGATGGTGATGTGGTTATGGTTATGTTCTCAAGAGAAGACGACTCTCTGACGTTCAGAATTTATGTGTTATAGGTTTAAATGTGGCAAATGACTCCGGTTGTGAGATTTGTGTGTGGTTGATTATGTTGCAATATTTTTTCTTTTAAAACATTTGCATGTGAGATTGTTGAATTGTATGGTATTATCAGAATGGTATGGAACAAGTTATGTAATGTTTTTCCTATTGTTCTGCTCAAGTATAACTGTTTTTATTTATACATTCTTTATATTAGTACTGGAACAATTTCTATAGTTGAACTGATGGGCATCCTTTGTTTTGACTGGTATATTTTTCATGTTCATTACTCGCAGACGGTGCTATACGCTGATGATTTTTTTAAATCCCCTTTTTGTTATTTAGTTTGCTGAACTTACATTCTGTTAATGATAGTACTGATCTATTTTAGGTTGTCAATTACCAATCAAATTTGTTTGTTGTATAATATTTTTTCTTACTTTTTTACATGAATTTTGGAGCACATTTTTTTATTTTTTATGGATGAATAATGATAGTTTTGGTATTTTATAAAATTAAAAAATTTAATCGTTGCTGCACAGATACTATTTTTTTGTACTTGAACCTCATGAATTGTAGTAGTTGAACTTTTTGTAAATTCGCTTGTGAATTTTTATTTACAGTCTTATATTTTTTTACTTCTTACCATTAAGATTTGTTTGAACTTTTTACAATATTTTGTTTATTAACTGATTTTTCTTGTGAGTTTTTTTAAATTATCTGCATTTTTATTTCTTGTGAATTGTATGGTATTATCAAAATGGTTTGGAACAAGTTATGTACTATTTTTCCTACTGTTCGCTCAAGTATAACTGTTTTTATTTATACATTATTTATATTAGTACTGGAACAATTTCTATAGTTAAACTGATGGGCATCCTTTGTTTTGACTGGTATATTTTTCATGTTCATGACTCGCACACGGTGCTATATGCTGATAATTTTTTTAGAACCCCTTTTTGTTATTGAGTTTGCTGAACTTACATTCTGTTAATGATTGTACTGATCTATTTTAGGTTATCAATTACCAATCAAATTTGTTTATTGTATAATATTTTTTTCTTACTTTTTTACATGAATTTTGGAGCACATTTTTTCTTTTTTATAGATGAATAATGATAGTTTTGATATTTTATAAAATTAAAAAAAATTAAACTTCGCTACACAGTACTTTTTTTTGTACTTGAACCTTATGAATCGTAGTAGTTGAACTTTTTGTAAATTCGTTTCTAAACTTTTTATTTACAGTTTATATTTTTTTTACTTCTTACCATTAAGAATTGTTTGAACTTTTTACAATATTTTTGTTTATTAACTGATTTTTCTAGTCAGTTTTTTTAAAAATTATCTGCATTTTTTATTTTTTGTCGTGCGTGATCTGCTAGAATTTTGTAATGGGGCGAAGTACTTTGTTGGTCCATCGGCCTGGGTCATTGTTTTTGGCCCGGATAGCTCGTCCCGCGCGGCTGTGCAGCACGGCGTGCGCGTGAGCTATGTGTTTAGTCCCACCTCGCTAGTCGAGGGGGCTCTAGACTTGTTTATAAGCGTAGCCGAGGCTCATCAGTCGAAATCCTCTGAACACTTACCAGAGCGCTTATACACGGCGCTCGCTCTCTCTCTCTCTCTTGACCTGTGGGCCCTGGACGGCAGGCCCTGCGGTTGTGCGGATTACTAGGGATTCGCCCACGGGCTCGAGTTCAAGTTATCTAGCATTGTCAGGGCCTGCGCCTGTCCTTGGGCGGTCAATTTTTTCATTTTTTGTTGTTTGAATCTAGTACTTGACTACACCAGCAACTTGGACTGGTACTTTTTGGTCCTTGGGCGGTCAATTTTTTCTTTTCTTTTTTTTGTTTGTTTGAATATAGTACTTGACTCCACTAGTAACTTTGACTGGTACTACGCATGTCTAAATGAGCGCACTGCCGCGTTAGCGCGAGGTCGAGCCAGGAACGAGTCGTAGCAGGCGACGACACGGCGTGCCGCGGCGTCACATGTGGAGGCGAGTCCGTAACATGACTTGCCCCCGCACCGCACCGTACCGAGGGGCATAGTTGTACTGACACATCTTCCTTGTATGGACTTTGCCCCATTATCTATCTTAGGGGTGTGGGTGCGTGGGGGGCAGAATAACCGCCTGCGCTGTCAACGAGCGCACTATCGCGCTAAGTTAGCGAGGCCGAGCCGGCGGGGGAGGGGGTCGGGACCCTCCCCATCCGGCGAGGCCGAGCCAGAACGAAGTCAGAGAAGAGCGACGACGCTGCGTGCATGGCGTCAAGATGCGAGGCAAGTCTATAACATGACTTGCCCCATTATCTATCTTAGGGGTGTGGGTGCGTGGGGAGGGGGACATGACTTGCCCTGCACCGCACTGCATCGAGGGTCATAGTTGTCTTCAAACATCTTCCTTGTATGGACTTTGCCCCATTATCTATCTTAATGGGTGTGGGTGCGTGGGGGGGGGAGGAAACATAACTTGCCCCCGCACCGCACTGCATCGAGGGGCATAGTTGTCTTGACACATCTTCCTTGTATGGACTTTGCCCCATTATCTATCTTAGGGGTGTGGGTGCGTGGGGGAACAGAATAACCGTGACCGCGCTTATCAAACGAGTGCACCGCTGCAAGCGCGAGGCCGAGCCGGGGGAGGGAGGGAGGGAGGGGAGGGGGGGGGAGGGGGGGAGGGTCGGGACCCCTCCCCATCCCGGCGAGGACGAGCCAGAACGAGCAGAGCCGTGGCGACGACGCGGCGTGCCGCGGCGTCGCATGCAGAGGCGAGTCCGTAACATGACTTGCCCCATTATCTATCTTTGGGGTGTGGGTGCGTGGGGGGGCATGACTTGCCCCGGCACCGCACCGTACCGAGGGGCATAGTTGTACTGACACATCTTCCTTGTATGGACTTTGCCCCATTATCTATCTTAGGGGTGCTTGGTGCGTGGGGGGAGGGAACATGACTTGCCCCCGCCGCACTGCATCGAGGGGCATAGTTGTACTGACACATCTTCCTTGTATGGACTTTGCCACATTATCTATCTTAGGGGTGTGGGTGCGTGGGCGGGAAACATGACTTGCCCCCGCATCGCACCGTACCGAGGGGCATAGTTGTACTGACACATCTTCCTTGTATGGACTTTGCCCCATTATCTATCTTAGGGGTGTGGGTGCGTGGGGTGGGGGGGAACAGAATAACCGCACTGCGCCTGTCAAACGAGCGCACTGCCGCGTTAGCGCGAGGCCGAGCCGGGGGAGGGGGGGAGGGACCCCCCTCCCCATCCCGGTGAGGCCGAGTCCGTAACATGACTTGCCGCCATTATCTTATCGTTATATTTTAGGGGAAAAACCAGCACCGTTATGAATTATTTTTTCATTTGTACTTTTTTGATAATTGTTTTGTATTGTTGTGAGTTATTATTTGTACTTTAGCCATTTATTTTCTCCATCTATATTAATTTTTTTATTGTATTTGATTTTTGGTATTATCTTTTGTAACTGCCCAGAGATAGTGGGCTTCGCCACGGTTGTGGGCTTTAGCCGTCCATTTTCTCCCACTCATCTTTTAACCCTCCCACTCACCTTTTAACCTCCGATCTTCCCTGTTCCGCTCCTCTCCCCTCCCCAAATCGATTCCGTCTTCGTTCCCCTCTTCTTCTCTTCTCGCAGGGGATGTTGCTACTCCTGTTTCGCCGCAGGAGCGTCAGCCGGAGGGTTCAACCCCAGGGGTGGAGGTCCGGGTGCTCTGTTTTGTTCCTTTTGCTCTGCCATTGACTTTGCTTGCGCCCTTATGTACAGATTTTCTCTCTATTTCTAATCTGTTGCTCTCTTTGCTGTCCCAAGCTGCACTCGCTAGGGTTCCTTTGCTGTTGAACTAGCGTTTGGCGGCAGTGATACTGGATTGCATGGCGGATTTTGTGTTTGCTGGTAAGAGTTTTTCTTTTGTATGGCGTGCTTCGTTTCTGAAATAGTTCAAAGCCATAATTTTTGTTCATGTGTCTTGCAGGTCTGGTTCGGCAAATTTTAGGACTGTAGATCTCAATGGGTACATCATCCAGTCTGGACAAATTGAATGCAGGTGATTTTCCCTGTATTTTGGTTGATGTTTTACCAGATCTGGTTTTTAGGTTGTACAGTTGTTGCCGTATCGAGTTTATAAGTTGTATGTATTTTGAGATGTGTTAATTTTGTCCTGGATTGTATGGTGTGTATGGTTTTGGCAGTTGATGCGACCTGCAGACAGGTTGTAGTACTTATCACCATGTGTATTTTGAACTGCTGTCCTGGCATTTGAATAGGTTGTAGTAGTGAGTGAAGAACTAGTATGGTGTTGAAAGAGTTGTCTTTTCTGAAGTTTGTTCCGCAAGTGGTGGGTTCATATTTGTTTTATTGGGTGAACTTGTAGTGTTCACATAGTTGAACTGATTGCTTGTTCTTGTACGTTTTTGCTAATTATGATGTTGTTGCAGATGTTGGAGTGCCGGTGCCTCCTGATTCTGACAAATTAGAACGCTTTCAAGATCTTGTGAATGTTATTTTTGAGACACCAAATCCTCTAGAAGAACTTGCGAATGTTGCTGGTGTTTCCCTTATATTTGCTCTTTTTTTATCAGCCTTTAATACATATATATGCTTAGTTACATCAGTTGTTCCTTTTGTTTGTGTCTGATGCTATGCGCTTTATTTATCTTTGTGTCTGCAATGTTAATTGTGTTTTAATTTTTTATGTGCGTGGTTATGTTATTGGTTTATGCAGTTAATGACAGCCATGGTGTTCTAGAGGACATTGCTGATGTTGTTAAAGGTATTAATGATGGAATGTATTCACTTAACGTTGATGATGGTGATGGCAGCTTGAAGTTGTCTGTTACTCAGTCTCAAAGTGTTGATGGCACTCGAGCACATTACCCAGCCGAGGATGTTCCTATGCGATTCAAATCGAGGATGAAAGGATAAGAAAGAAGAAGTATGAATTCCAGAAGAGAAAGGAGTTGGAACGGCGTCAAAAGGCTGCCTGTGTGCAAGAAAGTGATGTTGATGTTGCTCAAGTTCCTAAATGTTTAGGCGATGAAGGTGGTGACGCGGGTTTTTCAACTGTTCATGCCGGATCTCATGGAAGTGACATGCCTGTGAAGACAAACTTGATGCAAACTCGTTTGACGCAAGTGTTTGATCGTGATGGAGTTAAGGAGAAGAAAGTTGTTTTGAAGAGGAAGATGTCAGATCGAAATCCTGATGGCACACAGAGGCGTAGCCCACGTGTGAAAGCTGGTTCCCAACCTGGTAATAGCAAAGCTGATGCGGATAGTGTTGCTGTGAAAATTGGTCCAAGCAAACTTGGTGGCTCCTCTGTTTGTCGGAGTCCACGAGGTTTGACAAATAAGAAGCCTTCTTCGTCTCCTCTTCAAGAGCGGTCTTTGTTGAAAGAAAATAAGAAGCGTAAAGTTCATCCTGCAAAGGTGAACAAAGGTGTGAAGAAGCATGCTCGTGTCGAAGCTGAAGATGCTGTATCTGAAGAAAATGATATTGAAGTTGATTCAGAAGATGAATTTGCAGTGGTATGTGTTTTGTATTGCATGTGACTCGCTAGTTGTACTTGCAATGATTTAATTGTGTTTGGGCTGGTATGCTAGCCAGGTGAGGCTGGTCATTGTTTGCATCTATTTGATTGTGGTACTGATGTTGTTTTAATAGTTGAACTTGTGCAAACTTTTCTTTGTTTTACTTCCCTTCATATGCTTGTTTTGTTTTCTATATTCATTGCTTGCAGTGGTATGTGTTTTGTTCTGCATGTGACTTACTAATTGTACTTGTAATGTTTTAATTTGTGTTTGGGCTGGTATGCTGGCCAGGTGAGGCTGGTCATTGTTTTCATCAATTGAGGGTGGTACTGATGTTGTTTTAATAGTTGAACTTGTGCAATCTTTTATTTTTTATTTTACTTACATTCATATGCTTGTTTTGTTTTCTATATTCATTGTCTGCAGTGGTATGTGTTTTGTACTGCATGTGACTTACTAGTTGTACTTGCAATGATTTAATTGTGTTTGTTCTGGTATTGCGACCAGGTGAGGCTGGTCATTGTTTGCATCAATTGAAGGGTGGTACTAATGTTGTTTTAATAGTTGAACTAGTGCAATCTTTTATTTTTCTTTTTACTTGCATTCATATGCTTGTTTTGTTTTCTATATTCATTTTTTTTAAAGGTGTGGCTTCTTTATTTTCATTTACAGCATGTTAGCGTTATGAGTCCGGTCAAGCCGGTGGGAGGCAATGCCGGAAAAGTTGCCTTGGATGAAGGTGACCAACGGAAATTGAACTTAACTGTGCGATGTTCGTTGAGAGAGGTTGAAGATTGTGCTAAATTGCTCGAGAGTCGGCATGTGGCTAGGGTTCATGCATCTGGTTTTGGTTCTATCTTCAAGTGGAGGGTGAAGTCTAACATTTCCCGCCCTCTGATGGGAGTTTTGTACCCGAGGATAGATTCTGATACAATGACTCTTGACATGGGTGAGGCTAATAAGAAGCTTTGCATCACTAGCGATGGTATACAACAATTATTTAGTTTCCCTCGTGGTGGTTGTTCTGCGCCAAGGTCGTCAGAGGACAGATATGACGATGCTCTGATGAAGTTAAGATCGGAGCTTGACATTAGCAGGAACAAAGATATCAAGACAAAGGATTTGAGGAATAAGCTCAAGGTGCTCGTCAAGGATCCTAGCAAATATGACCTTGCTCTGAAAGTGTTCTTCATTATTGTGTTTATGAAGGTTGTGTTGCCTGGTTCTGCCCCGCGTGTTTCCAGAGAGGCAGCAATGTTTGAGGGTCTCATCTTTGAGGATATGGCTAAAATGGATTATTGCCAGCTGATGGTTGATGAGCTTAGAAGGGCTGTTGCCAAGTACCAAGATGGTGATACCATGGGGAAGGCAATCACAGGCTGTGCCATAGGGCCTGTACTAATGTACCTTGACTGCCTTATCCGTGGCAAGACTGCGGAGCCTGACATGCGAGTCCCCCGCAAAAGTTTCATGGATCCTGCCAAGCTTTCTGATCTGGTTGATGCAGATTTGATAAGAAAAAAGGCAATGCAGATCCAAAGGCTTGGGTGGTTGGGAAGCTTCCGGTGAGTTTTGTTTCTTTTGTGTCTTGCAGACATTTTTTTATTTTAGGTATAGCTATTTTTTGCTGTAGTGGACATGTGTACTGTAGAGTTGTCTGTTTATATTTTGTATGGTCTAGGTATGGTTTTTTAGTAATGTTGTTTCGTGTGTGGTTGAACTGAATAACTTTTTTCAACTGGCCTGTTGGTAAATACTAACAAATTGGC
Source organism: Aegilops longissima (assembly GCA_021605205.1). NCBI lineage: Eukaryota > Viridiplantae > Streptophyta > Magnoliopsida > Poales > Poaceae > Aegilops > Aegilops longissima. The sequence goes on along the minus strand of CM038677.1, from coordinate 750,908,789 downwards.
AATGACAGTTAAAGTTTATTAATGGTGTTGATTTTAAATATGTTAATATCATGATTTATTTTTTCGTATGTGTTGCATTGATTGATTAACTATTTTTCCCTTTTGTTTGTAGTGGAAAACTCATGAGGAGGTTGTTTTTTTCCGAGTGTATAAACGGCCAGTCCTGGAGATGCCGTCGTCTCAGGTTCCGAAGTTTTTATCTCTGCCCGATGAGTTGAGGGATGACCGTGGTGTTGAGGGGGCTGGTTATGTCCCCCTGGCCCTAGTAATGCTAGTGCTTCACAGAGGCAGGGTTTTGGTATTGATGTTGTTGTTTCAGCGTTGGAGCGTGCTGAGCATATCTTAAGTAATGTGTGTTCTGAGCTGCAAAAGGTCCCAACGACAGTTGAGCGTCTGAGCTGTATCATTGGTATCCTTCCTGAAGGTCATCAATTTAATTCTGAGGAAGCTGTTGACTACATTGAGATGGAGAGAATTTTGATCGGTGATATGCGTGACGGTGCCGCTAAGCTAGTTCAAAGCTCGGTTCGTCTGTTGAACAACATGAAGCGTTTCAGAACTACGCAAAACTCTCGCTGCAAGCCATATGAAGAAAGTGCAAATGTTGTTATCAAACAGTTTGAGAAGGATGAGGCTGCTGCCACCGACGGCAGGGCTGGTGATGGTACTAAGGCTAATGTTTTTGATCACGAAACGAATGTTGTTAGCTTGGAGCGTCCTGATGTTGATGTGAGTCAGTCCTCGGTGTTTGCAATTTTTACTTTATTGTTCTGCTGTCAGTGTTGTAGTTGAACTTCCTCATCTTCATCTATTTATTAATAATTTTCTTTCATGCAGATTGATCAGGATGAAGCTGCTGGCACCGACAGCAGGGCTGATGATGGTACTGAGGCTAATGTTTCCGATCAGCATACGAACGATGTTGGCTTGCAGCACCCTATTTTTGATGTGAGTCAGTCCTCGTTGTTTGTATGTTTTTACTATGTTGTTCTGCTGTCAGTATTGTAGTTGGACTTCCTGATCTACATCTATTTTATTAATTTTTCTTTTCATGCAGGAGACCAGTCATAATGTTGAGGCTGCTGTTGACCGTGGAGTTAATGATCCATCCACTGATAAGTGCAAGGTTATTTTTATTTTCATTGTGTTTATTCATATTTTCTTGAATTTTCATGCATAACAGGTGTCTTGCTTGTTCATTTTTCTATCCCACATCGTTTAGAGTTTGCAAGGGGGTAGCTACCTTTTTTGTTACTTTGTTTTAATTCCTTGTGTTTATTGTTGCTCATAATAGCATTGTTTTTTTGCCTCATTACATTTGAATCAGGGTCCTATTGTTGGCGATGAACCTTGTTTGCTCGTTGGTGATGTTGCTTTGAATGTTAGCAACAGCAAGTTCGATGATGTTGCTGTGAATGCTTCCAAGGTTTATTTTTCTGTGCACCTCTTGGTAGCTTATTTTTTATTGTTAGTTTTGTTCATATTATTCACTTTTTCTGAATTTTTATTTTCGTCAGATTACTGATGTTGAGCGTGAGGTTGTCCTTAGTGGTGGAGATGATGCTCGTGATGTTCCATTGAGTAGTGGGCGCAATGTTGGTACCAAAGTTGCTGATGAGGATGTTGGTGCTGCCAGCATACTTGATTCCAAATCGCCTGGTGTTTGTATTGGTGGGAATGAAAATGTTTCTGGTTGTGAAGATTTCCCGCCGGAGAATTTCCCGCCTGGAGGTCTTGATTACGGTGATGCATTGCAAGATGCTTCTAGCATGGAGGAGGTGCCATCTGAGGATGATGATTTACTTCTGTCAATTTCTTCTGACCCCTTGATGCAGGAGGCGCTCTTGTCGTCCCTGTGATTTTCTTTCTCTGCACTCGAAAGCGCAGCAATATTGGTGTCCTCTCAAGATGTCCCATCGTCAAACCCTGAAACTGGAGGCATAATGGTCTCATCAGAGGAACTACCGTTGATGTCAAACCCTGATAGTCCAGGTAAGGACTTGTAAATGGGGCGTACTTCTCAACTTTGGCATTTTGGACATGTTCTCTTGTAGTTGTTGAACTTAATATTTTTCATCATTTTCTGCAAGCAGAAAGTGGTAATGTTGTTAAGGTTGATATGTTTTTCTTCGCTGTTACGAGGTTGCGCACGAACCGTACGAAATGGTTAGTTTTCGATTTTTCCCGTACCATTTTTGTCTCTTTTTCTTTCTCTCGTATGATTATTGTTGCTGTTGCAGTAGTTTTAATTCATGTAATCTTTTGTGTTTTCTAGTCACAAGTCGATGTTTCAAAATAAAGAATGTGATGCCGTTGTTGGTTCTATTGCTAAAGCGTTTGTCCCCATCGGCATGCTCAACTCGATAAAGTCTTGATGTTGTTTTATATTCTCTACGCCGAAGTACCGAGACACCGACAAGTTGATAGTTCCAGATGGGTGACGGTCGATATTTTGCTTTTTGTAAATAGGATGATAACTTGTTTTGCCAATTTTCTAACTGTTGTTGTTCTTTTGTACAATGCATCAAGATCCGTGATGGAAATATTGATTCCAATGTGCTAAATTGGTTCACGAGATCAAAAGTCTTGATGGTTTTGACCAAGTAGGTGAACTTGTACTTTTTGTACTCATTAACTAGAACTGTCATGTTTTCTTTGCAGTTTAGGGAGGTGGGGGAATGAACTTGATTAGCCTGCTTTTACACCTGAACTTATGAATGATCCGCGCTTCTTTTATTAAAGCTGCACTTATTGTTGCAAGGAAATTGAACTGATATGATTGTCCCTCAATTTTGGGCGGTGGATATAAATTCTTTATGATTATGTGATTTTTTGTTTGTACTTCTGAATTTCAATTTCCCTCTTTTATTTTATTGTTTGGAGGCTGGATTTTTTGTTTCATTATGATTTGGTAAATTCATTTTTCCTCTGCGATTTTTTTCCAGCTTCTTTTCCCTACATTTGATCCGCCATCATTTGTGGCTACCATGAAGCCTAGCGGTGAATCTGGGCATTGGTGCTTGATTGTTCTGAATTTGAGGTTCCATCGTTTCGAGTGTCTTGATTCACTCCGCGATGAAACCTCGGGTGATGCAGTTAGATTCTTAAGGAATATGACAGATAATATAAAGAAGCTTTGGAGGGAGTCGAGTGTAGACAGGGCCAAACCGTTCTCGCCGGTTCATATTGATGGTTTCTCTTGTGAGTTTGTGCAGGTGCCGCAACAGGAAAACACGTGAGTATCCGTTTTTAATGATTTTTGCTGGTTGTTTTTGTTGCTGAGAGGATGTTGTTCCTGTATTTTTCGGATTTATGTTGTACCATTTTTTGTTTTTTCCTTTGTTTATAGGCATGATTGTGGATTCTTTATGCTACAAAACTGCAAGACCTATTATTGCCGGGAGGATGGTGTAATTGAAATGGTCGATTACAGCCATGAAGACATTCTGGACATTAGGAAGACTTTGCTGTATACCTGTGCAACTAGCGATGTGTTTGATGTTGACTTCTGGGGTTTGTTTGGCATCGAACCCTGTACGTGTGCATGGACTTTTGTATTTTTTTTGCAGCTTGTACTTCTCTATTAGTACTGTCATGAAATATGTATTTGAACTTACGCTTTGTGCGATCTTTTTTTTTCAGGTGAGTGGCTGGATCTTGGTGAGCATGACTACATGTTCTTTGGTAGCCAGTTCTCGGACCTCGAGCGCGTAGCTATTGATCTTAGCCAGGGGCGTTCTCTCGAAAAGACAAGATCTGGTGTTATGAAGGGGCGGTTGGGAGCTCTGAGAGGTTCTACGGGTGCTTGTGCAGAGAGCCCTACTACACCCAAGAATCCCATTGTGGAATTGATAGACATCGATGATGATGTCTTTGACAAGATTGCTGGCGTTGGAAGAGTCACGAGGAGCGCTGCTGCCAAAAGTTTATCTCCCCTTGCTGGAATAGTGGCTTGTAGAGCTGGTGGTGCTAGGAAAGATCCTGCTTTGGATTCTGGCAATGTTGTAAGCACGAAGCGTGCGGCCAGAGCTCCTATGAAGTTTTGCTCCCCTGTGCAGCAGCTTCACCCTCATAAATTCCCTCACCTAGACAAGGCTCGCAGGTTGTATAATCTGTTGCTTAGTGATGAATGGCGTGAGAAGTATGCCGAGTGAGTATCTCTCATTATTTTTCCTCTTATTTTTCCTCTGTTGTTTGTAACTGCTAGATAAATATGACCTGAACTGTTCCTTTTTATACAACTCGAACTGCTATGAATGCCTTATCTTGCTCCTTCTTTTTGTTCTTGTGTGTGCTGCAGGAATACATTCTCCATGATACCTCAGCTTGATGAAAGCGTAACTAACTTCAGTGGGAATCGCATCTGGGAAGTTTTTTCACCTGGGCAAATGATGGAGGGTGATGTAATGGACTTCCTCATTGACGATTGGAAGCAAGATCCTGAGAGAAATGCTGATTTTGCATCTGGGAAAAGGATATTGCTGAGTCCATATTTCATCCTTGTAATCAATCAGATCGGTTTCTTTCTGTTGAACAAGACTGCCTATTGTTTTTACGAGTTTTAATAATACTTTGCTTGTTGATCCTTTTCCGCTGTCTATTTCTATTTTGGCTTTTTTGCAGGTTGTGCTTGACTGTTCGTTTTACGAGGATGAAAATAAAGTGTTTAATGTGGAGAGTGCAGCGAGAGATTTCAAGAGCTATGTTAAAGCTAATGAAGACTTGCTCAGTGCCAACCTTGTGATTCTACTAGCTGATTTTTGGTTTTTATTTGTTTGTTGTGATGCTGGTTTTTATTTTGAATATTTAACATCTCTTTTTTGGTCATTTGTTTTTAGATCATGATGCCTCTATTCAAGCCTATGTTTTTATCAAAGGATAGGAAAGTGAACCACTATTCCTTATATGTCATGAATCGGTACCGAAGTAGCGTTGACATCCTTGACTCTTTACCTTATCCGAAGAACCAGCGTCCTTCAAAGAACACCTATCACAAAGACTGCGAGAAGATTGTGAGTGACATTTATTATCTGTACTGGATTAATATTTCTGCATCTTTGTTTCTGCTTTTTCTGAGTCCTAAAACTGTGTGGGTTGTTTTGTTTTGTTTACAGATTTCTAGATTGGTCAAAGTAATGAAGGTTGTGTATGGTGATGCTCAGTACAATGCGAGCAAGCAGCCCAATTGGGAGCTGTTTGCAAAGAAACCAACGTTTGTCAAGGTTCCACTTCAAGGGCCGAATGAATGTGGCCATTATACTCTGAAGTATGCGGGATGCTATGATGGTGAAAAGATCGTTGAAAACATTCGAGATAATGACGTGTGTTTCTTGTTGAGCTTTTCACTTTCTGTTTTTGGCTTATTGTGCATCCTTTTTTCTATGTGTCATGATTTTTGATAATTTGTTTTATTGTTTTGTAGCCACGCATTGTTGATTGGAATGCTGAGGATCTGTATAGAGTTGTGTTCAACCGGAATAACCATCTTATGGTGACGGAGCTTCCCAAGGAGGTTCAAGCTTTGGCTCCTGATGCATAGGAGAAATGGTCATCATTTGCACAGTGAATGGGATAGTTGTGTGATATATCTCTTGAAAACATTGTAGGCTCTATTTTGTAGTGTTGGATGTCTTATCGAGTACTATGTAATAACTAGTGTACTTTGTGTTGTGTTTTAAGTGTGGCACAATGTTTAACAAACTTTTTTTCCATGATGATTGTGTGGTTAAGTAGCTGTTTCACTTGTGTATGTTTCATCGGGAATTCGTTTTGGTTAAGTTTTATTTTTTGTACTGAAGACTTATATAATAGTTGAACTGAAAACACTTTTTTCAAGTGTACTTACGAGTTGTTGCTGAGAAAGTGAGATTTATTTTATTTTTATCTGATTCCATCCTAAGTTGGACCTTTATAGTTTCTGTACTCTCGTTTTCTTGTACTTATAATATAGTTCTGTTAGTATTGATTTGTAATCTCATTCAGCGTAAGGCTTTTAAAATTTTGGTGCCAAATTTCTGTTTGAACTTCTTGAACTTTACTAGTTGAACTTCATAGTAAAAGTTAAAGTACTGGTTTAAATTAGCTATGTTTAAGAGATAGTCCTATTAAGTTCAAAACTATTTCTTTCTCAATGCATTAATTGGTATCATTATAGCACTTACCGAATAAACTTAGTTGTACTGAGATTTCAATTGTGCTAGTACTTTGATTAATTATTTATTTTTTGTGTTGTTTGATGCTAGTACGTCTTCTGTTGTGTTTCTTGTGATTTTTCTCCTTTGTCGAACTTATACCTTTTTGATTTAGTTTTTGGCCTTCTTTTTTCTAGGCTGTGGTTCTTCTCCAGACAATTTTTGGTATAATCCTTGCAATTGCCGTAGAAACTTAGTTGTACTGAGATTTCAGTTGTATTGTTACTGTTGTTCTTAGTATGTCACTGTTTTAAGGAATGAGAACTGAAGCTTCCCGTTCCTTTTTATATTTTGTAGAATGAACGTACCGTGTGTTCAACTGTACCAGAACTTTCAGTCTTGCTTTTCCTGTTGCAGTACTTAGTGAATTTCTAAATACTATTTAGCACGATGCTTTTAGTACTGAATGTTGTCCTCGACTGAAACTTAGTCTTTTTAGTGGTCTTCTGAAACTAAAAACTGATTTTTTAGCATGATAGTACTACCGTTCATGTCTAAGCTGTACTGAGCGTCGAAGGCTACTATTTGCTTTTGTCCTTAATTAGTTAGTCTGCCACTTTTTTTTGCGAAAATATTCATGTGTTATTTTTTTCTCCATGACTAGTGCTGCGTGGCAGCCATCAAGTTTCAACTTCAACCTACTTCAACTTCAAATGATGGATCAACAAAATAGGAAGCTAGCAAACTTGTTGGATGACATAAGCAAACGATGTACTTGATAGACATAGGCAAACTTGTTCAAACCCTGACACACATAGCATAAGGTAGCTGGTTCAACATAATGAAAGCAAACTACAAATCTGAAACAACAAGACTAAGGACAGGCATAAGCGCGAGCAACACGAATGCAGACTTTCATGCATCTTCATCGGCGAAGTTGCAGTGGTAGTAGGGGTCAGCCTCCTGCTCTTTTGAAATATCCCACCCTGTCATGATGTTGTCGATTGTCTTCCATGACTTGTATGTTGCGTACGCATCTATTCCTGCGTACGTGATGAGGTTGTCTGGCAGCGGGCTGGTCCCCCACAGTTTGTGGTCTGCCCTATTCATCTTCTTCTTCATGCCTTCGTAGAATGGGTGGATGACACCGCCTGCAACATCGGCCAATGAGTCATAGTATTTTTTGGTCTTTGGATCTTTCCACTTGCGCTGCATGTCGATGAAGTTGTTGGGGTTGATTTCCAAACCAGACTTCTTCAGCATCCGCTTGTCACCTCCAATGCTGAAACCGACAAATGTGTACAATTTCTCCTCCTGCAGGAAGTCTTTGAGGCGCTTGGGCCTGCAAGGGGGAGACACACATTTAAAGATTAGTCTTCTTTTTTGAGGATTTAATTCTTCTGCTTTTTTTTTGTTTTACAAGTGATAATCCATGAGGTAGATGCTTATATATTATGAGCCATGCATGAATGTAGTTCAGAAACTAGTACACAAAGTCCTGAAATTAAATTCAACTACACCGTGTTAATTTTTTCTTTTTTGCTATCTTCATTGCTTCACCAAATGCTTCACCAAATTAGAGAATCATTTTACCAGAGTCAATGATATATGCGCTTCTTGATTCAAGTTTAGTTTTCTTTTTTGTTGAATAAAAGACCTATACCAGTGCTTGATACATCTTTGTGCATTAATTCTATATCAAGTTCAAAAATTAGTTTGAGAATCATGTGCATCAAGATATTGACCTATACCACTTCAGCAAAGATCTTTTAATACATCAATTCTATAAACTATACTAGTGCATCAAGATCAGAATCTATGCTAGTACATCAAGTTCAGAAATTAATTTGGTTCATAAAGTTCAGAATGCTATAAACTTTTTTTCAGATGCTAATCTGGTGAAACAATCCACTTCACAGTTTCAGAAATGCATGTAACTTGAGAAACATGTACTCGTGCATCCACTTCATACACTACAGTAGTTCATCTAGTTGGGAAACAAGTTTTAATTAAGTTTTTAGTGAGTAGTACTGGTACAACAGATGAATGAACAGTAGTATGGGTTACCATTTTGTGGCTGTTGCGATGTGGTATACCAAGGAGAGTTCCTCGATGCACAACTACAGGACTGCCGCCATCTGTGGATGTTCTTCTTCGTCGGTGTACTCCACATCTACTCCGATGAAGCTCGGATACAAGCTGCCGCCCTTCATCCTGAGCCTGCTCATCACCTCGTCGGCCTTGTCTGGTATGCTGGTGCAGACGATCTCCAGCGTCTCCTTGCCGTGGAGCTCAACCCCTATGAGTGTTTTGGTGTACTCGTGCTTCTCGCCGGGGACGTGAATCTCAACGAGGTTGCTGCTCTTGTTCGAAGTCTCGCCATGGTGACGCTTGGCGGACGGTTCCTCCGCAATCGCCTTCCTCCGACTATGGGCTTGGGAGAGAGAAGTTTTTGGTTTGTGTGCAGTGGATATGGAAGCAACAATGGTGGTTCTGTGAATGAGGCAGAGATGGACGACAATGGGGTATTTTGCAGTGCGTCGACGGTGGTGTGTTGGAGGCGGTTCGTCAGGGGTGTGGCCTGGAAGAACTAACCATCCAAGACAAATGTTTTTTACTGCTACACTGATTAGTCTTGTCAAGCTGTAGTTACGATCTGCTAAATCCCACTTGCATGTCTCTGCGGTGGTGATGATGGCATTTTGCACTGTTTAGGTGACGTATGGATCTGTGATGTTTTTCCGTGTGGATGTTTAAGTATTGTTTTTCTATTGAAGTCTTTATACACTAGTTTATGTCAAAACATTTTTTCAGTGCCCTGGGAGATGTTGCTCAAAACTTGTACTTATTTTATTTTCATCTGTACCAACCTAAGTTAGGCTTTTATAGATTTTGTATTCTCATTTTAGTGCACTTATGTTTTAGTACTGTGTGAACTGAATTGTATTTTCATACAGTGCACGGGTTTGAAATTTGATGTCACAGTGGTGCGAGTGGCCTGACTGATCCTGCTGTTTTAGTACTGATGTCGTATGTATGTTTGAACTGATTTTTTTTATAACTTAGGTTGGGGGTGGGGGTTTGAGATTATTTTACGACCAGATCATTCGTTGTGGTGTGGACAGATTTTATATAAATAAGAAATTTAGCAGAATTGACAAATAAATTCTATTTGAACTTTTTGAATTTTACTAGTTGAACTTGTCAGATTTTATATAAATAGGAAATTTAGCATAATTGACAAACATTATATGTTTGAACTTTTAGAGTTTTAGTAGGTGAACTTGAAAGTAATATTTTAATTCGGTTTTTAAATAATGTTTGAACTTTTTGATTTTTAGTAGTTGAACTTGTCAGATTTTATATAAATAAGAAATTTAGCATAATTGACAAACATTATATGTTTGAACTTTTAGAGTTTTAGTAGTTGAACTTGTCAGTTTTTCTATAAATAAGAAATTTAGCATGATTGACAAACATTATATGTTTGAACTTTTTGAGTTTTAGTAATTGAACTTGAAAGTAATATATAATTCGGTTTTTAAATTATGTACATTTAACAGATAGGCTATTAAGTTCTGTTCTTTTTAGAGGTTCATTGTTTTTGTATCATATTTTTTCCTTTTTAGGATAATTGACAAACATTTTTCTTGTAGTTTATATTTCTTTTGTCCCGCCCTTTGGTTACCTGGGCCTGGGCTTATTGGTGGGGTGTTTTGTCGATGATGCAGGCTATTGGGCCGTTTTCCGGCCCAGATACCTCGTCCGCGCGGCTGTGCAGTGCATTGTGCGCGTGCGCTCTGGGTTTAGTCCCACCTCACTAGTCGAGGGGGCTCTGGACTTGTTTATAAGCGCGACCGAGGGTCACCAGTCGAACTCCTCCGAACACTTACCTGGGCGCTTATACACGGCGCTCGCTCTCTCTCTTGACCTGTGGGCCCTGGTCGGTGGGTCCTGCGTTGTGCGGATTACTAGGGATTCACCCACGGGCTCGAGTTCAAGTATCTAGCATTGTCAGGGCCTATGCCTGACATTGGCGGTCAATTTTTCTTTCTTTGTTTGAATCTAGTACTTGACTCTACCAGTGACTTGGACTGATATACTTTTTGTTCTAGTTCTTTGTCAGTTTTGTGTGAGTGTAATTTTTTTCATTTGAGTTTTTTGCCTTCTTTTTTGTGTTTGTTTTTGTGATTATTCTCAAGTGTCTTCTGGTGTCATTTTCAGAACTATTGTACTTGTAGACTGAGTTGTACTGACAGTGCATTCATAGTAGCGCTTACAGACTGATTCTTCTTTGTATTTTTTATTGTAGTAAGTATGTAATGTCCGATCAAGTGTACCTAGTTGTACTGACATGGAGCAACATTGTGTGATTAGTTGCATCAAGTGCCTACTTTTCAATTTTGAAATGATGGATTAACAACATATGAAGCTACCAAACCAAACTTATATAATGAGATAAGCAAAACATTGTACTTGATGACACAACTAAACTTGTTCAAACATGACAAGCACGACATAATAATACTGGTTCAACCCAACAAGAGCAAACTACTAATTTGAAACAACAAGATAAAAGGCAAGCACAAGCGGAAGTAAAATGAAGGCAGGCTCTGATGTATCTTCATCCCGTAAAGGGGCAATAGGGGCGGTCGTAGAAGTTTTCAGCCTCCTACTCTTTCGCATATTCCGAACCATCTATGATGTAGTCGATCATGAACCATGACTTGTATGCGGCGTACGCATCTACTCCTGCGTACTCGATGAGGTTGTCTGGCAGCTCGCTGGTCCCCCATAGTTTGTAGTCTTCCTGCGTGTTGATCTTGTTCTTCATGCCTTTGTAGAATGGGTGGATGACGCTGGCTGCAACATCAGTCAAGGAGTCGTACTCTTTTCCGGTGTATGGAACTCTTCACTTGCGCTGAATGTCGATGAACTTGTTGGGGTTGATCTCCATACCGGACAACTTCAGCTTCTCTTTGTCACTTTCAATGCTGAAACCGGCAAATGTGAACAACTTCTCATGCTGCAGCATCTCGGTCAGGCGCTTGGGCCTGCAAGGGCAGAGACATTTTGAATATTAGCATTACTTTGATGTTTGAATTATTCATTTTTGTTTTGTTTTACAAGCGATGAATCCATGAAGTAGTTATTTATGTAGGATAAACAATGGATGAATGTACTTCAAAAACTAGTAAAGAAAGTTCTGAAATTAAATTAAGTACATCATGTTATTCTTCTTCTTGGATTATACATAGTTTCAGTCAATGTTGTATGTTCTGCATTGGTACTAGTTTAGTCTACTTTTGTTGAAATAGGATAACACATAACCAGTGCTTCACCAAGTCCTTAGTTTATTTTCTTATGAAAATAACATTAGATCAAATTCAGAATATACTTCACTACATCAAGTTCAGAAACATCTTTTTAATACATCGAGTACATAGACTACTCTACTGGATCAACTTTAGAAACTACACTAGTCGATCAACTTTAGAATTTAATCTTCCGCAGGATTTTCCAAATAGTAATCCAGTGCATCAGGTACAAAAATACATTTATAGTATATCTACTTGAGAAAATGCAGTAGTGCATCCACTTTTTCACAAACACACTAGTACATCTAGCTGGGAAACAAGTCTGATTAAATTTTCAGGACACAGTACTAATAAAACAGATAAACCATACACAGGGCAAGTGAGTAGGATTGCTCACCATTTTGTGGCCGCTGCGATGTGGTACACCAAGCAGAGTTCGTCGACGCACAACTGCAGTACTACAGTAGTGCACACCAACGCCGACGATCCTACGACTCCTGCCGCCAAGCTTCCTCCACATCCTGGAGATCACCTCGTCGGCCTTTTCCGGTACGCTGGTGCAGATGATCTCCAGCGTCTCGTTGCCGTGGAGCTCAACCCCTTTGAGGGTAGTTGTGTACTCGCGCTTCTCGCCGAGGACGCTAATGTCGACGAGGTTGCTGCTCTTGTCCGACGTCTCGACATGATGACGCTTGGCGGACGGTTCCTCCGCCATTGCCTTCCTCCGACGACTGTGGGCTTTGGAGAGAGAAGTTTTTGGTTTGTGTGCAGTGGAAATGGAAGCGGCAATGGTGGTTTGTGGGAACGAGGGAGAGATGGAAGAGAATGGGTTTTTGTGCAGTGCGTGGACGGGGATTTGTGGGAGGCGGTTCGTTCGGGGGCATGTGTGTAGTGGGTGTTGTGGCGTGGGGTCACCGTTTGTAGTCCCTTGTGGCAACCGCTCAGTGGGTGGCGCGGGTGGAGGCGTGGAAGAACTAACCGTCCAAGTTAAATGGTTTTTACTGTTGAACTGACTAGTCTTGTCTAGCTGTACTTATGACCTGCCAAATCCAACTTGCACGTCTCTGCGGTGGTGATGATGGCATTTTACTGTGGCACCGATTCGTATAGTCAAGCTGTACTTATCAGCTGCTTATCCCACTTGCGCGTGTCAGCGTCGGTGTTGATGGAGGTCTGAACTCCTCTACTATCGTACTCAGACTGGTGATTGAAGTGTAATTGAACGTACCAAATACCAGTGAGACTATGTGTGGTGCTAATGTTTTTATTAAACAATTTTCGTATTTTTTAAAGGATTGTTTATATCAAGATAATCTGTGAGTATTTTTTTACAGATAAATTAGATTTTCACCAGTACAGGATGTATTATATTCGCATTTTGCTTGAGGTAATTATTTTATGTCCGATGGTCTTTCCGAATTGGGATGGCGAAGCAGGCATAGCTTTGTTTTTTCAAAACGATTTTTGAGTCATTCACTCGTGTGTTTGTTTTACTATGACTTTTGTATCGCCGGTCGAGAATTATCAGTACTGATGTACTACAAGAGTTTAAATTTTTCCTTGAATTTTTTTGCTGAGTTACTAGTTGACAGTAGCATTTTGCGTCAGATATATCCAGATAAGTTTTTTCAAATTTATTTGTGACTGCATACAAAAGGATTATCAAATGGTTTAAATAATAATGTCACTGCTTCAGCGGGCACAAATCAGAAATTATATCAAGATCGATGTGTACTCGCTTTGTAATCGACGATCGAGAGTTATCAAGATTACAAGAGTTTAAATTTTTCCTTGACATATTTTTTTGCTGAGTTCTTGGTTTGATGAGCGTTTTCGGCCGATATATCCAGATAAGTTTTTTCAAACGTTTTTGTGACTGCATTCAAAATGATTATCAAATGGTTTACATAATAATGCCACTGCTCCAGAGGGCACAAATCAGAATCTAAAAAATAACTTTAGTTCTGATCAAGAAATCAACGATAAAGCTAAATAAGTTTTGGTAATGAAAGTATTTATGAAATTCTTCCTCATTGTGTGCTGATGCAACTGAGACTACGAGGTTATTTTTTAGTTGACGCAGCAGGATAACCACTATGTATTGTTCAGTCTTGAGCTTCTCCTAACTGTCCCCGAATGTTGTGCCTTGCGGCGCTCTTTCGAGTTGAGCCTTGGCAGCTTCATCGTCGATTCAGTTTCCTCGCCCCGACATCGTCATCTTCATTGTCTTCGTCCGATTGGCCGTCATTCTCGTCAAACTCTTCTTCTTCATCGTCTTCATTTGATTGCTTGGAAATCTGTACCTTGCCCTGTTTCTGTTGTGCTCCACTGACCTCCTTGCCCACTTTGCACGTGCGGGCATTATGTCCGTCAGTTCCGCCACACTTGCGGCATGTGTAGCTGTTATGTGTGTTGTCTCCATTGGTAGAAAGCTGGATGGCTCCAATCTGCTTGTTCTTGTTGACAGTTGCATCTGTGCGGAGTGGGCATGTGCGGTAGTTATGGTTGCTCACGACGTTGCAGAATCCGCATGCCCTTATCCCGAGGGGTTTGCCGTCCGGGCCAAATTCCACGCGCTTGATGGGGCGTGATGGCTTTTTGGCTGCTGCTTTCGCAGCTTTCGCTGCTTTTGCTGCTTGCGTCTTGCTCTTCCTCCCTTTTGTGTTTGAGAATATGGGTGGTTTAATCACCCTTTCCTGCTGCTGCTGGTAGGATGTGCTATTGTCATGTCGTTCGCCTACAGCACCATCAAGCTCATGATCTCGCATGTGAGCTTGTCGGTGCTCTTGAGTGTGCACATGGGCAAGCTCTGGTTGCTGCTGCTCCTCTTCCTCATTGTCAAACGGGTCAATAGCTCCCAGATGGTTCATCTCGGATAACATTGTAGCAATATCCTGCTCAATGGCTTCATTGTCCGCGACTCCTCCATTTTCAGCAGAATGCATGGCGTCGAGTTCTTGTTCAAGTTTGTCCATGACGACGCGCGCCCTCGCCATTTGCTCTTGGCTTCTCAAGCTTTTTCTTTGCACCCTCATGTTCAGTGTCAGCAGTGAGCTTTCAATGCAGTGTTGGGATGCCTTCACTACAGGAAACAGGAGATTTGTTGTCGATCTTGTTCTTTTGCCGTCGGCATTTAAATCGGGCCGACAGCAAAGACAAATTTTGCCGACAACAACTGACGGCAAAGACCAACTAACGGCAAATCAATACTTCGCCGTCATTAAAAAAACCACAAACGGCAAAGACTCTTTGCCATCTATTCTTTATTTTACAGACGGCAAAGAGAGCTCTTTGCCGTCTGTAAAAAAATCACAGACGGCAAAGAGAAAACACAGCACGCTGATTGATCCCACGGATCGATGACATGGCATGATCTGTGCCACCCGCACCCGCCTATGTTTCTCACCACGCATGCCTCAACCACCCATCCCATCTCTCTCTCTCTTATCCACAAGGCCCCACCACGATCTGTCTCCCACAGTCCCACGGCGACCGCATCTTTGCCTCGACCCCTTCTTCTCTGCCCGGTCCCTCTCCCACAGTTCCACACCGAACGCATCTCTCCCTCGATCCCTTCTTCTCTGCCCGGTCCAGGCTCCTTCTCGTCCCCTGCTGGTCAACCACCGCCGGTTGATCCCGCCTCGCCGTCGCCTGAGCCGAGTCCAGCGCGGGATCCTCTTCCTCCTCCCCTGCTCGTCAACCCCCGCTGCTCGACCCCGCCTCGCCATCGCCTGAGCCGAAGGCCGCCGCGGGATCCTCATCCTTGTCCCCGCCCGTGACCCGGTGCCTCCTCCTCCTCCCTTGCTCGGCAACTGCCGCTTGTCGACCCTGCCTCGCCGGTGCGGGATCCTGCTCCTCCCCGCCTGCGACCCCACGCCTCCTCCCCTGCTTGTCAACCGCTGCCGCCCTTCGACACGGTGGCGCTGTTGCTTTGTCAAGAGCTCGCCGGAGCTCCTCTGCAGCACAACCTCCCGCCTGGTCGACCCGCCTCACCGCTGCCTGAGCTGGAGGCCGCAGAGAGATCTCCTCGTCCATGTCCGTGACCCTACCACCTCCTCCCGATCCAGGGGCTCCATGCCGCCATGGTCAACTCCGCCTGAAGACCACCATTCGCCTCCTCAAGCTCGACGCCCGCTCTCGGATCTCGACGCTGGCAAGGGCCAGTTTGTCCATTTTGTAATAGTTTTTTTTCTGTTTCGTTCATTTGTTCGTCCACCCTGTAAATGGAGAACATTATATTGTGTGCAAATACTGTGATGATGGATATGTAAATAGAGTACTTTTGTCTTGTAAAAATCCTTTCGTTCGTCATCGCTGTGAAAGATTTTCCTTATGCCTTCGGCCATCTACGGCCTCTGCACCCTGTATTGTTGTTTTGTTTTTTTAAATAACAATATTTTCTTTGCCGTCTGGGTATACGAGGATGACGGTAAAGACATAGCCTAGCTGACGGCAAAGTACTTGACGCCGTCCGTTAACGCGACCGCTCCGTCTGTTGGCATATTTTTGCCGTCTGGCTAGTCCGCTAACGGCAAACCCTATTGACTTACGGCAAATTCTTTGCCATCATCCCGATAAACAGCAGACGGCAAAGTATTCTTTGCTGACTATTCTTTGCCGTCTGACTTTGCCGTCTGCTTCCAGACGGCAAAGTCTTTGCCATCTGGAATTTGGTCTTTGCCGTCTGTAATCCACGGACGGCAAATCTCCTGTTTTCCGTAGTGCTTGTTTGACGCTGCTGTCCTCAAGTCATTTCATCAAATGTTGGCTGGATGTTGGGCGTTTGGTGTATCTCCCGAGGATGTATTTCTCTCGAACGCTGGCAGCCTTAATTTATGCGCATCATGCATGGACATGCATGCGTAAAAGACCAGATTTGTTTTTGGAAGAGGTGCATGTTTTTGTCATTTCATTGAATAAAACTTTGCAAAAAAGTAGTACAGTATGTAACATCTTTTTGTAGTCCTCACTGTGTGGTCCCATAGCCTGCACTCGCACTCATATGTTTCTCCCACGTGTCTCGCAACCACTGAACAGCGTCTTTGAGCCCACAGACAGTTTTTGCGGGTGGTTGTAGCGCACTAGGTACTTTGTGGGCTCTTCCGTCTCTGTCGCCGTGAAGATTGTGCTCAGTTTTAGCCTATCTCTGATCTCGTTGTACACAGCTCGTGTGTACAGCTTTGCCATCTGGGTGTCAAACCCATAGAAGGTCAGTGTGTTTTGTTCCTTCTGCAGATGCAAGAATGATGACCAAATTGTTAGTTTTCTCGCAGCAAAAACTTCTAAGGAAGTTTTTACTTTAGTAAGCATGTAATTTTTTGTCTTACGACAAGTGATAGAGCTATACCATGTTACCCATTGTCTCCTGGTTCTCTGTCTGCCTCCTGGTTTTGACGCAGGAGTTTACCTGGCTGACAAACCGGTGTAGTTTATGTCTCTCATTTACGTAGTTCTTCTTGAGCACATAGTTCTTTCTCTCACTTCGCTGTGTGGATGTCATTTTGGCGCAGAAAATTTCTTTGAAGTAGGCTGATATCCATTTCTCACGCTCGTTCCACATGCCCACCATTGTGGCATCATCGTGGAGGTTGTACTTACCCATGAGTCTTTTCTAGGCATCCTCAAACTCAGTTGGCATGAGGGGCCAGTTGAGAATTGATGTGAATTCATCCTTAAAGTCATCGTGTAGGAAATACAGGTATGCGAGGTCTTCCCTGTACTTCTTCATAATGTGCCAGCGCCATAGCTTATGTACTGTGTTCTTGAAAACATCTGCGATTGCCGGGCACTGGTCTGGTAATAAGAAAATAAACTCGGAGTGGTCAGCAGATGGTTGTGCATATATACCAATAGAACTGACAGAACATTTTTACTGTGTTACTTTCCTTTTCTTTTTTGGATGGGTGGTGGTGGTTGGGGGTGGTTTTGGCGGTTGTACCTGTCAGGATGCATGTAGGAGCCTTCCTTCTCATGCACCAACAACCACTTGAATGAATCTGCATCCTCATCTCTTATCAGGGAAAAACCAAAGAATGTAGTCTGTAAGTGGTTGTTAGTTCCGACAAACACCCCAAGTGGCATATGGTACTTATTGGTCTTATATGTTGTGTCAAACATTACGCAGTCCCCGAAGTCCTGATATGCCCCTCGGCAGCTTGCGTTCGCCCATAATATGTTCTTAACTCTGTCGGACTCATCGAGTTGCATGTCACAGAAGAATTCCCTGTTTATAGCTTTCATCTCCCTAAATAAGTTGACAGTCTTTAGGACATCGTCCACATCATCAATCCTTGAATTCTTTGCTTTCCTGCATTTTAAAAGTTCATTGAAAAATGGATGTTGAACTGGCGTCAGGTCATGCGTTGCGTAATATGTTTGTACTGATAGAGGAAAAAGGACGGAGGCGGTTTATGGGAGGAGACCATGTTTGTACTTATAGGTTAATCAGGTCTTTGGCATTCATTTCGAGGAAGTAGCTACCAGGGTCATCACCGCCCAGTATGCTCATGATTTGCGCGTGTTCAACGCCTTTGAACTACAGGTACTTGACGTACTCCAAGATTGTTTTGTCAAAGTTTTTGTGGGAGTGCAAGAAGACAAGCATTTCTATGGTGAGCTGTAGCCTGTGGTTGTGTTCCCAGACTATCTCTTTTACGACAAATGTTCCATCCTTTTCCTTCTTCAGCCTCATTTTAGCCCCGCAGTTAGTTCTGGTTGTTGTCTTGTTACACTGTCTATTTGCTTCAGACACCTTTGATTCATAAACTCCATGGCACGTGCAATAAAGGTAGGCTCTGGTCTTAAACTTGTGGCCTTCCCTGAGAGCAAAACCTGCGTGCTTCGCATATACGTTGTAGAAGTTCTTTGTTTCTTCGAAAGTTTCAAACCTCATCTCTAGCCTTGGCAGAACATAAGCTTCAATGTCAGGTGGCTGCACGCAACAGTGACCAAACAAAAACGTAGTTATGAAAATGTTAGATGGGGTGGTCACAGCACCATGGTATGGACTGTGATTGTATGTTTTTTATATGGATATTTACATGTGTATAGCTCTGCGCTGCCTCCGATGTTTACTGTTCTCCCTAGTTTATGGGCGCCTGTGGTGTCACCCTTGGCACATGCAGCAATGCATCTCTTGGAGGGAGCAACGTTGACGAAGATCTCCGTCTCTCGTTGTACGGATGTCTCCCCTCAGATTCATTGTGAGGTTGCTCCTGTCTATATGGCTCATATCTTGTACTTTTGAACCTGCTAGAGTGACCAAAATTTATGTCTCTTTGCCCTGGTCTTCCCGTCGCAACCGCTTTTGCAGCACGGATGATTGATGTTGACGGAGTGACTGGTGGAAGCCTTGTTGCAACCCATCCACGGCTTCCTGTCCTTGGCTTTTTGCATGCGCTGGGGAAGGAAAACATTTGTTGTTGGTGATATTGTTGGCCTTGTTGCAACCCAGCAGCTGCAAAGCTTGCATTCCCAGACATTGGTGTTTGCTGTATAGAAGAACCTGTCCGTGCTTCTGATGATTGAGGTGTATCTTCAAATCTGCCTGTATTGTTGAAATATCCAAGCGGTATTTCTGGTGTTACCCAACCAGGCGGTGCCTCATATCTGTTTGGCTCATCAAACGCTCGCTGCATGCGCCGCCTTGCATGCTTCTGCAAATGGCATTAAACAGTTTTGGGATTAATCTGGTTTCGTTTTCAGTCGAACTGATGAACGTTCATGTTGAACACTGATGTACTGATGTACTGTTTTTTAGCACTGTTTTGTAAACTGGACATTGAACTCATGCATGACTTCTCTTTTGTTCGTCTATAACTTATGCAACTACACTAGAAGTACTCCTAGTTTATGTATATGTAACTGTGGCACTCTCTTATCACTATCTACTTGGACTGACGCATATGTTTTAAGTTTTTTTAACTTGAACTGAAGATATCATACTAGATGCACTGACAGTAACCTCGACATCCTAATCGTGCATCAATGCATCTACATTACAAGTACTGCCAGTTTATGCATCACTGAACTTACTGTGTAGCAATTTTTTTTTCATTAACAGTTTTTTACTCGTTTGAACTGAAGCAACTACATGACTTGTACTCTTAGAAATAAAAACATACAACTTTTCAGTGGTAGCTGAACCTTTGTCACTATCTACTTGGACTGACGCATATGTTTTAAGTTTTTTTAACTTGAACTGAAGATAGCATACTAGATGCACTGACAGTAACCTCGACATCCTAACCGTGCATCAAGTGGCAGGGGTGTTAATGAACTGATGCAAGCATTTGCAATGTACTGATGCAGCTCAAATGCAGCACACAATTTTTTACTCATGAACCTAATAGTGTAACATGTAGGCAGAGCATAGCAGCACAGATAAACTGATGAACTGATAAATTGACAAAAACATGGTACCTATCTTCATTCAAACCCAGATCTCAAAAACTTGGTGTTGTAGTAATGTGTGTGGGAAGGATTCATCACCTGCATCTTGTTGCATGTGACTCCATCTTTGTTTCGTTGGCGGCGTATTGGCAAGAACTTGGAAGGCGGATCCATTGTTGTTGGGGAGACGACCGTGCTTGTGGTGGAGCTCTGTCGACGAGGTCCGTCGAGGGGCAGAGGCAGGAGGCGTGGATCACGGCCCAGGCGAATCTCCGGCGACCGGCGGCGGGGAGGCGTGCGGGGAAGCTCCGGCGACCGGCGGCGGGGAGGCGCGCGGGGAGGCTCCTGCACCAGGCGGCTGGTAGGCAAGCGTGGAGGCTCCTACACCAGACGGAGGGAGGCGTGCGGGGAGGCTCCGACGCCCGGCGGCGGGGAGGTGCACGGGGATGCTCCGGCGCCGGACGAGGTGACCAATGGTGGCGGCGGTCGGGCCGACGGCATGTCCAGATGGCGGTGCGTCGGGGGGAGTGGTGGCTGTGGATCGGGGGTCGGTGATGCAAACTCGCCGTCGGCTGGTCGCAGCGCCTGCTGCTCCCTCGCTCGGCTGCCGCCGTCGCTCGCTTCGCCATGACAGCTGCCTCGTGCGGTAGGAAGTGGGTCGGATTGGGGTGGGTCGGTCCAGCGTCGCTTATATATATATATATATATATATATATATATATATATATATATATATATATATATATATATATATATATATATATATATATAGACAACACTATTCTAATCCTAGGATTAGAATAGTTATTTGGATCACTGGCGCTATATAGGGCCACGACATGTTCACGAGATCGGGCGAATAGAAATAGCGCAAAGCGCCCCAAACCTTATCTTCCTCCCTCCCGTCGCCATCCTCCCCGCGACCTCCCCAACCCACCAACCACCTCCGCCGCCCACCTGCTCAAGCAGCGCCGGGCCCTCCTCCTATCGGCTGGCAGGCGCACCGCCGCCCCGCCACCTCCCCGCCGCCGCCGCCGCCTCCTCCAGACACGCCGCCGCCCCGCCTTCTTCCTGTGCAAGGCCGCCGCCCCGCCGTTGCCTTCTTCCGGTGCAAGGCCACCGCCCCCACCTCCTCCTAGCACGCCGTCGTCCCCGCCTCCTTCCGGCGCAAGGCTGGCCCATTCCTTCAGCGTGAGGTGGGTCTGGACTTCAACCCCTCCCGCACTTCCCATGCGCCACCACGCGTACCCACCCAGAACCCCACTTGCTCCCGTGCGTCGCGGATGGTCCCTACCCTGCACCCCGCCTACGCTCATGCGCAGCCGCGCGCACCCGCGCTGAACCCTGCCTCCTCCTGACTTGCTCGGCCCCTGCAGCAACTGCTGCCAGATCACGCACGAGGCCCGTCCGCGGTGTCGTCCTGCTCCTCTGGCTAGCGGGACAAGACTATGTCCTGTCGTGAGAGTGAGAGCGGCACAGAGGATGTCGCCGACGATGATGCAGCGGAGCTGGGCAAGTACATGATGTGGGCGCGCCGCTGGTGCCTAGTCTCACAACCCTTGTTTGTCTCTGTGATGCTACAGGAAGTTTGATTCAGCAGCCCGAGCCCGTTCAAATGCATGAACTAAAAAGTTCGAGCCGCCTCTCATGGTCATCCATCAGTGAGATGCCTGGAGGACTTCTCCGTCGACTTGCAGGTTCAGCAATGGATAAGGAAGCTGCCCTTGACCATTTTCTCGTGTACAGGCTGCATGAGGCGTACAGATCTAACTCCCCCGCCCGGCAGCTATGGCGTGTGGCTGCCCAGCACATCAGCGCCCCCCAAGGTCCATTTTCTAAGTGATTTTCTTGTCTGAAGTTCAGACGTACTTGCAGGTGCAAAAAAGTTGATGTTGTGATATATTGGTTCATTTTCACTGGTCCTTCAATATTGCAGGGCCACGACATGTTCCTGAGATCGGGCAAAAAAGTTGATGTTGTGATATATTGCTAGCACTAGTAGATCTTGGGATATGGGCACACCAGGAAGAAGACGGAAAAGAAAATGGTGAGTTGGAGATCGCAAGTTCACTGCTCAAAAGGATAAGATACCAGTTGGTTTTATATAGAGAACACCCAGCGGGGGTAAAAAGAGCATCGCTTTGTCCAAGTCCGCCAATCAAATTTTTGCTCTGTTTAAAGGTTTACGTCACTGTCTAAAATTGGCGATTGTTTCTGTATGTTTGAGCATCCGACTTGAGTTTCATTTGTGAGGCGGTTTAATTACAGTAATTTTGTCCGTTCAGTAATATGTGTACAAGTTACTGTATACAAATAAAAAAGCTAAGAAATTTACTCAGCAGTTGAAGAAGAAGAAGTTGTGTATGTGGCGCTAATGGGGCTTGTACTAGGTTGTAGTTTAAGCAAAGTTTAAAAAAAATGGATTTTTCTTGTTTTAGAAAAACAGAGGTTCAAATTTAAATAATGGAGAAATTCAAATATTTATTACAAAACAAAGAAGCTCATATTACATAAAAAGGGAAGTTCAAACAGTTTATACAAACGTATTTTTCCATTTCTAAAGAAACCTAGAAGATCAAATTTAAATAAGTACGAAGTTAAAAATTTGTAAAAGCCTAAGACTTATGTGTTCAAAAAAGAAAACAAAAAAGATGTCGCATTTTTATAACTGCTTATAAACAACAACGAATTTAACAAAATGTCTACATGAAAAAAGTTAATTCTTTCATAAGCTTTTCAACAGTATATCATATGCTCTATTCGGATAAAAGATTCAAACTTATGGTGTATATCGTTGGAATCAAGTTTTAACATATTAAAAAATCTTTTAAACCATGGCACATTTGAGAAAAATGATTAACAAGAAAAAAGTTATATCTTTTCAGCAGGTTTCTGATGGTATACCATGGTTTTTTTCCTTTTTGGAAAACGAATTTTCCTCGTTTCTAAATAATAACTAGAAGTTCACATTTAAATAACGAAGCGGTTCGATGTTTATTACTACATTTGGATTTTCCCCTTTACTAAAGAGTAAACCAAGGAGGCCAAATTAAAAATATAAAGCAGTTCAAAATTTATACTACCGTTTTGATGTAAATTAGAGACCCTCTGGTAGAAACAAAAAAGGACATCAAATTTTTCATAAGCATTCCAACGCCATATCATTTACGTCTAGCCAATGAAATGAAAAAAGATATCAAATTGTTTCCGTTACTAAAGAATAAAATGAAGAAGTTCAAATTAAAATAAATGGTACACCTAAAAAAAGTTCAAATGAAATTTCCCTGCTTTTAAAAACTAGAAGTTCAAACTAAAATAATGAAGTGGATCGATATTTATAAAACCAAGGGTTCTCAAATTAATACAAATGGTACACCTAAAAAGAGTTTATTTTAGTGAAAAAATGGTTATTAGAAGTTCAAGTGCTCGGCGAGGAAAAGTTCTGAGAGAGGTTCACCGTGTATTTAGATGTCCAAAATACATTAAAACGATGTTGTTTTTTGTGTTTTAAAATAATTCTCTCAAACTAGAGAGAATTTCAAAGTAATAACAACCAGAAGTTCACGAACTGCATGGTGTGTGTTTCCTATAAGAAAAAGACAATAAAGTGAAACAGAGTAAAGTTCAAACAGACATGCCCCAGAAGATCAACTACTTCATGCAGTGCAAAAAACAACACGTCAAAAAAGAGCACGTCATAAACAGAGTGAAGTTCAAACATACATGCCCTAGAAGTTCAACTACTTCACGAAGTGCATTTCCATTCGCGATGATGGCAGAAATCATGATCTCGTCATTTTCTAAAATGGCAGGAATATCATTTGTGTAACTTCAAGTCCTCGGTCGTAGAAAGTTAAAAAAGAATTGTGAGAGAGGTTTGTACAAAAGGAATATCATTTGTGTAACACAGACGAATGGATGAGAAAATTACAAACGAAAATATGTCACACTAAAATTTGAAATAACCGAGAAGCTCAAAAAATGTAGAAGTTCAAATTTGACAACCCTAGAAGTTCAATTTCAAATAACCAAGAAGGTAAAAAAATATAAGTTCAAATTTAAAAACCTAGAAAATTGTTTGCTTATGTAAAACCATATTTTTCTAAGAAGTTCAAAGTAAAAAAAAATTCAAAGGTAAAAAAACTTAGATGTTTTGTCGTTACTAAATAATAAAATGAAGAAGTTCAAATAAAAAAGGAAAAACTAAAAAAATTAAAAGAATTTTCTCGTTTTTTAAACCGAAAAAGAGAGAAATCCAGATTGATAACTGTCGGAAGTTCTCGTATTGCATGTTGTGCACTTCATATGAGAAAAAAAGAATAAAAAAGGCAAAGTTTAAGTGCTCTTCCCTCGGAAGTTCAAAAATTCTTGTTATTAAAGAAAACTAAGATTTTCCTCGTTATTAAAGAATGGAAACAAGAAGTTCAAAAACTAAATAACAAGAAGTTGAACTTTTAATAATAGACTGCTTCAAAATTTCATAAAAAAAGATTAAGAAAAAAAACCAGGAAGTCCATATTAAAAAGATGGAGAAGTTCGATGATTATAGAAAACTCAGATTTTTCCTCGCTATTAAAGAATGGAAACAGGAAGTTCAAAAATAAAAAACAAGAAGTTTAACTTTTTAAAAATATAACTCTTCAAAATTTCATAAAAAAGATTAAGAAATAAAACTAGGAAGTCCATATTAAAAAGATGGAGAAGTTCAATGATTATAGAAAACTCAGATTTTCCCGTTATTAGAGAATGGAAACAAGAAGTTCAAAATAAAATAACAAGAAGTTTAACTATTAAAAATAGAGCGCTTCAAAATTAATAAAAAAGGATTAAGAAAAATAAGATTAAAAATTCATAAAAAACTAAATATTTTCATGTAACCGAGAGAAGTTCAGGTTGATAACTGCTAGAAGTTCATGTAATACACGGTGTGCATTTTGTATTAAAAAGGAATAAAAAAGCAAAGGCAAAATGTTTTGTTGTTATAAGTTCAAGTCCTTTGTTGGAGAAAGTTAAAAAAATTATTGTGAGGGAGATTTGTACAAACGGAATAACATTTGTGTAACACTGATGAATGGATGAGAAAATTACAAACGAAAATACGTCACAGAAGTTCAACTGAAAATAGCATGAAGTTTAACTACTACAGTGGATGAATTTCAGATGAAAAAACTTTAAAATCGTCACGAGTATGAAAAAATGATCAATACGGGAAAGTTTCGTGTTTACAGCAGCTTTCCATCGGTATATCACCCGCTCAATTCCCGTGAGTGGGATGGAGAGCTACGAGCAGTGGATGAAGATCTACGAGCAAAAAAATCACGTGAAAATAGAGTGAAGTTCAGGTACACGCACCGAGAAGTTCAGATTCTTCACGCGGTGCATTTTCGCATAATCTGTTTCACGATAGAGGCGGAACAAATGATCTCGTAATTTTTGGAATTACTTGAAAACGGCTAGGAATCAGAGAAAACCATCAACATGAAAAAGTTTCGCATTTTCCGTAGCTTTTCAACGGTATATTATTTTCCCAATTCCGATGAAGTTTGTAGAAATTATGGTGAAAATACATTTTTCTCCATTTTTGAAACTGACTTAGAACCGTAAATAATTGGGAGTAACAATACATACCAAAAAGTTTCGAATTTGTTCAAGCTTTCCAATGCCATATCATTTGTTGCATTCGGACGCACGGTTAAAAAATTAGCTTGAAAATATGAACTCGGTAGGACTTGGAACATGTTCTAAATTACTCTTAAATCATTCAAAATTAGAAAAAAACATTCAAGATGAAAAAGTAGCGCATTTTCATAGGCTTTCCAACACCATATCATATGCCTCCATTGGATTAGCTGTTTAGAAATGACATCGAAAAAACAGACTCAGCTGTTCGGTTTATGAAATTTTACGTTTTTTCAAATTACTCTTTAACCATAGGGAAATAGAAAAAAACTTTCAACATGTGGAAAGAGCGGTTTTGCAGTAGCTTTCCAACGCCATATTATATGCCTCATTCTGATAAACGGTTTAGAAATGCGATCGAAAATACGATTCACGTTTTTTGTGCAAAGAAAAAACGGTTTTGAAAACTGCTCTTAAACCGCTTATATTTTGCCAAAAATTTAAGTTGGGTCATGATATTGGTGTGCATAGCTTTCCTACGGTATATCGCAAGCCCCGTTTGGGCAATGTTGGCGGAAGTTCAATCGAGTTCACGGGGAAGTTCAACGTACTACTAGCAGGGCGGATCAGGTTGTGATCAGAATATAACGCTAAACTAAGCTTGAGTGTAGAATAACTTATTCTACACCCCTAGTAACGCTCTATACAAAATATAGTAACGTAACATGTAAAATATAGTAAATTATTTGACCATGTAAGAAATCAAAAACTTGGATAGTACAAAATGTATCTCATAATTACTACATTTTACATAGCGTTTTACTAGATTTTGTACATACCACATGGGGTGTAGAATAAGCTATTCTACACTCACGCTTAGAATAGCGTATATATATATATATATATATATATATATATATATATATATATATATATATATATATACAAATTTCCCTACTATCGGGTGTAGTTACTCCCACTTTTGTTTCATACGTTTTATGTAGTATCTATCATATCGAGAGTATGTACGCGTAGTATGTAGTATATAAGAATGTTTAGGTAGTATATATATACTACTTTTTTGGTAATATGTATCATATTTTGAGCATATGTTATTTCAATACAAATATGTACGTATTTCACAAATACAATAAAATTATGAGCTCTCTTGCCATTTTTCATATAAATCACTTGGGAGTATCTTAGATATAGTATATGAACATACTAAAAATAATAAAGTAGAGTATATACTACCACATGATAGTATATGAGAAATGGGTGTAGCTACACCCGGTAGTAGGATGCATTTCCCTATATATATACAGACGGTCTATTCTGCTAATATTAGCAGAATAACTATTCTGCACACCACTTGACCTTTGCTGCGCTCAGCGAAGCGCCTTTGCATCATTTTGACGACGAGCACTGCAATAGAGACTAGTGAACTTCTCGTCGGAAAAACCTGCACCCGTTATTTTTTCGGTACTGTTTTCGATCTAATTTTTTAACCGTTTATCGGAATGAGGCGTGTAATATACCATTGAAAAGCTATGGATTAGGCGCAACTTCGACATGTTGAACACTTTTTGAGATTCCACACGGTTTAAGAGCAGTTTTGAAAATAGTGCGGCGGATGACGAGTGGCTGCGAGCGTTTTTTCGCGTTTTTTTCTAAACCGCTTGTCGGAACGAAGCAAACGATACGCCGTTCGATAGATATCGTCTAGGCGCATCTTTTTCATATATAAATCTTTATCTAATTCATTACGGTTTATGAGCAGTTTCAAATTTACTAAATCGTGGAACTCTGTTTTTCAAATTTTTTGAAATTTTCGGTACTGTTTTTGCTCCAGTTTTCTAACCGTTTTTCGAAACGAGACATATGATACGCCGTTGGAAAGCTACGGACAAGGCGCAACTTTCATATGTTGAAATGGTTTTGAGATTCCTTACAATTTTTAGTTAATTTTGAAAATCATGCGGCTGACTTCGAGAGGCAGCGGCTGTTTTTTCGCGAAGTTTTTACGAACGGCTGGTCGGAATAATTCAAATCATACGCCGTTGGAAAGATATCAACGAGACGCAAGTTTTTCATGTAGAACACTCTCTCTAATTCATTACGGTTTAAGAGCAGTTTTCAAATTACCAAAATGCGGGCACTCTGTTTTTCGCGACACCCAAATCGACGTGCGTACTTCATCCGACTGAAAACCGCACTGCATCGGACGAAATGCCGCACTGCATTAGACGGGCAAGAGAACTGCATGGTTTTCTTTTTTGTGGTTCCTAAATTTTTGAAGACGAGGAAGAAACCGCACTGCGTCAGATGGAGAAGTGCACTTCATCGTTTCTTTTGTCACACTTAATTTTTCTTAGACGAGGAAGTGAAATGCAATACTCTTAAAAGTGAACCGCAAGAACTCTCAAAAGTGAGCCACATTAGTTTCTTTTTTCATTATTTTAAGCGTCTTGAATGGACACAGTGTAAACTTTTGTAAATACATTTTTTTCCAAATGATGTGGACTTCAAAGTCCTTCATGGTGCACTGCATATATAAGACCAGAGTGCACTGCATTTTCCTTTTTCTTTTTTCTCTATGTAGTTTTTGGTATTCCTTAGTGCCTTTGCATATATATTTTTGGTTAATATTGAATTTTGCCTTTGAGGAGGAGGCGGTGGACTGCATTTTGTTTCACACCGCATTGCATCTGTTTTTCAAACTGTGGGAACTCACACTAAAAACATACGCACACACAAATCAGAAACAAACTGCATGATTCACACAATCACCTTTGCATGAAAAAACACAAAGCTCTCTAGAGGGAGTAGCATGGGCATTGCATGACGCCACAAGCGACCCAAGTGTCTGGATCGCACACACTCACTTGCCGTGCTGCATGGGCGCTACCGAGGACTTCACGAGAGGAGGCTCGCTCCAAACTGCGTGTGAAACTTCAAAAAAAAAAAATGCAACGCGGCATTCAACCGAATCAAGCGCCGCTTTTCTTCTGTAAAAATAAGCAAGCTGGATCTCAAGAGCAAATAACAGCGGACTACATTGCACTTTGATTTTTTTTCTTCAGAAAAACACAAAATCAGTGAAGCAAATGACAAATCTCGTTGACACGGGGGTGAGCCGCCATGGATGCGCCATGGAAGGATAGCACCTCCTCTCGTCCAGCCGTCGGCCTACAAAGAGGTGAGAAAGACAGTGAGGTCAAGGCACGACAACGCAGCCACGTCGGGCGGCCGTTGTAGGCACCGCTCCACGACGGATGAAGTCGAACAGAGGGAGGGACTCACCTGACACCGTCAGGGGCTCTTCTCGTGTACTGTGGGGAAGGTGAAGAAGCGCATGTCGTCAGACGCCATACCACATGCCATCATTGGCGAACTGCATGTGAGCCGCCGGGATGGATGTGCACTGGCCTTGCTGGGAGGGAGTTTTGCAGGAGAGGAGGCCCGCCGGAGGGAGTTTTGCGAGGACGGGGAGGGGCGTCCTGCAGGTTGCCGGATGGGGAGGGAAGGAAAGGGTGCCCGCGGCCTGAAGACGACAGCAGGGGGGCGCAGGAGAGTCGGCGCGGCCTGGACCCGGCGGCAACGCGCCGCGGGACGGCCGGCGCGGCCTAGATCGAGTGGCTGGGCGTCGCGGGAGGGGCGCATGGCCTGAGGGGGGGGGGGTAAGGGAGTGGTGAAGCGGTGGCCGTGGATCTTGGCGGAGGTCGAGGCGATGCCCTGCCTGCGTCAGCCATGGACGAGAGGAGGCGTCTGGCGTCGGGGATTTTCGCCGTGGTCGGAGAGGAAGAAGCCGGGCTGGATGCAGCGGGATGGGAGGGAGGAGGTGGAGGAACGGGGAGGAAAGAGCCGCCGGCGACCCCCGAGCTCACCGGCCCCGCTAGGCACATCCGTCGTCGGCAAGACGCGGGAGGACGGCGACGGGGCGGATCCAGCACCCCCTCAACCCGGTGGTTGGCAGGAACGGCAACGCGAGGATCCGACGCCGGCCACGCGTGGGAGGGAGGTGGTGCGCCGGCAGGGTGGGAGGTGGTGCGGCGGTGGGGTGGGAGGTGGTGCGGCGGCGGGGTGGGATGTGGAGGTGGTGCGGCGGCGGGGTGGGTCGAGGACCAGAGAAGAGGGGAGTGGGGAGGGGGCGATAGGATTAGGTGGGGGTAGGTGTTTTGTTCAGTGCAGTTCTGTCATCGTTAGTTTGTAGCTACCTGTGCGGTTCGTAAGTGTTAGCAGAATAAGTTTTGGGTGTGCAGAATAAGGTCTTAAGGGGTGTTATCATAATAGATCCACCCTATATATATGTGTGTGTGTGTATATATATATATATATATGGTGGGTCTATTCTACTAACACCCAAAACAAAATCCGCTGACACAAATTACACGAACGAACACACACAGTGAACAAAAAAAGCCTCCCCACCCCACCCCACCCCAACCCCACCCATCGCGCACCCCTCCTCCAACTTCTCCGTCGCCGCCACCGGAACCGACCCCGACACCACCTCCTACCCAAGCTGCCTCCTCGCCTCGATCCATTCCTCCGACCCTAACCACCTCCTACCCCCGCGCTGCAACCCCTCCACTTCTTCCTTCCTCGTCAGTCAGAGCCACAGCGGCGCCCCCGCCACCGGATCCGACGCGCGCCGACGAGAAGCTTCAAATCCCGCGCTCGCGAGTGGGTTGAGCCTCCTCCCCAGCAGCTCCCGCCGCGTCAGTACCCACCGTCGTCGTGCCGTCCCTGCTACCTCCCTTCCCCACACCACCGGATTCATCTCTCCATGGCGACGCCCGATCCAGCCAGGCCCAAGGGAGGGGAGCAGCCGACTCTCTTCCTCCTCTCCAGCGAGGCATGGACGCCGCGCCTCCTCCGGCACGGACCAGCCACCCCGGATCCCGACCCTTGCCGCCACCACCTCCGCTCTACACCGTGGGTGGATCTGGGCGGCCACTGCCGGCGTCGCGCCCCTGGCTTCCCCACCGGACTCACCTCTTCCTTCCTCTAGACTGCACAGTATGCAGTGCGGGCGACTTTGGTGTGCAGTGCAGCTCGACTTAGCATGCAGCTTGCCCCCCGCCCCGGCATTTGGCGACCTCATGGGCGGGCAGTCCAACGAGTTCGCATCATCAAGGTGGAGAAAACAATGGAGGATGGTGGACTGCAGAGGCCATCGAGCCTAGGTCCGCCACCATGAGGAGTGATTCCTCTGGTAATTTTCTTACGTTTTCCTAATTCACGGCCTAGCTTGCCCAAATTTTCTTCAGAATATTTTATGGCTGTTATTCTGTGTAGGAGTGGGCAGCAGCGACCACCCACTGCATCGCCGGCCTCTGTGCAGCTCGGCTGCCGCTCCCCGTGCAGCTCGGTTGCCGCTCCCCATGCAGCTCGCTTGCCGCCCTCATGCAGCTCACCTGTCGCGAGTAAACTTTCTCTGGCGAGTCCACCTCGCATCCGCACCACTCGTTGTGTGCAGTTCGGTTACATGGATCAGTTTCAGTGCGAGAGCGCAACAGTACTCCCATGAAAGGAACTAGTGCGGTTCATTAGCCTATTCTAATTATTGAAAAATCTCCGCAGTCCTGTTTCTAATTATTAACAAAACAGTTTGAGTGCAGTTTTTTGATTGTTTTGCAGCAGCACTTCCATCCAACCCGCAGGTCGTTTCCAACACAAAACGTGCATTTTGGATGCGCGTGGTGTTGTGGTTCACCTCACGACAGAATGCAACCCAGGTCGTCACTCGGTGCAGTCAACCTCGCCATGCGATTACGTACACCGATGACTCGAAGCAGTTCTAACGACCAACTCGCATGAGCCCGCAACTCCCCGACTTTCTTTGCTGTGGGTCGTATGAATTACAGTGTGGCTCAGATCGTACCATGCAGTTTGGAGCATGTCAACATGCAGTGCAAAATGGTGCATCTTGTTTTTGAGGAGTTTATGTATAAAAATTACGGGGACTTTATTTGAATGTGTTCAGAAATTGCAGTTTGGAGTATCTGCACATGCAGTGCAGACGCTACTTTTGTGTTTGTGGATTTTTTTGTATAAACATTATAGGGAGTCATTTGATTGCAACGAAACATGGTGATGTTCAGACATGAGCATGCAGTTTCGACCATGTGGACATGCAGTGCAAAATGGTGTTTTTCGTGTTTGATGATTTTATGTATAAAAGTTATATGGACCCGTTTGAAAATTGTTTACCAAAGAAGTTCATTTGGAATTGTGTTGCGGCTCATTTCCCTTGACCATGTGGTTCGCTTCTTCGCATGTGTACAACTCGCCAATGTAGAAACCCAAAACTCCAAACAGAAAAAGAAAGAAGGAAATGAAGTGCAAAGATGTGTTAAATGAAAAATGGTAGAGAAACAACAAAAAAGTAATGCCGTTCACTTGACAATTTGATGCAGTGCGGTTTTCTAACTGAAGGCATTTGATGCAGTGCGGTTTTCTAACTGAAGCATTGCGGTCGGGTGTCTGATGTTGTTCATCTTGTAAGTGAACCATTTGATGCAGTGTGGTTTCCTAACTGAAGCAGTGTGGTCGAGTGTCTGATGTTGTTCATCTTGTAAGTGCAAAGAAAAAATGTTACCGAAACGACAAATAAATTAATGTGGTTTACTTTTTCATAGTTTTGGGGTTCACTTACGCCCGATGTGAAGTCCCGTCCACTTCCTCGCATGAGAAATTTTACGTGTAAATATAAGAAATCAAGCAGTTCGTTTGCCCATCTGATGGGGTGCGGTTTCCTGTCTGAAGCAGTGCATTTTTATGTTCGATGCGGTTCACTCGTCGATTTTGGTGGCACGAAAAACAGAGTGTTCGCATATTGGTAAATTCAAAATTGCTTTTAAACCGCAACGAATTAGAGAGCGTGTTCTACATGAAAAAGTTGTGCCTCATCGATATGTTTCCAACAGCATATAACTTGAATCATTCCGATCAGCTCTTTGTAAAAATTTCGCGAATAATGGCCGCTGCCTCTCGCCGTCAGCCGCACGATTTTCCAAATTAACTAAAAACCGAAAGGAATCTCAAAAACATTTTAACATATGAAAGGTGCGCCTCATCTGTAGCTTTCCAACAGCGTATCATACACGTCATTTCAACAAACGAATAGAAAACTGGAGCGAAAACAGTACCGGAAATTTGAAAAAAAATTGAAAAACAGAATTCCGCGATTTAGTAAATTTGAAACTGCTCTTAAACCGTAATGAATTAGAGAAAATAATAAATATGAAAAAGATGCGCCTCGACGATATATTTCCAACAGTGTATCATTTGCTTCATTTCGATGAGCGGCTTAGAATAAATCGAAAAAAACGCTCGCTGCCACTCATGATGGGCCGCACCATTTTCGAAATTGCTCTTAAACCGTGAGGAATCTCGAAAAGTGTTCAACATGGCGAAGTTGCGCCTCATCCATAGCTTTTCAATGGTATATTACACACCTCATT
Source organism: Aegilops longissima (assembly GCA_021605205.1). NCBI lineage: Eukaryota > Viridiplantae > Streptophyta > Magnoliopsida > Poales > Poaceae > Aegilops > Aegilops longissima. The sequence continues at coordinate 750,875,861 of CM038677.1, read as the reverse complement.
CCGACAAACGGTTAAAAACTAGAGCAAAAAAGGTACTGAAAATATACAATGTGCCGCTTTTTCTGACGGAAGTTCACTCGTGAAATCTTGCAGCACACTTGGTTCAAACAATGGCGTGCACTTGCGTTGAGCATGCGGTGCGGAAGTGTTATCAAAATAGTTATTCTGCTAATATTAGCAGAATAGACCGGCTAATATGTTGATGTTTCAAGAATGATCATGATGCCCTTATGTCCGTATTTTATTTTATCGACACCTCCATCTCTAAAACATGTGGACATATTTTTCTATTCCGGCTTCCGCTTGAGGACAAGCGCGGTCTAAGCTTGGGGGAGTTGATACGTCCATTTTACATCATGCTTTGATATTGATATTTATTGCATTATGGGCTGTTATTACACATTATGTCACAATAATTATGCCTTTTCTCTCTTATTTTACATGGTTTACAAGAAGAGGGAGAATGCCGGCAGCTGGAATTCTCGGCTGGAAAAGGAGCAAATATTAGAGACCTATTCTGCACAACTCCAAAAGTCCTAAAACTTCACGGAGGCATGTTTTGGAATTAATAAAAAATACTGGCGAAAGAATCAACCAGAGGGGGCACACACCCTGGCCACGAGGGTGAGGGGCACGCCCCCTGTCTCGTGGGCCCCTTGGCAGGGCTCCAGTGCCCATCTTTTTCTATATGAAGTCTTTCGCCCTGGAAAAAAATCAGAAGGAAGCTTTCGGGAGCGCCACCGTCTCGAGGCGGAACCTTGGCGGAACCAATCTAGGGCTCCGGCGGAGCTGTTCTGCCGGGGAAACATCCCTCCGGGAGGGGGAAATCGTCACCATCGTCATATCCAACGATCCTCTCATCGGGAGGGGGTAAATCTCCATCAACATCTTCACCAGCACCATCTCCTCTCAAACCCTAGTTCATCTCTTGTATCCGATCTTTGTCTCAAAACCTCAGATTGGTACCTATGGGTTGCTAGTAGTGTTGATTACTCGTAGTTGATGCTAGTTGGTTTATTCGGTGGAAGATTATATGTTCAGATCCTTAATGCATATTAATACCCCTCTGATTATGAACATGAATATGATTTGTGAGTAGTTACGTTTGTTCCTGAGGACATGGGAGAAGTCTTGCTATAAGTAGTCATGTGATTTTGGTATTCGTTTGATATTTTGATAAGATGTATGTTGTATTTCCTCTAGTGGTGTTATGTGAACGTCGACTACATGACACTTCACCATTATTTGGGCCTAGGGGAAGGCATTGGGAAGTAATAAGTAGATGATGGGTTGCTAGAGTGACATAAGCTTAAACCCTAGTTTATGTTGCTTCGTAAGGGGCTGATTTGGATCCATATGTTTCATGCTATGGTTAGGTTTACCTTAATTCTTCTTTCATAGTTGAGGATGCTTGCGAGAGTTGTTAATCATAAGTGGGATGCTTGTCCAAGGAAGGGCAACACCCAAGCACCGGTCCACCCACATATCAAATTATCAAAGTAACGAACGTGAATCATATGAGCGTGCTGAAAACTAGCATGACGATAATTCCCATGTGTCATCGGGAGCATTTTCCTTTATATAAGAGTTTTTCCAGGCTTGTCCTTTGCTACAAAATGGATTGGGCCACCTTGCTGCACCTTATTTACTTTTATTGCTTGTTACCCGTTACAAATTACCTTATCACAAAACTATCTGTTACCGATAATTTCAGTGCTTGCAGAGAATACCTTACTGAAAACCGCTTGCCATTTCCTTCTGCTCCTCGTTGGGTTCGACACTCTTACTTATCGAAAGGACTATGATAGATCCCCTATACTTGTGGGTCATCATCCCCCTCCCCCGTGCCTCCCCCTATCGGCAGCTCAAACCGCCGCCGCCGCAACCACAACTTCAACCACATCTACGTTCTGCTCGGATCCAGTCAGGTAACCCACAGATCTCTATCACAGCCCCGGCCTAATTGCTTAAATGGCGCCTGCGAAACATCCTCATTCCTCCAAATCCCCACGGCCCTACCTCCAGAGCATCGCCGTGCAAGCCCAATCACATATCACGTGGAGGTCGAGTAGCTGATGGCGGTCCATGGCGCGATGGCCGATGTGCGCGTTGACCCGGAGGAACACCTCGCCTCCGCCGCGGCCGACATGGTGCAGGCTCTGGCCCAGAAGAATTGCCCCGGCAACTACCCCCCAGGACTTAACAGGTATGATGTGACCAGCTAAATCTTACCAATACCACTTGCAATGGCTATGTTTTGTACGGTTGATGTATTAAGCATGTTCGTGCCTTGTTTATTTCAGTACTGCACACTGTGTGATGTTCAAGTATTAACTGTCCAGTTCAATTTCACCAATACCAGCAACAAACTTACAATACATGACTCATGATATCACTAGAGATGCTGCCTATTTGCTATTTTTGGTGGATGCTAACCCTGTTGTACTTAACATGCTTGTCCATGTACTTACGCAGGGTCATAATGGTCGACGCTGTTGTTTGCTATCGAGGTTAGCTGCATCCCATGTCTTACAATATTTCACATCATTTGTGCAATTGCAGTTTAATTTCTACCATTTACTGGTTGCCTGTAGGTACACATGTCAGGGGCACTGATCCATGCTTCGACCCGGAGGAAGAGCTCACCTCCGTCGCTGCTGACTTTGGGCGGGCTCTGGCCAAGATGAAGTGCCCCAGCAACTACCTCTCAGGACTTACCAAGTATGAACTCACCAGTTCAATCTTACCAATACCGGTTGCAATTAATGGCTATGTTTTGTACGGTCGATGTCTTAAGCATCTTGTAGTAAACATGCCTAACACGTTTTAGCTATTTTCCCTACCTTTTTATAGACAACTGGACCATTATCTGCTCTGGCAGCACCTGCCTTGTGATGTTTAACTCTGCCAATTGCATTTTTATCAGTACCGGCTTCAGTGGCCATTAAGCTTGTTGCAATTAACAGTTGTATCCATTTTTAAACAGTTGTATTTCAATGGCTACAAACTTACAAAACATGAATTAGGATGTTGTTAAGCCTGTTGCAATTAACAGTTGTATCCATTTTTTAATCCGTCCCTTTGCTACCATTCTACTCTTTCACAACGAAGATATCACTAAAGATGCTGCCATTTTGTTACCATTTGCTATTTTTGGTGGATGTTAACCCTGTTGCAGTTAACATTGGCTTTCCATGTACTTACACAGGGCTACAATGGGTGATGTTGTTGTTTGCCGTCGAGGTTAGCTGCATCTCATGTCTTATACACCATCTATTCCTAAATTTAAGTATTTTTAGAGATTCCAATATAGACCACATAAGGAGCAAAATGAGTGAATCTAGATTCTAATCTAAACTATATCTATAATTCTATATGCATCAGTATGTAGTTCACATTGATATCTCTAAAATACTTGTACTTAGGAATGTAGGTAGTTGTATTTTACATCATTTGTGCCATCTCAGTTTAGCTTCTAACATTTATTGGTTGCTTGTAGGTACGTACATGAGCGGTACTGATGCACGCTTCGATCCCTTTTGCGTATGGGGCAATGAGATATTCATGAACAAGCATCAAGTGATGAAACTAAGAAAGATTGTTAGGAGAAAGAAACGGGTGATGTGAATTAAGCTCTTTATTTACACTTTGTCCAAGACAACAGTGAACTTTAGGATGGTAAGTAATGTGTTGCCTTTTCCCCCTGCCCACAACAAGTTACTCTATTAGACCTCATGATCTGATATTTTTCTCTTTTCAGTGGTTTCTGAAGCTATTTACCGATGATTACCTTGCAAACTATATGACCGGAGTGGAGGCAACTAAGGTTAAAGTATATAATTCATGCTACCATGATAATGCTCTAGAAGTCTTCCTGAAAGCGGTGAAGGATGGGCGGGCGATCGTCACAAGGGGTTGGACAATAGTTGTTCGTACCTATGCCATGTAGGAAGGCACATTATGGGCATTCCGCTTCTTCAACACCATCGGCAGTAAAAATGATTTACACTTGTCTCTTCACCTTTACCGCCTGTAAATATTGTGGTTCATCATAGTTAATTGCTGTCTAATCCTGTAATTACTGAACATATTGTACCGACAATTATATTTATGGATTCGTTGTTGAACCATTGCGCTGAGAATTTGTATTGCACGTTTCATATTTCAAAATTTTCAATTCAAATAATAAATTACAGCCAAAAAAATGTACATGAGCAAATAAAATAATGTGCACACGGTTAGAAAGAAAATAGCGTGTGCGATGAAAAAAGAAAACAGACAGTTCTTTAATGTGAAATGTTTGCGATGCCCGATGGCCGCACATACGGTTTCGTCTCATATGCATGTGCAATTCATGGTAATACGGCAAACATTTCAAACCAGTGTGCGTGTGTGATAGGAATACCAATTGCACACATTTATGAAAAATGTATACGTTGGCGTTAGTAGAGGCATCACACACATTTTACATTCTTGAACCATGTGCGATAACGTACCCATCACAAATATATCGGCAGATTAAATGTTGATGTCCACCTTTTTCACACGACTATAGCGGCGTAATCATTTGGGATGTCTCTCTGACCAGAAACGTAATGTCGAGATGTAACGTGTGGGACTGGGGCGGCTTCTCATACGTTTATTCTATGGAGAACGTAAGTAGCCGCTCGCCCATCTCCGACAGTTTCTAGGTCGTGTGGGAAGGATCCCCTAGCGCCCACACTCACTTGGCGATGGTTCCAAATGCCGTCGCGGAAAGGGGTTAAAAACCATTTGTATAGCACCTTACGATACCAGTGTATGGAACTTCAGGTCCAACACCTATTCTCCATCATCCCTTGGCCTGAATGGATCTTTCTCTATGTCTAGAGAATGAACCAACATAGGAGTTTTAGATGGGTAGTATTTGTCCATTTTGAATTTCTCCAATATTTTCTAGATATAGGCATCTTGGTGTACCATGATTCCTGAGGGAAGGTGCTCAAGTTGAATACCTAAGAAAAATTTGGTTTTACCCAAATCCTTCGTCTCAAATTCCATCTTTAGGTGATTGCGTGCTTCATCAATGTCTTGTGTGTTGCCAATGATGTTGAGATCATCAACACACACAGAAATGATGCAAAATGTTGTAGAGGACTTCTTGATGAAGACACATGGGCAATCACTACTATTGGAGTAACCTTTCTGGAGAAGGAACTCACTGAGTCAGTTGTACCACATCCGTCCTGGCTGTCTTAAGCGATATAATGACTTATTCAGCTTTACACAATATATGTTGTGATTTGCACTTTAATTCGGGACAGAGATTCCTTCAGGAACCTTCATATATATGTCTGAATCTAGTGATCCATAAAGATATGCGGTCACGATGTCCATCAACTGCATATGCAGATAATTTTGCATTGCCAAAGATATAAGATATAGGAAAGTGGTTCCACTCATTACTGGAGAATATGTTTCAGTGAAATCAATGTCGGGTTTCTGCGTGAAACCTTGTGCTACGAGCCTTGCGTTATATCTCACCACCTCATTGTTCTCATTCCGTTTCTAGAGAAAAAACCCATTTGAATCCCACAGGGAAAACACTGAGAGGTGTCGGTATTGCTTCAGTGAATACCTTTCTTTTGTTAAGCGAGGTAATTTTTGCTTGGATTGCATCCTTACATATAGGCCAGTCAGAGCACTTTTGGCACTCAACGGTAGTCCTTGGATCATGATCAGTGAGAAGGGTATCTGCAATCTTTTCAGCAAAATATATGTCGACAGTCATAGTCTTACGATCAAACGATTCTCTAGAATCAACATAGTTGATGGAAATTTCCTGCACCCCTAGTGACTCTTCGTGATTTCCCAATACACGTGAATCCGGGTGTTCCGATGTCCCAGCCAGTGTGCAAAAACTGAAGCTGGGTTGTGGAGGTTGCCCTTCCATTGGGTGTATACTGACTAAGGTTTTTCTCCTCGATTTCCTTTGATGCTTGCGAGAAGCATGCTCCAGGTCAAAGCCCATACTACTCCCCCTCTTTTTAGGAATAGGGAGTTGGGTAGTTTTTTATTGGTACCTCCACTCTTTCGGACGCATTTATGGACGGATTTAAGGATTTTGTAACACCTTTTAGATAAATAAATGAATCTGGCAGATTATTTGCAAGATGTTGCAAATTAATGATTATTTGAACTTGGAGTTCGCTCTCTTGGGTACGTGGATCAAAGGATGAAATGGATTGAGCATTCGAATCAAGTTCCGGGCATTCTTTCTGGTACTTGAAATCTCCCCCTAATGACGGAAAATGCTCCTCATTAAATATACAATCAACATGATGGGATGTGAATAGATCCCCGGTAAGGGGTTTCAAGTACTTGATAATCTACGGTGATTTGTATCCACGTAGATCCCCGGTTTCCTATGTGGGCCCATAGATGTCCGTTGTGGTGGTGAGATTGGGATGTATGCAACACATCTGAACTTATGCAGATGGGAAATACCAGGAGGATTTCCACGTACCAATTGCAGAGGGGAAGTACTGTGATATGCAGTTGGCCTCAATTGTATCAAGTCAACAGCGTGTAAAACAGCATGACCCCAACAAGAGGTTTGTAAGTTGCAATTCGTAAACAAAGGTCTTGCAATGAGTTTGATTCTCTTAATCAATGATTCAGCCAAACCATTTTGTGTATGGACATATGGAACGGAGTGCTGAACTTCAATCCCCAAAGCCATGCAATAATCATTGAAAGCACGTGAGGATAATTCTGCGCCATTGTCCATTCGAATTGACTTTATTCGACTTTCTGATAATGGGCTTGCAACTTAATGACTTGCCTCATTATCTTGGAAAATGCATGGTTTCATGTGGATAAGAGACACACATGTGACCATCGTGTAGATGCGTCAATGAGAACCATGAAGTACCTGAAAGGTCCAGATAATGGTTGAATGGGACCCCAAATGTCTCCTTGAATACATTCAAGAAACTGAAGTGGTTCAACTTGTATTTTGAGATGCGAGGGCCTCAAAATTAGCTTTCCCGTGGCACAAGATGTGCACAAAAAATCTGAAGATTGAGGAAATTTTTACTCAAGCAATTTATGAGCAATGGAATTGCTAGTAATTTTTCTCATCATCCCAATTTCGGAATGGCCTAGGCAATCATGCCAGGTTTGGAATGCGTTAACATTCTGGAAAGTTAGTGCATATGCAATATGTTCTACAGGTTTGATGTGCGTATAGTACAAACCAGACGATAAAGAAGGAATTTTATCATGTACCTTTTTGCCATATCTGTGACCTTTGGTAAAGAGTAGATACTACTCTTTGTTGTCTTCATGGGTTTCAATGTGAAGACCATTTTTATGGATATCTCGATGAAAACCATTTTATGGGTATCTCGATAACTGATCAGAGTACGTGAAGAATCGGGATACAATACAACATCCTCAATTGTCACTTGCGTACCACTTGGGAGGGCAAATATGGCATGCCATCCATTCATCCTTTTCAGAGTTTGAAAATATTTCATCTCCCACAGTATAGAGTTTGTGGTACCATTGTCCACAAAGCATAATTCCTCTTCCATCAGATTGTCCCCGTAGAGAACTATATAAAACAAAGAATTTTCAATAAGAAAACCTCATGTTAATGCATAGAATACAATCTTATTATATCAAATGTACTGAAAAAATATATAATATAAAGAAAACAACAACAAACTTATGTTATTATTACAATCATCACAAATGGACATAATTAAGTAGATCACTAAGGAGATTAAGGGACTAGTCGAAATTGCCAAACACATCGTTTGTAGTGTACTCAAGTAACATGTTCTCTGTGTCAGCAGGATCCTTAGGCGGAAGGGGAATCATGGAGTTGCTCGGTCCAGGAGGAACATCATGCAAACAACCAACTCCATTGGCGCTATGCAGATGAAGGTTGAAGTTGGCTTCAAACCTTTTCCCTTGAGGTGCTCTGCGTCCCTGAGATTGCTGGTACAACATAACCAGATGCTTGGGCATTTGGCACTTGTCAATAGGATGTGTGTAGCATCCACACTTGTTGCAAAGTTTAGATTTATCAAACTTGGGCTTTGCAGTGCCTTTTCCTTGCCTGGGTTTATGGGTCTCCTGTTCGCATTGCGCTTTCACTTATGCTCGAAATTGGATTGTTTACCCCGAAAGGTACCATTAAACTTATGTCTATTCACGACATTCTCACGAACTTCAAGTAAAGGTTGTGCCCCAACTGGGCACTGAGAGCCATTCTTAGTGAGTAGCTCATCATGCTTTTCAGCCTGAAGTAACATGTGAATAAGCCCGGAATAGACAACATAGTTACGAGCACGGTATTGCTGTTGGAGGATCCTATCTGATGGGAGCACAGTAGATAAAGTCTTCCCTATCTTCTCTGCATCAGTAGGTTCCTTCTCACAAAAGCGCAGTTTGGAACATATCTTATGAACCACATGATTGTACTCACCAATGGACTTGAAATCCTGAAGACGGAGATGAGTCCAAACATGGAGTGCTTCCGGCAGGACTACTGCCTTCTCCTCTTCATACCTCATTTTGAGGGCCAGAAGCAAAGTACTAGGAGATTCCTCCTGTAAATTGATACGTCCATTTTGCATCATGTTTATCTACTTTTATTTATAATGTTTTTACGCATAATAATATTTTTTGGAGTAATTGTATGCCTTTTCTCTCATAATATGCAAGGTTCACACAAAGAGGGAGAATTCCGGCAGCTGAAAATCTCGACCTGAAAAAGCTATGTCAAGCTACCTATTCTGCACAACTCCAAATGAGCTGAAAATTCACGAGGAATTTTTATGGAATAAGTAAGAATTATTGGAGCAAATAACTACCAAAGGGGCCCACCAGGTGGGCACAACCCACCTGGGCACGCTAGGGAGCCCAGGCGCGCCCTGGTGGGTTGTGTCCTCCTCGGCCCACCTCCAGTGCCCATCTTCTAGTATATAAGTCATTTTTACCTAGAAAAAATAAGGAGAGGAATTTCGGGACAGAGCGCCGCCTCCTCGAGGCGGAACTTGGGCAGGAGCACTTTTGCCCTCCGGTGGGCGATTCATGGGGAACTTCCCTCCCGGAGGGGGAAATCATCGTCATCATCATCACCGACAACCCTCTCATCTTGGGGAGGCCAATCTTCATCAACATCTTCACCAACACTGTGACGCCCGGATATTTAAGCTACAGTAATCCCACGCTAATCATGTCACGTCACCTCGGTTACTGTTGATAAACTCTAGATAATTCAAAACTGAAACAAATTCATAGTTTAATTAAAGGAACACAATAAAAGTTTTCAAACATTAAAATAAAAATGTTTGATTTGTACTAAATATTACATAGATAATTATGGTGTAGAGGACACAACTTTATAAAATGCATAAATATTTTAAATTGAATTAAAAAAGAAGACAAAATAAACAAAAGAAAGAAAATACAAAAGAGAAAAAAAAGGAAAAGAAACCCCCCCGGGGCTCCGGCCCAGCAGGCCACCGGCCCAACTGGGCCACGAACCACCAGGCCGGCCCGACCCACCACCACCGTTATCCCCACCTCACATTCGGGGGATCGTGGCGTTCATCCCCCGGCGCCATGGCCGGCGATGCGCACGTGTCGGCCATCCCGTTGCCCCCGTGATGGATAAGGGCAACCCCGACACCTCTCCCTCGAAACCCTAATCCCCTTTCCCCATCTCGCTCGCTCACTCTCTCGATCCAAAGCTACTTTGAGGAAGCCATCGCCGCCGCTCACCATTGCCGTGGCCACTAGCCAAGCCTCGCCGTTCTGAGGTGTCCAAGAGGACCGTCGTCATCATCGACTTCACCTGCGCCCACTAGATGGACCCGAGCAGCCGCAGTCGTCGATCCCCTTCGTCGGTCGTCCGCCCCGTCCACCGCGGTCGATCCGCTGCCTCCGCACCTCCGATGAGCTCGTCATCCGCATCGATGTGAGCTCCGCCACTTACACGTTTATTCCCGAGCTCGGATTCGAGCTCGAGCACTCTCACTGCCGCTCCGTAGCTATCGTCGTCGTCGTGACCGAAACAGCCGTAGCACCGCCGTCTCGCTCGCCCGTGGACGCGCTGGAGTTTCAGTCGCAACCACGCACGCGTTCTCCCTCATCCTGCTACTGCCCGTTGCCACTCCCACGCGTGCGTCGCCGCTCCCGCGACACGCCCGCCTATTCCGCCCCACGCGGGACTTTCCCTGCCCGCTGCTCGCCCGAGCCTCTGCGTGGCGCCTCCCCAGCTGCCGCGCAGCTCCCTCCAGCTCGACCGCGCCCCAAGCTGCTGCCCGGCAGGCTCCCGTCGCCAGTGGCCTCGCCCGCGTCGGCCATCCCCGCCACCGTGCCCCCCACTTCCCGGCCTCCCGTTCGGCCTCTCGGCCTGGCGTCGGCGCCTCGCCAGGTCACGGCCTCGCTCCCACGCTTTCGGCGGAGGCGCAGGCCGGGCCGCCCGACGGTGCTGCCGATTGACCCGCCCGCCCATTGGTCTAATGCCCTTGCCGGTGAGCCCTGTTGCCTCGGCTTAAAAAAAGAAAAAAAAACAAAAAATATATGTTTAAGAAAAATAAATAAATAAATAATTAGTTAATTAATCAATTAGTTAACCTAGTTAACTTAATTAAATTGGTTTAGCTAAACTAACTAATTAGCTAGCCTAATTAATCTCTAGTTAGTTAGATGAGTAGATGACAGGGGGCCCCACCCCCTGTTGACCAATCAAATGTTGACTGGTCAACTGGGACCCCCTGGCCCACCTGTCAGCCACTGGCTACACTTCTGTGTACACTTTGCTGGGTGCGCCTAGCATTTTAGCATTTATTTTCAAATTAAAATTAATATCAAAAATGATTTAAATCTTTAAAAATTAATATAAAATAATCCGTAACTCGGATGGAAAAACTTTGTACATGAAAGTTGCTCGAGCGCGAGACGGATCCGGATCGCAGCCCGTTAAATCGCCACACATCCCTAGCATAGCAAACACGCAACTTTCCCCTCTGGTTCATCTCGTCCAAAACGCGAAACACCGGGGATACTTTCCGGATGATCCCCACCTTCGCCGGTATCACCTATCCTGCGCTTGGTCACCCCTAGCTGCGTATTGCCGCGTCTTGCTTTGTGTTACATTTGATTGCTCTGTTATTTATTGTGTTCCCCCGTTACTTCTTTCCGGTGAACCCAGAGGCGTCGGCGACCCCGATTCGACTACGGAGTTGGCGATCCCTCCTTCTTGCCGAGCAACCAGGCAAGCCCCCTTTGATCACGGATATCGCCTACTCTTCTCTATCTGCTTGCATTAGAGTAGTGTAGCATATTCTTGCTTTCGATTAATCCTAAACTGCTGCATAGCTTTGTCCTTGCTACTCTTGTTGTTACCTTTACGCTATCCTCTTGCTTAGTATAGGATGTTAGTGTTCCATCGGTGGCCCTACACTCTTGTCCGTCGCCATGCTATACTCTTTGGGCTGTGATCACTTGGGAGGTGATCACGGGCATATACTATATACTTTACATTGTTACATTACGTGATCTTTGTTAGGAGATGGAAATTTGAAAGGACGGTGGCTCCATCCCAGTAGAGGTGGGCTGGATTCCACGGCCCCGATTGTTACTTTGTGGCGGGCGAGCAGGCAGGTTGAGACTACAGGTGAGAGGTGGGCTGGCCCTGGTCGGCGTCGCGGATACTTAACACGCTTAACGAGATCTTGGTATTTGATCCGAGTCGGCCATTTGGTCTATCGCACTAACCATCTCTGAGGAGTAGTTATGGGTATCCGGCGTCGTGGTATCACCGGCACTTCGTGACGTCGGCGATCGAGCGGCGCGCCGGATTGGACTGGAACGCTGTTAGGCTAGGTCTGCTTCCGCCGCCACGCAAGCGTCTTGGTGTGCATTGGGCGATGGGCCCGACCCTTGTGCGCTTAGGTTTAGACCGAGTCTTGGCCTCTGTTGTGCCTAGGTGGGGCTGCGGCGTGTTGATCTTCAGCGGCGGGCATGACCTAGGAAAGTGTGTCCGCCAAATGGGATCAAGCGTGTTGGGTTATGTGGTGCACCCTGCAGGGAAGTTTAATCTATTGAATAGTCGTGATCTTGATAACAGGATGACTTGAGTTGTACCTTGACCTTATGACAACTAGAACCGGATACTTAATAAAACACACCCTTCCAAGTGCGGATACAACCCGATGGTCGCTCTCTCTCGTGGTTACGAGGAGGGATCGCGGGTAGGATTATTGCTATGTGATGCTACATGGAGAACTTGATCTACTCTCTTCTACATGTTGCAAGGCGGAGGCTGCCAGGGCGTAGTCTTGACTGGATTAGATATCCCCTCTTATTACGGCATTCTGCAGTTCGGTCCTCGATATGGCCCTTTACACATATATCCATGCATATGTAGTGTAGCTCCTTGCTTGTGAGTACTTTGGATGAGTACTCACGGTTGCCTTGTTCCCCTTTTCCCCTTTCTTTACCCGATTGCTGCAACAGACGATGGAGCCAGGCGAGACACCACCGTCGATGGCGACTACTACACGGAGGTGCCTACTACTACGTGCAGCCCGGCGGCGGCGACGGGAGTAGTTAGGAGGATCCCGAGCGGGAGGCCTGCGCCTCTTCGATTGTATCCCGGTTTGTGCTAGCCTTCTTAAGGCAAACTTGTTTAACTTATATACGTACTCAGATATTGTTGCTTCCGCTGACTCGTCTATGATCGAGCACTTGTATTCGAGCCCTCGAGGCCCCTGGCTTGTATTATGATGCTTGTATGACTTATTTATGTTTTAGAGTTGTGTTGTGATATCTTCCCGTGAGTCCTTGATCTTGATCATACACATTTGCGTGCATGATTAGTGTACGATTGAATCGAGGGCGTCACAAGTTGGTATCAGAACCGACTGCCTGTAGGAATCCCCCTCCCATACTCCTTGGCCGAAATTGAGTCTAGACATTGCAAAAACTTTTACTAACATGGTTGTGTGTCTTACGAGCTGCGCCGCCATTGGGTGGTAGTAGGATCTTTTATTCCTCGACCTATACTCGGGACCACGATCTCTCTTCTATTCGGGTTAAATGGTTTTGCTAACTCTAACTCTAGGTTCTCGTAAATACTTTCTCCGGAGAGCCCCTTCATTCGGATGATGGCCTGCTTCACGGAAGATTCGAAGATACTCTTTGATATTCTCTCGAGACTTTGTACCCATCACTTTTGATATTCCCGACCACCGATAAATCCTTATGGATAACTACTTACACTTGCCATTCATACGATCATCCCCCATTGATCTTGTTATTACAAGATACCCCGAAGTTTTCTCTATTGTTCCGAGGATACTTTGTGCCTACTGCCTAGCAGTTCTTTGCCACATGAATACCCCTTCAAATAAATCATCGCACTTGTCGAATATCCGCTCATCCCTAGTTGTTCTTATGTTTCACAAAAGTATTCAAAATACTATTCGATCTTCCGAAAATCCTCTGGAGCCTTTTGCTCTTGAAATTCTTGCCTGCTTGCATTATGGTTAAACCCATAAGTCTCGTAGTCTTATTGACATTCCTTGTCATTATCATTTTGAGTCTGTTTACTCAATATGTTGCGAATACACGCAATCATCATTGATCCTTATAAATTACCTTCCCGGCTGAGCTGCCATTCTTTTAACTTGAATTGGTTCTTGACCAATCTAATTGTCGTTGATTGTACCCTAAGGCTATTCAACTTATCCATCCCTAGTCAGAGCATTGCTTCTGATCCCTTGATTTGGAAATGATAATTCCTTTGCATTTGACAATTGAGTTAGTCAATTGTTTCTATAATCTGATCTCCTTGCATTCTTCTTCCCCTAGTTGAGTACCGATGCTCACGTCAGATCCCTTGAGGACCACCAGATCCTTTGTTGGATTTTATCTGACAACACCCTTCATATTCAATAACCTTGTGAGCCTTTCCTCTGATACATAACGCCTTTGGTAAATTGTATCCTCTGCTTTCTCAACCATGCTCGCCTTGAGCTTGAGTTAATTACTTCTAAAGATTACGGTATATGATTCTAAGATGCCCGATGGGTTGAACCTATGCCTTCCTTAATATGTGTGAACTCGAAAGTTTTCACGAGTCATACTCTTACGGTGTTTTGCGGATATAATTTCAACACTACAACTTCATCGAAAGCGAGAAGTGATTGAAAGGTTATACATTGGAGAAGTGGGAGTCGACCTTAAACTTTGTGTTCATGCCCATAGACACGATGTAGATCTTATCATGAAAGCTTCTCTTAAAAACAAATTCTCCCCTTGGTATAAGTTCTTATATCTGGGATCCGGCCTTTTGCAATCGTGGTTCCGACCATGTTCTCCTTTAAATACCTTTTCTCGTGCAAGTTTAAGCACTTGTCTTCTGCAGAGCAATACCCTAGCCCAACCTCTATTTTGATCTACCTTCGAGTATTCCCCCTGGTATCTCGAGGATATCAACCGATTGCACTACATATTATCATTTCTGATGAAGTAGTGCCTTTTCCCCTGTCAATGTCACTTAATGGGTTCTGGGTTGTTGGTCAACCGAGAACACCGATAAGTGGATCGATTCCACACTCCGATTCAAGTAATTTTCATTGCTTATGAGTTTAATAATCCTTCAAGTTATTCATAGCTTGATCGGCTATATCATTATCGTGCAACTTTTAACTATGCTACCTGGTCCTTCTTCTCGAAGCACAATTTTCGATGATGAGCTAAGCTTACGTCGATCTTCCTCGTCATACCATTCCTCCTTGACCAACAAACTTGATTTCGAGTTTGTGTCGTACCCATGGTTCCAATAACATTTTGCTTCATCATTCCTTTGACTTGATATCATCGCCGATCGATTTGCTCTTCATGAAATCTCTTGACAAATGTGTCATGATCATCATCAGCACTCTGAGCTCTTCCAGGGTATCTATTGAATTCATAATGAGAAATACCATCCTTGCCCTCGATGATTTGTGCTATCATCGACCACTTTATTGCCTTCCGTTCAACACAAACTTGTTCGTGTTTGATGTTATACCTTGAGTTCCTTGCTATCCAGCAATTGTTCTCCCTTACCTTGGAACATTAACATCTCTTATGTCATCAATGTTGTGAGAATTTCACCACCTCTTAAGGATTCTTGGTATAGTGATACTTCTCACCATCACCATTTTTTCTTGGTCCTTGGGTTGATCCCAACCGGGGTACCAACAAGTGAACGATGTTCTTTGGATTCTGCACTTCTAGCAACCCTATTGCTTTGAAGTTAATGGTCGATAGTTTCATTCTAAGTCTTTTGGTTATTGAATCACCATTCTAACAAATGATCAGGCTACCTATGCCCATGTTTCGGGCGCACCTTTTCAAC
Source organism: Aegilops longissima (assembly GCA_021605205.1). Taxonomy (NCBI): domain Eukaryota; kingdom Viridiplantae; phylum Streptophyta; class Magnoliopsida; order Poales; family Poaceae; genus Aegilops; species Aegilops longissima. Next base: position 750,860,452 of record CM038677.1, on the reverse strand, counting down.
CAATGTTTAATTGTGTATGTTTTCCTCGAGCATACATCATTATACCATTTGATCCGACAAATGTTATCTCCTTGTTCACATAATTGTGGAAATCCATCTTGTCGGAAATTTTGATGAATTCTCGCTGATTCCATCAGCTACCCCCTCATCCTCTCCTTGATTTAGTGATGAGCTCTTGTTTCGGAACTTGCTACCATAGTTCATTTCTCGAGAATTTTACAATGTCATCTTGTCAATTGTATTACACCTTTTCCTCTCAAGCATCCTGAGTCTGAGGTATCCTGACCCCAATCAGATCTGAATCTCGGTTAGATATGATGGTTGTGACATATGACCAATAGTTATATCATTGGTCTTTATATGACCAGTAAGGTGATGTCATCCTAGCTTTTACGACCGGAGGACCTAGTGTTATAGATTCCTTTTAACAAGGTTAACCATTTTTTCCATGAGGAAATTGAATGCCTTGTTTAATAAGTTTATCCTGATGGATCCTTTGTGTATCCAAAGTTCGACCTTTGCTTGAAGACCATGTCAATGCTATCTCGAAGCATGTATGTGGTACTCCGTTCATCAACAAGAACATTTGAAGCACAATGCTAAATTCTCTTTATCAATTATCCAAACACTGTTGTATGGGTAATGTCATGAAAATTCCCTCCCCTACCTAAAGAGTTTTCTACATTATATCCTATCATGGATATCATACTCTGCTTGTCCTTGGGAAGGATATATCCCTGAAATATGTGTTTAAACACATTTTTCTTTCCATTGTTCTGTTTAATATGATAATCATATTTTACTTTCCATTGGTTGTTTGAACCTTTCTTGTGATCTATATGATCTAAGCAGCAATATTCTACTGCTTATGTAAACTCCTCGGTGTGCAATTCTGTCAGCAAGAACCTGTTACTATTGTTGATGACATTCTGGTAGCCACCGATGGACGAGAACTTTGCCTAATGGTCCTCCTCGTTCAACGAGCAGGAAAATGGTTCTCTTCGTCCCTCGCCCTTGGTACCGACATTGTTGCCGACATAACTGATAGGCTATCCTCTGACATGCTTTGATTACATGATCATGCAAGTCGTCTCCGCCCTTCCTACTTTTAACCCCCATGGTGGGCCCATAACCCACAGTTTCAGAGGATCGAAACCTGACTCTCCTGTACAACCCTGTTTCTAATGGTTGTTCCTCACGCGTGGCCTCATATGTAATTCTTGAGCCACCTTCCAAGAGATCATCAACTTTGGCATCAGACGCAATACTTATTCTTGTTGCTCTGAACCCCTTTCAACTTCTGATTAGGCCATCAAACGATTGCTTGCCATTAGAAACTTCTCATGGTACCTTCTTACTTTACTCTCGATAATTTCTTAAGTATCTATTCGAGAGTTACTTTCTACCACATTCCCTGAGTTATCTGCCAGATAGTTGTCCGTGAAGGTCCGTTCTTCAGAATTTACCCCTTATCATTATCGTAAGTACGATGGAGTTCCTGAAGAAGGGACGACAACCTCATCATGATGCATTGATGCATAGGAATGAAGACATCAGCGCTATGGATCGACCACTTCGAGAAGAGCAACCAAGACCGAGAGGAATCGTTAGAATTTCGTAACCTATTCTTCCCCCCTTGCACCCCTCTTAAATCTCGGGACGAGATTTCTTGTAGTGGAGGAGAATTGTGACGCCCGGATATTTAAGCTACAGTAATCCCACGCTAATCATGTCACGTCACCTCGGTTACTGTTGATAAACTCTAGATAATTCAAAACCGAAACAAATTCATAATTTAATTAAAGGAACACAATAAAAGTTTTCAAACATTAAAATAAAAATGTTTGATTTGTACTAAATATTACATAGATAATTATGGTGTAGAGGACACAACTTTATAAAATGCATAAATATTATAAATTGAATTAAAAAAGAAGACAAAATAAACAAAAGAAAGAAAATACAAAAGAGAAAAAAAAGGAAAAGAAACCCCCCCGGGGCTCCGGCCCAGCAGGCCACCGGCCCAACTGGGCCACGAACCACCAGGCCGGCCCAGCCCACCACCACCGTTATCCCCCACCTCCTGTTCAGGGGGGGATCGTGGCGTTCATCCCCCGACGCCATGGCCGGCGATGCGCACGTGTCGGCCATCCCGTTGCCCCCGTGATGGATAAGGGCAACCCCGACACCTCTCCCTCGAAACCCTAATCCCCTTTCCCCATCTCGCTCGCTCACTCTCTCGATCCAAAGCTCGCACCCGAGGGAAGCCATCGCCGCCGCTCACCATTGCCGTGGCCACTGGCCAAGCCTCGCCGTTCTGAGGTGTCCAAGAGGACCGTCGTCATCATCGACTTCACCTGCGCCCACTAGATGGACCCGAGCAGCCGCAGTCGTCGATCCCCTTTGTCGGTCGTCCGCCCCGTCCACCGCGGTCGATCCGCTGCCTCCGCACCTCCGACGAGCTCGTCATCCGCATCGATGTGAGCTCCACCACTTACCCGTTTATTCCCGAGCTCGGATTCGAGCTCGAGCACTCTCACTTCCGCTCCGTAGCTGTCGTCGTCGTCGTGACCGAAACAGCCGTAGCACCGCCGTCTCGCTCACCCGTGGACGCGCTGGAGTTTCAGTCGCGCCCACGCACGCGTTCTCCCTCCTCCTGCTACTGCCCGTTGCCGCTCCCCTGTCGTGCGTCGCCGCTCCCAGCAAGACACGCCCGCCGCCGCCCCCACGCCGGGACTTTCCTCCCGCGTTGCTCGCCCGAGCTCTGCCTGGCGCCTCCCCAGCTGCCCGCGGCTCCTCCAGCTCGACCGCGCCCCAAGCTGCTGCCGCGGGCTCCCGTCGCCGGTGGCCTCGCCCGCGTCGGCCATCCCCGCCACCGTGCCCCCACTTCCCGGCCTCCCGTCCGGCCTACTAGCCTCAGGCGTCGGGCCTCGCCGGTCTGCCTCGCTCCCACGCTTCGGGCGGAGGCGCGCGCGGGCCGCCCGACGGTGCCTCGCTGATTGACCCGCCCGCCCACGGCCTAATGCCCTTGCCGGCGGGCCCTGTTGCTACAGCTTAAAGAAAACAAAAAAACAAAAAATATATGTTTAAGAAAAATAAGTAAATAAATAATTAGTTAATTAATCAATTAGTTAACCTAGTTAACTTAATTAAATTGGTTTAGCTAAACTAACTAATTAGCTAGCCTAATTAATCTCTAGTTAGTTAGATGAGTAGATGTGAGGGGCCCACCCACTGTTGACGATCAAATGTTGGTGGTCAATGAAACCCCAGCCCACTGTCACCCACTGGGTACATACATGTACACTTTCTTTGAGTGCGCCTAGCATTTTAGCATTTATTTTCGAATTAAAATTAATGTCAAAAATGATTTAAATCTTTAAAAATTAATATAAAATAATCTGTAACTCGGATGGAAAAACTTTGTACATGAAAGTTGCTCAGAACGACGAGACGGATCCGGATACGCAGCCCGTTCATCTGCCACACATTCCTAGCATAGCAAACACGCAACTTTCCCCCTCTGGTTCATCTGTCTGAAAACGCGAAACCCTGGGGATACTTTCCCGGATGATCCCCACCTTCGCCGGTATCACCTATCCCTGCGCTAGGTCACCCCTAGCACAACGTATTGCCGCGTCTTGCTTTGTGTTACATTTGATTGCTCTGTTATTTATTGTGTTCCCCCTTCGTTACTTCTTTCCGGTAGACCCCGAGACTGTCGGCGACCCCCGGTTCGACTACGGAGTTGACGATCCCTCCTTCTTGCCAGAGCAACCAGGCAAGCCCCCCCTTTGATCACCAGAAATCGCCTACTCTTCTCTATACTGCTTGCATTAGAGTAGTGTAGCATATTCTTGCTGATTAATCCTAAATCGCTGCATAGCTTTGTCCTTGCTACTCATTGTTGTTACCTTTACGCTATCCTCTCGCTTAGTATAGGATGCTAGTGTTCCATCGGTGGCCCTACACTCTTGTCAAATCCGCCATGCTATACTCTTGGGCTGTGATCACTTCGGAGGTGATCACGGGCATATACTATATACTTTACATTGTTACATTACCGTGATCTTGTTAGGAGATGGGGGCTGAAAGGACGGTGGCTCCATCCCGTAGAGGTGGGCTGGGTTCCCGACGGCCCCATTGTTACTTTGTGGCGGAGCGACATGGCAGGTTGAGACTACTGGGTGAGAGGTGGGCCTGGCCTGGTCGGCGTCGCGGATACTTAACACGCTTAACGAGATCTTGGTATTTGATCGAGTCCGCCATTTGGTCTATACGCACTAACCATCTACGTGGGAGTAGTTATGGGTATCCCGACGTCGTGGTATCGGCGAAACGCCGTGACGTCGGCCCGGCGGCGCGCCGGATTGGACTGGAACGCCTGTTAGGCTAGGTCTGCTTCCGGCCGCCCACGCAACATGCAGGTGTGCATTGGGCGATGGGCCCAGACCCCTGTGCGCTTAGGTTTAGACCGGCGTGCTGGCCTCTTTGTTGTGCCTAGGTGGGGCTGCGACGTGTTGATCTTTCGCGGCCGGGCATGACCCAGGAAAGTGTGTCCGGACAAATGGGATCAAGCGTGTTGGGTTATGTGGTGCACCCTGCAGGAAGTTTAATCTATTGAATAGCCGTGATCTTGATAACAGGGCGACTTGGAGTTGTACCTTGACCTTATGACAACTAGAACCGGATACTTAATAAAACACACCCTTCCAAGTGCGGATACAACCCGGTGGTCGCTCTCTCTCGTGGTTACGAGGAGGGATCGCTGGGTAGGATTATTGCTATGTGATGCTACATGGAGGACTTGACCGCTCTCTTCTACATGTTGCAAGGCGGAGGCTGCCAGGGCGTAGTCTTGACGGATTAGATATCCCCTCTTATTACGGCATTCGCAGTTCAGTCCATCGATATGGCCCTTTACACATATATCCATGCATATGTAGTGTAGCTCCTTGCTTGCGAGTACTTTGGATGAGTACTCACGGTTGCCTTGTTCCCCTTTTCCCCTTTCTTTACCCGATTGCTGCAACTAGGCGATGGAGCCCAGGGCAGACGCCACCGTCGATGGCGACTACTACACCGGAGGTGCCTACTACTACGTGCAGCCGGCCGGCGGCGACCTCAGAGTAGTTAGGAGGATCCCGAGGCGGGAGGCCTGCGCCTCTTCGATTGTATCCCGGTTTGTGCTAGCCTTCTTAAGGAAAACTTGTTTAACTTATGTCTGTACTCAGATATTGTTGCTTCCGCTGACTCGTCTATGATCGAGCACTTGTATTCGAGCCCTCGAGGCCCCTAGCTTGTATTATGATGCTTGTATGACTTATTTATGTTTTAGAGTTGTGTTGTGATATCTTCCCGTGAGTCCTTGATCTTGATCGTACACATTTGCGTGCATGATTAGTGTATGATTGAATCGAGGGCGTCACAAACACCAACTCCTCTCAAACCCTAGTTCATCTCTTATGTTCAATCTTTGTACCGGAACCTCAGTTGGTACCTGTGGATGACTAGTAGTGTTGATTACATCTTGTAGTTGATCACTATATGGTTTATTTGGTGGAAGATTATATGTTCAGATCCATTATGCTATTTAATACCCCTCTGATCATGAACATGTTTATCACTTGTGAGTAGTTACTTTTGTTCTTGAGGTCACGGGAGAAATCATGTTGCAAGTAATCATGTGAAATTGATATGTGTTCGATATTTTGATAATATGTATGTTGTGATTCCCTTAGTGGTGTCATGTGAACGTCGACTACATGACACTTCACCATATTTGGGCCTAAGGGAATGCATTGTGGAGTTGTTATGAGATGATGGGTTGCTAGAGTGATAGAAGCTTAAACCCTAGTTTATGCGTTACTTCGTAAGGGACCGATTTGGATCCAAAAGTTTAATGCTATGGTTAGATTCTATCTTAATACTTTTCTCGTAGTTGCGGATGCTTGCGAGCGGGTTAATCATAAGTAGGAGATTTGTTCAAGTAAGAACAACACCTAAGAACCGATCCACCCACATATCAAATTATCAAAGTAGTGAACACACATCAAGCCAACATGGTGAAAGTGACTAGATGAAATTCCCGTGTGCCCTCAAGAACACTTTGCTTATTATAAGAAACTGTTTTGGCCTGTCCTTTGCCACAAAAGGATTGGGCTATCTTGCTGCATATTATTTACTGGTACTGTTACGTGCTCGTTACAAATTATCTTGCACCCAATTATCTGTTACTTACAATTTTAGCGCTTGCATACATTACCTTGCTGAAAACCACTTGTCATTTCCTTCTGCTCCTTGTTGGGTTCGACACTCTTACTTATCTAAAGGACTACGACTGATCCCCTATACTTGTGGGTCATCAAGGCTCTTTTCTGCCGCCATTGCCGGGGAGTGAAGCGCTCTTGATAAGTGGAAATTGGTAAGGAAAAATGATTACTACATGCTGAAATTTATTGTCACTTGTTACTACTAGTAAGCTTGCACGTGCAACGCACGTCTCCATTATAAACACAAAAATCATAAGATTTTTTTATTTATCTTAAAATTATATTGTATGGTAATACTGTCTATATTTACAACTAATCGACATGGAAAAAACATCAGAAAGGAACATCTTTTCAGCATGGAAACCACTATCAACAAGCTAAAAGAAAGTCATGTTCTCAAGTCAGGTTCAGTGCAGACATTGTTAAAATAAACTATTGCAATTAGTACCGGGTAAAACTTCAGAATATCTTTCAATTGTAAGTGTCCATGTGATGGCGTAAGTGCTTCCTTTTTCTGGAGCAAGTGCTTCTGATGACAAGGAAAGTATACACAACCAAGTTAGGCCTGATGTATTTATGGTTTCATAGAGATATGGCCATACAATTGTTTCCGTCATTAAACACATCACAACTACACAAGGTAGCAATGGAAATTACAACAAGAAGTTGATCCATTTCTTAGTTTGATGTTTAACAAAAAGATCAAACATTCTTAAGCCAACCAGCTATGCACAAAAAATGGTTCCGAGACAAATTAACAAAAAACTCTCCATAGAAAACAGAAGTGTAAATTATGGCGCAAAATAAGATGGTGCAACCAACAAATTGGTACTTACAGGTGACTACTATGTACAAAGGCAGGGATCACAATTCACATCTCCATAATCAACAGTCATGCTAATGAAAACTACATTTTGTCATGCACGAAACAGAACAGAACAAAAAAGTACATATATAGAACAAATAATCAGCGCCTCTACCTCAAACACAGAACTAAAATGTAAAAAACTGCACACGACCAAAATGATAAAATTAGACCAATGTGATCGGAATCCAGTATGGGCTTTCAAAGTTGGCAACGAAGTTTCATACTGTACTTGGGTTTAACGAACCAAACTAACTAGTGACAAGCTACATGATAGACACGACTTCAGATGTGATAGCAAATTAATTTTCCAGACAAGTACTGCAATTTTTCATGTTACATCGTCTGGTAAAATAAAAAAAAATGTAATGAGTGCTGCAACTTTTCAATCCGAAGATCAGTGAGCAACATTTCAAAATTAAGATCATTGACAGCGGAGAATATTCATATGCTCCAAATTATATGTCTTGTGTTCCTACAGACATAAAGTACAAGCCATGTTACTATCTTCCTCTAGACAAGCATAATTTTTGAAAAAAAAAAAGTAACAAATTACAGAATCTATGGATCCATTCCCACCTGTAAAATATTCATGCAACCCTTTACGTCTAAAGATTACAGAATCTGAAACCTCACACATTGTTTGCCATAGAATAAGCTTGTGAGACACATACCATATAAGGGGAAAAATACTACAACACAAGATTGCAATAAGCTGCATTAGCATTAGTGATATATTATTGCATAAGAAGACGCAAGATAAATAAAAGGCTATGATATATATGGCTGGTGTACGGTCTACATAAAATGAACCAATCTATTGTAAATGTCTCTATTGACATGCAGCAAACACAAGCACCAGGATGAGCAGTAACAAAAACAAATCGCGAGATGCAGCAAAATCTTGATGGAGTGGAAAATAAAAATCTTTGAGAGTACATATATTTTAGGTTTGTAATTTGTAGACATGAAATTTTTCTATAGGCTTAACTGTGCTTTGGCATAAGTTTCCAAATAATGGCTCAAACAGAAGATCGCCATTCTTTCATGTAAAATATAATTTATATGTTAGGTTATTCATATGAAAGATGATCCCAAGGAATATAATTTTAGCTTTAAATTGAATATGCAATTCCTATAAAACACTAAAGGAAAAAACACAATCTAGGCTTACTGCTTGAAGAAAAATGATTAAAATGATATGTGTTGGTACATGACAGTACCAAATTTTACATTTGTTGAGTTTGAAACCTTTCTCTAACAACAATTCTCTATTTGATACACCAAACATTATTCTCACCCTTTTGGTTCTACACTCGTCCTTCCCTCTGCCTCAACCGAACTGAAACCAGTAGCAGATGTTGAGCTAGATTTGGAGCAGAGTCCAACCAACATTAACAACTGCAACCAGCATGACCAAAACCTTACCAAGCTTTGTAGCACTTGATGCACAAAAATAGTGTCCAGAAGAAACACCACATTCCCACTGAAATAAACTTGTAAAGAGTCATACTGAGCATTAGATAGTAAAAAATTGGAGGCAGATGGGGTGTACATAGTTTTATGTCTTCTCCTTCATATTCATTTCCCATTTGGATGGCGTAGCCTTGCTGAGGTCAGCCCCTGTTTAGGATCAGTATGCAATCAGTAAGCTTGAAAGTGATAGTTTCGGTTGGTTGTATTATTTGTACTAAATGAACCTTGTGAAAACTATAGATAGCAGACAATTACCAGACCATGTACGAAAAGTTAGCTAAAACTATGTTCTTTCAATCAGATCCGACAATTCAATCAAGTCTATCTCTGAAGAACAATTTAGTTTGCATGTGAAGAACAACGCAATTGTGGACCTTATTTTGCTCAATTCAATCAAGTCTATCTCTGTAGAACAATTATTTTGCATCCGATAAATCTCCTTTTGATGACTGATAATTATTTCTAACAGTGCAATTGAAGTATACACCGAATATCTTACATAGATTGAAGTGCTTCTCTACCGACCAGCAGATTTCCAAGGATAACTTATATTATTGTTCTAATCAAGACTGTTTTAAGTATAATCTCTGAAGAACAGAGAGCATATACAGAAAATCAGGACTAAGAACATGCGTCTAAGGACAGGAGAATCACATCTCAAATAGAAATATAGCATATCTGCCTCATGCAGAAGAAACTTGGCATGCAACATGCATGAGAGACAAAGCAGTGTACACTCAAATGTTCTTGTCTGCCAGGTTACTCAACATATAGCCTAGAAAACGACTAATTGGTTGCTTTCCAATCTTCTGTCATAACACCAAATTGACAGAAAGATTACTACTATATTATGGACATTTTTGTACCTGCATTATCCACACTACATCCTTGTTACCTCTTGGCATTGCTTCATAGATAGAAGAACCAAGTGATGAAATATATGCCGATTCATTTGCCAGTGCTTTCTTCAGGGCTGAATTCCTCTCTCATTATGTCGGTGCTAAATTCTCACTGAACGTCTCAACTGAAAGAAATAACCAAGTCTTCATATATTGTTTCTCATACCATCAACTGCAGTGAATGAAGAAATCAAGTGGGAAACTACATAATCCAGACATCTAGTCTAAATGCCTTAGCCTTATGAGGTTCCATGGGTGGGACTTACTCAAAATAGGAATTGAGCATTTTCCTTGCGTCTCCCACGTAGTACACACATCGGCCCACCACAGCACATGCGCCTCCCACAACGGCGCGCCACTTAGAGCGCCTCAAGCTCATATCTCGTATACCTCCATATAGTAAACTTGTCCCTCTTTAATCATAGGATCTATGTAGTCAATCTGAAGCATGTGCATCATTGTGAACATCATATTGTCCTATATAAATAAAACATCCAGGTCCGCATATAACAAAAAGAGTAGGGAAGTCTGCATTTTAGGCCATCAAGACCCTCTTTACTGATGTGCAAGTACATGCAAACAATGAGAAGCTTTGAACAGCTGGTCGGCAAAATAACAGATGAACTCAAACTGGATACATAGACAAAAGAGACAATTCTGCACTGAAATGAGAAAGTAAACAGTAAAAACTACAGGAGGCTTGACCCCCCTTTGATGTACATTCTGACTATCTATGTTAAACAGATTCATTTACGAGCTTAACAACTTGGTGACGCAATCAGAGACCCCAACAAGAAGTTTTAAATGGCTCTAGAAAATATTAAACAACTTCCTGCCAATAAGATTTTCTATAGCCTTTTTAAATAATTGAATTCCACAAACCGAAAAGAAGCATGTTTATTTTCTTCATTTTATTACAGCAAGTGAGTGTGTATAGTCAGAATCAACAAATTGTACATCTACACCTTGCAGTTCAGGATATATGTGATAGCTATGGTTAACACATTAGCAGCCGCGAAAAGACTAATTATTAGTGACACATTTTCAAAATCCCTTATGCCAATAAACATAGTTAATATAAATATTAAAGAAATGAAACAAAACAGCTACAACCAATTGAGTAGGAAATTATGAACTGGGTTAGGTGAAATTCAGCTACAGACCAGAGCTAAATATGTATGCATTGGTTGGCAAAAAGGAACTTCTGAATACCTCTTTGTCCAGTATACAGACACGCATAGTCCTATTTAAAGAAGGCCACGGGACGACTTCAAACTTCCGATAGACACACCACAAAATCCCAGTGACGTACCCCACTTCAGTTGTTGTTTTCACAAATTTTCACATAAGGCAGTTACTTTCTCATTAAATGGAGAACATTCCTCTAATTCAAAGGGAGACGCATGTGGATGAAGGTAAAACCATGCGGAAGTGAAGAAATTAATATAAGCAGATGACTGAACAAAAATACTTGCTCCTTTATGAACCTGATTTACCGGAAAGGATATGGATGTCATGGGCGCGCCAATTGGTGAGGGATTTTTCGCACAAAGAGCTCCTCAGGCGTGTCGTGGGAAGTGTGGAGGGCCGTCCGCTTTGTGCGCGGGGAGGTGTGGAGCGGACGCGCGCTCGCGGCGGACGGGTGCAGAGGCACGCGAGGCGGCGACAGGGCTTTGGATGAGGAGCGGCGGCGGCCCGGCGCGGAGGCGCGCTGGCGAAAGAGCAAGGGCTGCCGGTGGCGTCAGGGCGCCGTGTTGGATGAGGAGTAGCGGCGGCCCGGCGCGCAGTCACGCTGGCGAAGGAGAAAGGGCCGCCGACTGCTGAGGAGCACTGCACTGAATGAGGAGCAACGGCGTCCCGGCGCGGAGGCACGCTGGATGAGGGGTCGCCAGGGCGTGGGAGACACTGTGGGCAGAGGAGGGACTGAGAGGTTGTCGTGGATTTTTTGTTGAAAAGGACCCCCCGGCGAACGCAATTGGCAGAAAAGACCCCCTTCAAATAAAAGTGACAAAAAAGACCCCCTGGGTCGTGGCGGCAGGCGCGCCAGGCGACACGTGGCACCTGCCGCCACGGCGTGAGGCGGCAAGCCCTGCCGCCACCGGGCCAGGCGGCAGGCCGTGTTCAACAACCACGGCTTGGCGACGGAACGGAAGTCGATATGGGCCATCGCCCGCGGGGTCTTGGCGGCACCATTATTCTTCTTCTTTGCCCGGACTGACCTCACGCGAGTTTTCGCGATCAATTTGTCGATTCGCGCATTTCATCTCGCCTTTTTGCTCTGGCACTGATTTCCGTGTGTTTCGTATTTTACGTGACACTCACCGATTACTCTGACTTGATTCCCTCTCCGTCGTAATTTGCTCATGTTACGCCAATTGTTGCCGCCACGCCCAACAACCATGCTGTTTTTGTTTTTTGAGGGAACAACAGCCGTGCTGTTGCTGCTGCGACTGATGAGACAGTACGCCTGGCCCGTGGCAGCATGGCCCACATACGTCGTTCCGTTCGCAGCGCCAAAAGCCGTTACAGACGACTGCCGCTGGCCCGATGGCGGCGCAGGTTGGCCGCCTCACGCCATGGCGGCAGGTGCCACGTGTCGCTGGCGCGCCGCCGCCACGACCTGAGGGTCTTTTTGTCACTTTATTGAAGGGTCTTTTACGCCAATTGCGTTCGTCGGGGTCCTTTTCAACAAAAAATCGTTGTCGTGGGCAGTTGAGGCAGACTGGTGGGCAACAGCGGCAGGGGCTGTTCCCGCGTTCTTGGACCGGTGGGGGGGGGGGGCTGCTCATGCTCGTATTTGTCTGCAGGGAAGCAGGACCGACGGCGTCGACGGAGGCCAAGCTGACCGGCGGCGGAGGATGTGTGGATCGGCGGCGGCAGAGGACGAGGTGGATCGGCGGGTGGCGGATGGCACGGGGTCGCGGGAGGCGGCGTAGGATCGGTGGATGGCGCGAGATGCGGCGGCTCCGGCGAACGCTGGCGTCCCTTGCGAGGAGAAAGAGCGGGGAAAAGGTTGTGTGGGTGTGGTGTCGTGCGCAACAGTTTTATTGGGGTAGGGCTTAGCGATCGAGGGTCAGTTTGGTTCGCTTCCACGCCTCATGATGCCTGGCCTGACACATCCCTGGAACTTGTCTGAGAGTTGTTTGGTTGGTAACCTGGAAGAAAAAATTGTAGCATGGCCTGGCCTTCCCTGGCACAATGATTAGCCTGGCTCACTTAAAAAAGTCGAATAGACTTTAGCCCAGGCAAGCTGATCAGCCTGGCCTAGGCGTCCCTTTTTGTGTGCCTGGCTCGGCTGCCTGTACAAAATGAAGAGATAAACTACACTATGTCAGATATTGTTACATCTCAACTATTTTCATACTTCTTCCAGGCAGGTATTGAAACCAAACACCATCTTCGCCAGCGTGCCTGGCCAGGCAGAAACGAGCGGAATCCCAGGCTGCTTCCAAGCTTGATTTTTTCCCACGCATAGTGCCCAGGGCATGAACCAAACTAGCCCTAACTCTGTGGCTTGGTCCGTTAAACATAGAATGATTAAGGGTCATTAGATCTTGCTAATGGATGGCTCTGATTGTTTGGATCTGCCCCTCTCTTTCTTTTATAGGGGTAGTAGATGGAGAATAATCCTTTGAGGGGTTTGTTCGGGGTATGTTCACCTCGATCAGAACCACAATTAGTTGCCCCTCAACCCACTGCACCTACTGAAAATACTGAATATGAAATTCCTTCAGGTATGATAGAACAACTGCTAGCTAATCCTTATGCAGGAGATGGAACCGAACATCCTGATATGCACCTGATATATGTGGATGAAATTTGTGGATTGTTTAAGCTTGCAGGTTTACCCAGAGATGAAGCTAAGAAGAATGTTTTACCTTTATCTTTGAAGGGAAAGGCACTGACATGGTATAAGCTATGCGATAATATTGGATCTTGGAATTGGAATCGGTTGAAATTGGAATTCTATCAAAAAATTATCCTATGCATCTAGTTCATCAGGATCAGAATTATATATATAATTTTTGGCCTCGTGAGGAGAAAGTACCGCTCTATCTTGGGGGAGGCTTAAGTCAATGTTATATTCATGCCCCAATCATGAGCACTGGAGAGAAATTATCATTCAGAACTTCTATGCTCGGCTTTCTCATAATGTTCAATCCATGCTTGATACTTCTTGTGCCGGTTCTTTTATTGAGAAGACTATTGAATTTAGGTGGGACCTCTTGGAAAGAATTAAACGCAACTCTGAAGATTGGGAACTCGACGAAGGTAAAGAGTCAGGTATTAAGCTTAAGTTTGATTCTGTTAAATATTTTATGAATACCGATACTTTTTAAAAGTTTAGCACTAAATATGGACTCGATTATGAGATAGTAGCCTCTTTCTGTGAATCTTTTGCTACTCATGTTGATCTCCCTAAAGAGAAGTGGTTTAAATATCATCCCCCTATTAAAGAAGAAATTAAAGAACCAGTAGTTGCTAAAGAAGAAACTATCATCTACAATGTTGATCCAGTTGTTCCTACTGCTTACATCGAGAAACCACCTTTTCCTATTAAGATAAAAGAACATGCTAAGGTTTCAACTGTGGTCCATAGAAGTAATATCAAAGCACCTAAAGCCCCAGAGCAAATCAAAGTAGAACCTAGTGTTGCTATGGTTAAGGATCTCTTGGTCGATAATATTGATGGGCATGTTATTTACTTCATTGGTGAAGCTACTAGAATTGCCAAACCCGATGAGAAAGATAAACATAGACCTGTTGTTGGCATGCCCGTTGTCTCAGTTAAAATAGGAGATCATTGCTATCATGGTTTATGTGATATAGGTGCTAGTGTAAGTGTTATCCCTTTTACTTTGTATCAAGAAATTATGAATGATATAGCACCCGCTGAAATAGAAGACATAGATGTTACTATTAAACTTGCTAATAGAGACACCATCACACCACTTGGGATTGTTAGTGATGTTGAAGTCTTGTGTGGAAAAACAAAATACCCTACTGATTTTCTTGTTCTTGGTTCTCCACAGGATGACTTTTGTCCCATTATCTTTGGTAGACCTTTCTTGAACACCGTCAATGTTACTATACATTGCACTAAACAAACTGTCGGTGTTAGCTTTGGTGATGAGTCTCATGATTTCAATTTTTCCAAGTTCAGTAGAAAAGCTCATAAAAAAGAATTGCCTAGTAAGGATGAAATTATTGGTCGTTGATACGTCTCCAACGTATTTATAATTTTTGATTGTTCCATGCTATTATATTACTCATTTTGGATGTTTATGGGCTTTACTTTACACATTTGTATCATTTTTGGGACTAACCTACTAACCGGAGGCCCAGCCCGTATTGCTGTTTTTTTTGCCCATTTCAGTGTTTCGAAGAAAAAGAATATCAAATGGAGTCCAAACGGAATGAAACCTTCGGGAGCGTGATTTTTGGAACGAACGTGATCCAGAGGACTTGGAGTGCAAGTCAAGAAGCAGTCAAGGTGGCCATGAGGGTGGAGGGCGCCCCCCCTACTGGGCGCACCCCTATCTCGTGGGCCCCTCGGGAGTCCACCGACCTACTTCTTCCTCCTATATATACCCACGTACCCCGAGAACATCAGAAGCGACCACAAAAAACTATTTCCACCGCCGTAACCTTCTGTATCCGCGAGATCCCATCTTGGAGCCTTCGCCGGCGCTCCGCCGGAGGGGGAATCGACCACGGGCTTCTACATCAACACCATAGCCCCTCTGATGTGTTGTGAGTAGTTTACCACAGACCTTCGGGTCCATAGTTATTAGCTAGATGGCTTCTTACTACTACTTCCTGAACCATCACCTGCTCCGACACCGCCGCGCTGCCGCGATCCCGTCGGCACATGCCCGCGGGAGGAGAAGGCCACACGCCCGGCCGCCATGACGAGCCCACCACCTCCACCGGCAGATGGACACGGCAGAGGCGGCCCAAGCCGCCCTCAGCCTGCGCCGCCCGTGAACATAGGCGGGCCCCGCCACCGCCCAGCCCGTCGCGCCGCCACGCCATCGCTGTGTTCGCGCGCCGCGCTGCAAGCGCCCGGCCGAAGCTTGCCCGCGCCGAACCCGCCGAGATGGGAGGCGAGGAGGCCCCGTCGGCCGGGCACCCTCTGGCGGCGGCGCACTAGGGTTCCTCCCCGTCGCCACGCGGGAGGAAGGAGGGGAGGTTTTCGGGAATTGGGTATTCCGTTCCGTATTTATGCGCCTCCGGCCAGCTACTATAATACTACTAGTATTACTACTGCGTCTCCCTATTCAACGTGGATTTCTCACCCAAAAAAAATTAGCTGATGGCACGGCAAATCCAGATTTCTCCCAACAAAATTCATGGAAAACGTCGCGGATCCCTGATGCGCCTACGACACAACACAGAAATAGAGCTCAAAGTTGCAAACGCCATGGAAACAGAGATCCAACTTTAAACGGCGTAGAAACAGAGCAGGGAGGGAAGGGGGCTTGAGATTTTGACTTTGTCACCTCAAGTGCCTGATAAGAAAATAGGCAGTTTTCCGATTAAATTAATCCATGAATAAATCATGAGCATGACATGAACAGCATTGATAACATACTGATTACGATCTAACAAAGCATGTACTACGCATATAGTAGAAACATCTACGCATATCGCTAATACTGCTACAACAGAAAGAAACACGAGAGGGATAAGCGATGTATACCCTCCAATCGGCCATGCGGTGGTGGTGGCGGTGACAGCAGCCGCGGCATCCTCGGCGGCCTTCTTGTCGGCCTCGGCCTTCTCAGCGGCGGCACGGTCGGGGTCGGTCGACATGATGAAGATGAAGGTGGTGCGGACGTAGATGAACAGAAGCGAGCAGTCGCGTAGTCGCTACCCAAAAACCTAATCGCCCCTCTCCCCGTACATCTTCATGAAGCCTCTCGACAAATGTGTCGTGATCATCATCAACATTTCGATGCTCTTCTAGGGTATCAATCGAATTCGTGATGGAAATACCATCCTTGCCCCTCGATGATTTGTGTTATCATCGACAACATTCTTGCCTGCCCCCAACACAAATTTGTTCATATAAATTTTGGGAATACATCCTTTTTGGCATGTCGATGGATTTTTGCTGAAACCATCGGCCACCTCCTCATCTTCCCTGATAAAATTGCATGAGGTGTTCAAGTAATTCCCGATGGATCCTTTGTGTTCCCAAGGACCGGCCTTTACCTGATGACAATGTCAATGCTATCCAAAAGTATGCATGTGTTACTCCGAACATCAATAAGAACATTGGAGGCGCAATGCTAAATGTTTCTTGATCAATTATCCAAACACCATTGTATGGGTAATATCATGATTGTTCCCTCGCCACTTTATCTAAATGCTTTTGAACTTGTTGTCATATCATGTATATCCAGCTCCGCTTCCCCTTGGGAAGGATATACTCCCAATTCTTGTGTATAAGCACCTTTTCCTTTCCATTGGTCCGGTTAAACTAATAACCACATTTTCCTTTCCATTGTTTTGTTTAACCTTTCTTGTGATCTTTATGATCTAAGCAGTAATAGTTCCCTGCTTATGTAAACACCTCGGTGTAAAATTTGTCAGTAAGACCTTGTTATCATTCTTTGTTGACATTTCGGTAACCACCGATGGGCGAGGACTTCGCCTCTGGTCCGCCTCGTTCAACGAGCAGGAAAATAGTTCTCTCCGTCCCTCGCCCTTGGTACCAGCGTGTTGACAACATAAGCGGCAGTCTATCATCGACATGCCTTGCTATCGGCCCCTTTTCTCTGTTAACCCACATGGTGGGCTCATAACCACAGTTCCACAGGATCGAACTGACTCTCCTGTATATCCTTTTATTCAAGTATCATTTGCTCTTGGCTTTGTGTTTTGTCACGAGCCACCTTCCGAGATATGATCTATTCCCGATGCTCTGAACCCCCTTCTCACACTCTGTTCAGGTATCGATCGTTTGTCCATTAAGCTTGAAACTTCCTATTGTACCTTCATATTTTGCTCTCGATGTTTTCTTAAGTTTCAACTCGAGAGATACTTCTACCACATTCCTGAATTGTTTGCCGATAATTAACCCTATAAGGGTCAGTTCTCCGAAGTTATTCTTTACTTCACCACTTAAATCTCGGGACGAGATTTCTTGTAGTGGAGGAGATTTGTAACACCCCGAGGATCATGCTACACTAAACCACCATGATGATGCTAAGCTACTGTGAATTTCAATGATAATCATGTTGGGATAATATCTCAGTTCAAATTCCTCTCTGAAAACAATTCAAAGTCACAATGCAAAATGAGTTTGGTCAAAAGTTGCTGAAAAATGTTCATCATTTGTCAAAAATTCCATAACACTCCTTTGTTAAGGAACACAACATCACTTTTGTGCAGAGATGAGCATTAGCAATTATAACAGCACCAATTCAGCATTTTTAAATGCTATCCTATTTATGAAAAATACCAAATGAATTCTTCTGGTCTCCAAAATATTTGTGGCACTATCTAATATCACCAGGGAATAAAAGGGGCACTTCCCATATTTTTCCCAAAGAAAATGGCATGCCCAATATTTTCTTATCCATCTCTGATTATAAAAAATAAACAGAAAAGCAAAGCTGTTTAAATAAAAGAGAAACCCTCCCCCCTGGGCCACTTGGCCCATCTAGCTAAAGAACCAGCCCACCTCCACCTCCTCCTCCTCTACAGGACACCAGGAGGGCGTGGCGCTCATCCACGGCGCCATGGCCATGGATGGCTGCCACGAGCCCCTCCCTTTGACCTATAAGGGCACACCCCAAACCCCACGAAACCCTAGCCCTCGCATCTCTCTCTCTCGCGCCCCTCCTCCTTCTGCGCCCGCCACGACGTCGCGGCACCTCGACCGTCCGCCTCGCCCGCCGCCCCTCGTCATCCGCGCCACCGTCGTCCTCGGCGTGCGGGAGCACGTCCAGAGGTCCGCCGCGGCGGATCTGTCCGCTCCGCGGACCACCTCAAGCCGGGACGGTCCGTGTGCTCGCCATCGAGCCCTTCTCCGCCGCGGACGTCACCAACTCGTCGTCGTTGCCACTGCTCCGGGCCGCCTCCAACCTTCTAACCTCGTCCACGAGAACCGGGGTGAGCTTCTCCCTCGGGTCCCCCTTTTAGCCCTTCGATTTGGACGCCGTAGGCCGTCATCTCCGTCGAGCTCGAACCCCCGTGTACGCGTAGGTGCGTGCGCTCGCTGCCGCCTGTTACTTCTTCTGCTGTCGTTGTTGCCGGTGCTGCCGGTTGTCGCTGCTGCTGTCCCGTGCTCGCGCGTCCCTACTGCGTGTGCGTGCCGGCGCTGCTGCTTCGTTTGCTGCTGGCCGCTGCTGCCGCGTACCAGTGCCACCGCACTGCAGATGCTCCTTGCGTGCTTCTACTCTGCCATGCCCCTGTTCTGCTTGCTGCTAGCCACGACAAAGGCCATGACCGTGATGTGTGAGAGCGCAGCGTGCGTGTGTGTGCGTGAGTTGGGTGTGTGCGCCGTGTGTGTGTGGTGTGTGTGTGGCTGGCTTTTGCCACAACCATGTGTGGCCGGCCCTTGTTTGACTAGTATAGATTAGGTTTTAAATTAGTAGATCAATTAGCCTAATGTGCAGATGACATGTGGGCTCCATTTGATTAGGTTAATTTGTTTTATTAATTTGGCTAAGTGTAGCCTATGACATGTGGGCCATACGCCTTGTTGACTGGTCAAAGTTTGACTAAGTCAACCAAGTCCCCTAGCCCCACATGTCAGCCTCTCTGGTGTGCACACAGTGTGTACACATAGCAATTTCTCTATTTAATTCGAATTAGCAGTAATTCTAGAAAATGTTTAAAACTTTGAAAATTCATAGAAAATAAAACGTAACTCGGATGGAAATGTTTTCTACATGAAAGCTGCTCAGAAAAACGTGACGAATCCAGATACGCGATTTGTTAATCTGTCACATGCCCCTAGCATGCTAAACATGGAACTTTCCCCCTCCCGTCATGTGTCTGACACAGTTCCGGAACCGGGAAAACATTCCCGGTTGACTTCCCCCCTTGCCGGTATCGTGTAGCACCGCGTTAGAACACGTCTAGCTCTGCATGTTGTCCTATTATGTTATGTTTGCTTTATATTTACTGTTTCTCCCCCCTCTTCTCTCCGGTAGACCCAGAGACCGATCTGCCCCTATGATCGACTCGCCACCGACGACCCCTCCTTGCGAGCAACCAGGCAAGCCCCCTTTGATCATCCCGATATCGCCCATTCCATTCTCTCATGCTTGCATTAGATTTTGCTACTGTTATTGGTTGCTCCTATTCTGATGCATAGCCTATTTTTGTACTGTTGTTGTACCTTACATGCTTATCCTAAACTGCTTAGTATAGGTTGGTTAGAGATCCATCGGTGACCCCCACTTTGTCCCGATCGCCTGTTGGATTATCGAAGACCCGATCAGCGGGATCGAAGACCAGACCCGACACCGCACAACACTTCCCTTAGTTGCTCGACACTCTTGGGTTACTATCGAGTACCGAGGGTGAGACCTCTGACGCCGATATTAACCTCGTAGTATAGCTATCCGGTCGTGGTCATCGAGGGTGATTTCCTCTTTAACCACTTCCGATCTGAGTCTGTCGTGTAACCCTCAAGTTGAACCTCTCGGTGAATCCTCTTATGTTCACCTTGATGACTACATCGAGTGGAATTCACGGGGTGATTCCTCGGATTTTCCCTTGATGTTTAGACACACAGTTACTATGATTACTATGACTTTACACCGAGCCATGTTACTAAAGGCGGGTCGACCACGAGGGTACCAGCGAGCTTAATTGCAGTGATGTGGAGTCGGGTTGACACGAGGGTGCCGCGAGATAAATACGAGGCGTGGCGGGCATTCCTAGCCCTTGCCGCAAGTCCTCGAGACGGGCAACGGGTCACTTCTTTCATGAGTCTCGCTTGTTACCGCGCGTTCCTAATCCACTACGATTTGGATATTTGATCCGAGGGCCTCGGCACGATAGCACCGACCATCACGTGGGCATAGTATGGGCGTTCTGCGTCGTATGCATCACCGAAGCTTAATAGGCGTCGGCGATCGGCGCGCGCGGGTTGGACTGGTAGCTCTCGCCTTTTTAGGAAGGTAGCTAGGTCGCTCACCGGGACAGCGACATAGCGTGCAGGAGTTCCGGGAGATGGCCCATGACCCGGGGCATAGGTTTAGTCCGGCGTGCTGGCCTCTCTATTAAGCCTAGGTCGGGTTGCGGCGTATTGTTTGGCCGAGGCCGGGCATGACCCTGGAAAGTGTGTCCGGCCGGAGTTAAGCGAGCGTGGTGGGTAAGTTGGTGCACCCTGCAGGGAAGAAAACATCTATCGATAGCCTGTCCCACTGATAGCGGACACTTGGAGTTGTATCCCGGTCGATACAACTAGAACTAGATACTTGAGATGAGACATGGATATGGGCAATGAATTGCGATGAGAACTGGTTTGTGATGATAACTGGATAGTATGGCTCTGGGATTTCTTTCTCGAAGGGAGTCGAGAAAGGATCTCCGGCCGAGGTTGATAACACCACTGCTACTTTACTTATGCTACTCTACTCCCTCTGTTGCTACAAGATGGTGGGTTCGAGAGGATGCTAGTCTTCGATAGGACTAGGCCTTCTCTCTATTCTCGCATTCTGCAGCCAGTCCACATATCTGCCTTCCTTTGATAATGTTGCATATGTAGTGTAGATCCTTGCTTGCAGTACTTTGGATGAGTACTCACGGTTGCTTTGCTCCTCCTTTTCCCCTTTCTTATTCTTTCGGTTGATGCAACCAGATGTTGGAACCAGGGCAGATGCCACCACCGATGCCTACTACAACGTGGAGACCGCTGATGATCAGGAGTAGTTAGGAGGCTCCCAGGCAGGAGGCCTTGCCTTTTCGATCGATGTTGCTTTTGTGCTAGCCTTCTTAAGGCAAACTTGTCTAACTCATGTACGTACTCAGATATTGTTGCTTCACGACTCTTGTGTTTTCGAGCTTATGTATTCGAGCCCTCGAGGCCCCTGGCTTGTAACATAAAGCTTGTATTATTTTAATTTGTGTCTAGAGTTGTGTTGTGATATCTTCCCGTGAGTCCTTGATCTGGATCGTACACATTTGCGTGTATGATTAGTGTACGATTGAATCGAGGGCGTCACAAGTTGGTATCAGAGCCGACTGCCCGTAGGTAGCCCCCTTTCCAACTCCTTGGCCGAAGTTGAGTCTAGTCACTGAAAAACTTTTACTAATATTGGCTGTGTGTCTTACGGGCCCACGTCGCCATTGGGTGGTAGTAGGATCTTTCACTCCTTACCTATACTCTGGGGCTCTGACATCTCTTCTATTCGGGTTAAATGATTTTGCTAAAATCTAACTCTAGGTTCTCGTTACCACTTCTGCGGAGACCCTTTAATACGGATGATCGATCGCTTCAGCAGAAGATTCGACAATACTCTCGGATGTTCCCTCGATACTTTGTGCCATCCCTCTTGCAATTCCATTCCATCGATAAACCCCAATGGATAACCAAGTACACTTGTCATTCATGCAATTACTCCCCGTTGATCTTGTTATTACAAGATACCCCAAAATTCTCTCTAATGTTTCGAGAATACGTTGTGCCTACTGCCTTGCAGTTCTTGCCACATGAATATCCCTACGGATAATTTTCTCGCCCTTGTCGAGTATCCGTTCATCCCCAGTTGATTCAGGTACTTCACAAAAGTCTTCGTAATACCGTTCGTTCTTATGAAAATCCTCAACAGCCTAATGCTCTTGAAATTCTTGCTTGCTAGCATTAAGGTTAATCCAATAAGTCTGGTAATCTTATTGACATCCTTTGTCACTATCGTTCCGAGTCCCTTGATCCAATATGTCGCGAATGCTCGTAATCCTTAATCAGATCCTAGCGTTCATCCTTTCGGCTCAGACGTCGCTCCAAACATGAGCTTGTTCTTGTCAAATCAAACGTTGATTGATTGTCGATCTGTATCGATTCATCTCAATTAACTTTTGGTCAGAGCCTCTGCTTCAGATCTTCTGATTTGAAAATCGTAATTCCTTTGTATTCAAGCTTGGAAGTTATCCAGTTATATCTATAACCCGATGCCCTTGCATTCTTTCTTCTTCTGGGTGAGTATCGATACTCACGTCAGATCTTTTATGGACCTCCATATCCTTGGTTGGATTTTTATCGGACAATGTCCTTCGTATTAATTAAACTTGTGAGTGTTGCCCTGACATATAATGCCTTTGGTAAGTTCTATCATCTGCTTTTGTCAACCATGCTCTGCTTGCGAGCTGGTATATTTTAATCCTGAAGTTAGTGGTATATATTCCTAAGATACCCCTACGGGTTGAACCTATGCCTTCCCTAATACGTGTGAACTCGAAAGAGATGTGAGTCATGCTCTTCTGGTGCTTCACTAGATAAATCTTTCGCACTACAATTTCTTTGAAAAAGGAGGAGTGAATGAAAGGTTATGCATTGGAGAAGTGGGAGTCGACCTTGAACTTTGAGTTCATGCCCATGGACATGATGTGGAACTTATCATGGAAGCTTATTGTGACCATAACTATTTCCTTGATATAATATCATCTAGTAACGGTGAATTGATCCTTTGCAATCGTGGTTTCGACCATGATTGTTCTTCTTTGGTCCCATTTCTTGGACAAGTTAAATCATTTTTCTTCTCAGGTCAATCGCTTTGCCCAACCTCTATTGTGATCCACCTTGAGTATTACCCTGGTATCTCGAGGATATCTTGCCATTGCACTACATCTTATGAACTTTTGATAGAGTACTACCTTATCCTGTCTTTGTCACTTCATGTGTTCGGGTTGTTTGTCACCGAGAACACCGATAAATGAATCGATTCCGCACTCCGATTCTATAACTCTAAGTAATTTTCATTGCTTATGAGTTTAATAATCCTTCAAGTCATTCCTAGCATGATCGGCTATAGCATTCTCGTGCCAAATTTTAACTGTGCTACCTGGTTCTTCTTCCGGAAGCACAATTTTCGACGATGAGCTAAGCTTACACCGATCTTCCTTGTGAAGGAAATATGCCCTAGAGGCAATAATAAAGTTATTATTTATTTCCTTATTTCATGATAAATGTTTATTATTCATGCTAGAATTGTATTAACCGGAAACATAATACATGTGTGAATACATAGACAAACAGATAGTCACTAGTATGCCTCTACTGGACTAGCTCATTAATCAAAGATGGTTATGTTTCCTAACCATAGACATGTGTTGTCATTTGATTAATGGGATCACCTCATTAGGAGAATGATGTGATTGACATGACCCATTCCGTTAGCTTAGCACTTGATCGTTTAGTATGTTGCTAATGCTTTCTTCATGACTCATACATGTTCTGTAACTATGAGATTATGCAACTCCGTTTACGGAGGAACACTTTGGTACTACCAAGCGTCACAACGTAATCGGGTGATTATAAAGGAGTACTACAGGTGTCTCCAAAGGTACTTGTTGGGTTGGCGTATTTGAGATTAGGTTTTGTCACTCCGATTGTCGGAGAGGTATCTCTAGGCCTTCTCGGTAATACACATCACATAAGCCTTGCAAGCATTGCAACTAAAGAGTTAGTTGTGAGATGATGTATTACGGAGCGAGTAAAGAGACTTTCCGATAACGAGATTAAACTAGGTATTGGATACCGACGATCGAATCTCGGAAAGTAACATACCGATGACAAAGGAACAACGTATGTTGTTATGCGGTTTGACCGATAAAGATCTTCGTAGAATATGTAGGAACCAATATGAGCATCCAGGTTCCGCTATTGGTTATTGACCGAGAATAGTTCTAGGTCATGTCTACATAATTCTCGAACCGTAGGGTCCGCACGCTTAAGGTTTCAATGACGGTTATTATGAGTTTATGTATTTTGATGTACGAAGGAGTTCGAGTCCGGATGTGATCACGGACATGACGAGGAGTCTCGAAATGGTCGAGACATAAAGATTGATATATTGGATGGTTATATTCGGACACGGAAAGGTTAGGAAGCTTCCGGAGAAAACCGGAGTGCTTGGAGGGGTTACGGAACCCACCGGGAAGTTATGGGCCTTATTGGGCCAAGAGGGGAGAGAGGGCTGCACCAGGAGGTGGTGCCCCTCCATGGGGAGTCCGGTGGACTAGGAGGGGGGGCAGCCCCCTCCCTCTCCTCTCCCTCTTTCCTTCCCCTTCCCTCTTCCTAGTAGGACTAGGAAAGGGAGTCCTACTCCTACTAGGAGGAGGACTCCCCCCTCCCTTAGTGCGCCCAAGGGCTGGCCGCCCTCCCCTTGCTCCTTTATATACGGGGCAGGGGGCACCCTAGGACACACAAGTTGATCTTCGTGATCGTTCCTTAGCTGTGGCGGTGCCCCCTCCACCATATTCCACCTCGGTCATATTGTTGCGGAGCTTAAGCGAAGCCCCGCGACGGAAGAACATCAAGATCGTCACCACGCCGTCGTCTTGTGGAACTCCTTCCCGACGCTTTGCTGGATCGGAGCCGGGGATCGTCATCGAGCTGAGCGTGTGCCAAGAACTCGGAGGTGCCGGAGTAACGGTGCTTGGATCGGTCGGATCGTGAAGACGTCACGACTACATCAACAGCGTTAATATAACGCTTCGCTTTCGGTTCACGAGGGTGCGTGGGCGGACACTCTCCCTCTCGTTGCTATGCCATCACCATGGTCTTGCGTGATCGTAGGAATTTTTTGAAATTACTACGTTACCCAACTGATGGCATCCGAGCCTGGTTTTATGCATTGATGTCATATGCACGAGTAGAACACAAGTGAGTTGTGGGCGATACAAGTCATACTACCTACCAGCATGTCATACTTTGGTTCAGCGGTATTGTGAGATGAAGCGGCCGGACCGACATTACGCGACGCTTACGCGAGACTGGTTTCACCGCTGTGAGCACTCGTTGCTTAAAGGTGGTGGCGGGTGTCTGTCTCTCTCACTTTAGTTGAACTGAGTGTGGCTACGCCCGGTCCTTGAGAAGGTTAAAGCGGAGTCTATTTGACGAAGTATCGTTGTGGTTTTGATGCGAGGTAAGAACGGTTCTTGCTCAGCCCGTAGCAGCCACGTAAAACTTGCAACAACAAAGTAGAGGACGTCTAACTTGTTTTTGCAGGGCATGTTGTGATGTGATATGGTCAAGGCGTGATGCTATATTTTATTGTATGAGATGATCATGTTTTGTAACGAGTTATCGGCAATGGCAGGAGCCATATGGTTGTCGCTTTATTGTATGAAATGCAACGCCATGTAATTGCTTTACTTTATCACTAAGCGGTAGCGATAGTCGTAGAAGCAATAGTTGGCGAGGCGACAACGATGCTACGATGGAGATCAAGGTGTCGCGCCGGTGGCGATGGTGATCATGGCGGTGCTTCGGAGATGGAGATCACAAGCACAAGATGATGATGGCCATATCATATCACTTATATTGATTGCATGTGATGTTTATCCTTTATGCATCTTATCTTGCTTTGATTGACGGTAGCATTATAAGATGATCTCTCACTAAAATTATCAAGTAGTGTTCTCCACGAGTATGCACGTTGCCAAAGTTCGTCGTGCGAGACACCACGTGATGATCGGGTGTGATAAGCTCTCGTCCATCTACAACGGGTGCAAGCCAGTTTTGCACACGCAGAATACTCAGGTTATACTTGACGAGCCTAGCATATACAGATATGGCCTCGGAACACGGAGACCGAAAGGTCGAGCGTGAATCATATAGCGAATATGATCAACATAAGATGTTCACCATTGAAAACTACTCCATTTCACGTGATGATCGGTTATGGTTTAGTTGATTTGGATCACGTGATCACTTAGATAACTAGAGAGATGTACATCTAAGTGGGAGTTCTTTAGTAATATGATTAATTGAACTTTAATTTATCATGAACTTAGTCTGGTAGTATTTTGCAAATTATGTTATAGATCAATAGCTCGCGTTATTGCTTCCCTATGTTTTTATATGTGTTCCTAGAAAATTGTATTGAAAAATGTTAGTAGCGATGATGCGGATTGGATCCGTGATCGAGGTTTATCCTCATTACTGCACGGAAGAATTATGTCCTTGATGCACCGCTAGGTGACAGACCTATTGCAAGAGCAAGATGCGGGCGTTATGAGCGTTTGGCTAGCTCAATATGATGACTACTTGGTAGTTTAGTGCACCATGCTTAAGCGGCTTAGAATCGGGACTTCAAAGGCGTTTTGAGCGTCATGGACCATATGAGATGTTCAGGAGTTGAAGTTAATATTTCAAGCAAATACCGAGTTGAGAGATATGAAGTCTCCAACAAGTTCTATAGCTAAAAGATGGAGGAGAATCGCTCAACTAGTGAGCATGTGCTCGAGTGTCAGGTACTTTAATCGCTTGAATCAAGTGGGAGTTAATCTCCCGGATAAGATAGTGATTGACAGAATTCTCTAGTCACCATCACTGAGTTACTAGAACTTCGTGATGAACTATAGTATGCAAGGGATGGCGAAAACGATTCCCGAGCTCTTCGTGATGTTGAAATCGGCGAAGGTAGAAGTCAAGAAAGAGCATCAAGTGTTGATGATTGACAAGACCACTAGTCTCAAGGAAAAGAGCAAAGGGAAGAAGGGAACTTCAAGAAGAACGGCAAGCAAGTTGCTGCTCGGTGAAGAAGCCCAAGTCTGGACCTAAGCACGAGACTAAGTGCTTTTGCTGCAATGGAACTGGTCACTAGGAGCGGAACTACCCCAAGTATTTGGCGGATAAGAAGGATGGCAAAGTGAACAAAGGTATATTTGATATACAGATTATTGATGTGTATTTTACTAGTGTTCGTAGCAACCCCTCGGTATTTGATACTGGTTCAGTTGCTAAGAGTAGTAAACTCGAAACGGGAGTTGCAGAATGAACAGAAACTAGTTTAAGGGGAAGTAACGATGAATGTTGGAAGTAGTACCAAAATTGATATGATCATCATCGCACACTCCCTATACTTTCGTGATTAGTGTTAAACCTAAATAAATGTTATTTGGTGTTTGCGTTGAGCATGAATATGATTTGATCATGTTTATTGCAAAACGGTTATTCATTTAAAGTCAAAGAATAATTGTTGTTCTGTTTAAATGAATAAAACCTTCGATGGTAATACACCCAATGAAAATAGTTTATTGGATCTCGATCGTAATGATACACATATTCATAATATTGGTGCCAAAAGATGCAAAGTTAATAATGATAGTGCAACTTATTTGTGGCACTGCCGTTTAGGTCATATTGGTGTAAACGCATGAAGAAACTCCATCTTGATGGACTTTCGGAATCACTTGGTTATGAATCATTTGATGCTTGCGAACCGTGCCGTTTGGGCAAGATGACTAAAACTCCGTTCTCGGAACAATGGAACAAGCTCTTGACTTATTGGAAATAATACATACCGATGTATGCGATCCAATGAGTGTTGATGCTCGTGGCAAGTATCGTTATTTTCTGACCTTCACAAGATGATTTGAGCAGATATGGGTATATCTACTTGATGAAACATAAGTCTGAAATAGTTGAAAAGTTCAAAGAATTTCAGAGTGAAGTGGAAAATCATCGTAACAAGAAAATAAAGTTTTTGCGATCTGATCGTGGAGATGAATATTTGAGTTGCGAGTTTGGTCTTCAATTAAAACAAAGTGGAATAGTTTCATAGCTCACGCCACCTGGAACACCACAACGTTATGGTGTGTCCGAACGTCGTAACCGTACTTTATTTTGATATGGTGCGATCAATTCTCTTACCGATTTACCAATATCGTTTTGGGGTTATGCATTAGAGACAGCTGCATTCACGTTTAATAGGGCACCATCTAAATCCGTCAAGGCGACACCGTATGAACTATGGTTTAACAGTAAACCTAAGTTGTCGTTTCTTAAAGTTTGGAGTTGTGATGCTTATGTGAAAAAGGTTTCACCTGATAAGCTCGAACCCAAATCGAGAATGCGTCTTCATAGAATACCCAAAGGCAACTATTGGGTACACCTTCTATCACAGATCCGAAGGCAAGTTTTTCGTTGCTAAGATGGATCCTTTCTAGAGAAGAAGTTTCTCTCGAAAGAAGTGAGTGGGAGGAAAGTAGAACTTGATGAGGTAATTGTACCTTCTCCCTTATTGGAAAGTAGTTCATCACGAAATCAGTTCCAGTGATTCCTACACCAATTAGTGAGGAAGTTAATGATGATGATCATGAAACTTCAGATCAAGTTACTACCAAACCTCGTAGGTCTTCCAGAGTAAGATCCGCACCAGAGTGGTACGGTAATCCTATTCTAGAAGTCATGTTACTAGACCATGATGAACCTACGAACTATGAGGAAGC
This sequence comes from Aegilops longissima, assembly GCA_021605205.1. Taxonomy (NCBI): domain Eukaryota; kingdom Viridiplantae; phylum Streptophyta; class Magnoliopsida; order Poales; family Poaceae; genus Aegilops; species Aegilops longissima. The sequence continues at coordinate 750,831,518 of CM038677.1, read as the reverse complement.
AATGATGAGCCCAGATTCCACGAAATGGTTTGAGACCATGAAATCTGAGATGGGATCCATATATGAGAACAAAGTGTGGACTTTGATGGAGTTGCCCGATGATCGGCAAGCCATATTATATAAATGGATTTTCAAGAGGAAAACAGATGCTGATAGCAGTGTTACTATCTACAAAGCTCGACTTGTCACAAAAAGGTTTTTCGACAAGTTCAAGGTGTTGACTACAATGAGATTTTCTCAACTGTAGCGATGCTTAAGTCTGTTCGAATCATGTTAGCAATTGCCACATTTTATGAAATCTGGCAAATGGATGTCAAAACTACATTCTTTAATGAATTTATTAAAGAAGAGTTGTATAGGATGCAACCAGAAGGTTTTGTCAATCCTAAAGGAGCTAACAAAATGTGCAAGCTTCAGCGATCCATCTATGGACTGGTGCAAGCATCTTGGAGTTGGAATAAGCGCTTTGATAGTGTGATCAAAGCATATGGTTTTATGAGACTTTTGGAGAAGCCTGTATTTACAAGAAAGTGAGTGGGAGCACTACAGCATTTCTGATAAATATATGTGAATGACATATTGTTGATCGGAAATAATGTAGAATTATTCTGCAAAGCATAAAGGAGTATTTGAAAGGAGTTTTTCAAAGAAAGACCTCGGTGAAGCTGCTTACATATTGAGCATCAAGATCTATAGAGATAGATCAAGGCGCTTGATAAGTTTTTTCAATAAATATATACCTTGTCAAGATTTTGAAGTAGTTCAAAATGGAGCAGTCAAAGAAAAGTTCTTGCTGTGTTGCAAAGGTGTGAAATTGAGTAAGACTCAAATCCCGACCACGGCAGAAAATAGAAAAGAGAATGAAAGTCATTCCCTATGCCTCATCATAGGTTCTATAAAGTATGCTATGCTATGTACTGGACCTATTGTATACCTTGCTCTGAATTTGGCAAGGAGTACAATGGTGATCTAGGAGTAGATCCTTTGGACATTGGTCAAGAACATCCTTAGTGAGGACTAAGGAAATATTTCTCGATTATGGAGGTGTAAAAAAGCCCGTCGTAAAGAGTTACATCGATGCAAGCATTTTACACTGATCCAGATGACTCTAAGTCTCAATCTGGATACATATTGAAAGTGGGAGCAATTAGCTAGAGTAGCTCCGTGCGAGCATTGTAGACATAGAATATTTGCAAAATAGATACGGCTCGAATGTGACAGACCCGTTGACTAAGCTTCTCTCACGAGCAAAACATGATCATACCTTAATACTCTTTGGGTGTTAATCACATAGCGATGTGAACTAGATTATTGACTCTAGTAAACCCTTTGGGTGTTGGTCACATGACGATGTGAACTATGGGTATTAATCACATACAGATGTGAATATTAGTGTTGAATCACATGATGATGTGAACTAGATTATTGACTCTAGTACAAGTGGGAGCTGAAGGAAATATGCCCTAGAGGCAATAATAAAGTTATTATTTATTTCCTTATTTCATGATAAATGTTTATTATTCATGCTAGAATTGTATTAACCGGAAACATAATACATGTGTGAATACATAGACAAGCAGATAGTCACTAGTATGCCTCTCTTGGACTAGCTCATTAATCAAAGATGGTTATGTTTCCTAACCATAGACATGTGTTGTCATTTGATTAATGGGATCACCTCATTAGGAGAATGATGTGATTGACATGACCCATTCCGTTAGCTTAGCACTTGATCGTTTAGTATGTTGCTAATGCTTTCTTCATGACTCATACATGTTCCTGTAACTATGAGATTATGCAACTCCGTTTACGGAGGAACACTTTGGTACTACCAAAGCGTCACAACGTAATCGGGTGATTATAAAGGAGTACTACAGGTGTCTCCAAAGGTACTTGTTGGGTTGGCGTATTTGAGATTAGGTTTTGTCACTCCGATTGTCGGAGAGGTATCTCTAGGCCTTCTCGGTAATACACATCACATAAGCCTTGCAAGCATTGCAACTAAAGAGTTAGTTGTGAGATGATGTATTACGGAGCGAGTAAAGAGACTTTCCGAAGCGAGATTAAACTAGGTATTGGATACCAAGCGATCGAATCTCGGAAAGTAACATACCGATGACAAAGGGAACAACGTATGTTGTTATGCGGTTTGACCGATAAAGATCTTCGTAGAATATGTAGGAACCAATATGAGCATCCAGGTTCCGCTATTGGTTATTGACCGAGAATAGTTCTAGGTCATGTCTACATAATTCTCGAACCGTAGGGTCCGCACGCTTAAGGTTTCAATAGCGGTTATTATGAGTTTATGTATTTTGATGTACGAAGGAGTTCGAGTCCGGATGTGATCACGGACATGACGAGGAGTCTCGAAATGGTCGAGACATAAAGATTGATATATTGGATGGTTATATTCGGACACGGAAAGGTTAGGAAGCTTCGGAGAAAACCGGAGTGCGGAGGGTTACGGAACCCACCGGGAAGTTATGGGCCTTATTGGGCCAAGAGGGGAGAGAGGGCTGCACAGGAGGTGGTGCACCCCCTCCATGGGGAGTCGAATTGGACTAGGAGGCGCAGCCCCTTTCCCTCTCCTCTCCTCTCTTTCCTTCCCCTTCCCTCTTCCTAGTAGGACTAGGAAAGGGAGTCCTACTCCTACTAGGAGGAGGACTCCCCTCCCTTGGTGCGCCCAAGGGCTGGCCGCCCTCCCCTTGCTCCTTTATATACGGGGCAGGGGGCACCCTAGGACACACAAGTTGATCTTCGTGATCGTTCCTTAGCTGTGTCGGTGCCCCCTCCACCATATTCCACCTCGGTCATATTGTTGCGGAGCTTAGCGAAGCCCTCGCGACGGAAGAACATCAAGATCGCCACCACGCCGTCGTCTTGGAACTCCTTCCCGACGCTTTGCTGGATCGGAGCCCGGGATCGTCATCGAGCTGAGCGTGTGCAAGAACTCGGAGGTGCGAGTAACGGTGCTTGGATCGGTCGGATCGTGAAGGCGTCGACTACATCAACAGCGTTAATATAACGCTTCCGCTTTCGGTCTCACGAGTGCGTGGGCGGACGGACACTCTCCCTCTCGTTGCTATGCCATCACCATGGTCTTGCGTGATCGTAGGAAATTTTTTTGAAATTACTACGTTACCCAACACCTTGTCATATCTTTTCGCCTTGAACAACAAGCTTGATTTCAAGTTTGTGTCATACCCGTGGTTCCAATAATCTTTCGCTTCATCATTCCTTTGACTTGATGCCATCACTGGTCGATTACATCTTCATGAAGCCTCTCGACAAATGTGTCGTGATCATCATCAACATTTCGATGCTCTTCTAGGGTATCAATCGAATTCGTGATGGAAATACCATCCTTGCCCCTCGATGATTTGTGTTATCATCGACAACATTCTTGCCTGCCCCCAACACAAATTTGTTCATATAAATTTTGGGAATACATCCTTTTTGGCATGTCGATGGATTTTTGCTGAAACCATCGGCCACCTCCTCATCTTCCCTGATAAAATTGCATGAGGTGTTCAAGTAATTCCCGATGGATCCTTTGTGTTCCCAAGGTCGGCCTTTACACGATGACAATGTCAATGCTATCCAAAAGTATGCCTATGTTACTCGAACATCAATAAGAACATTGGAGGCGCAATGCTAAATGTTTCTTGATCAATTATCCAAACACCATTGTATGGGTAATATCATGATTGTTCCCTCGCCACTTTATCTAAATGCTTTTGAACTTGTTGTCATATCATGTATATCCAGCTCCGCTTCCCCTTGGGAAGGATATACTCCCAATTCTTGTGTATAAGCACCTTTTCCTTTCCATTGGTCGGTTAAACTAATAACCACATTTTCCTTTCCATTGTTTTGTTTAACCTTTCTTGTGATCTTTATGATCTAAGCAGTAATAGTTCCCTGCTTATGTAAACACCTCGGTGTAAAATTTGTCGAGAAGACCTTGTTATCATTGTTGTTGACATTTGGTAACCACCGATGGGCGAGGACTTCGCCTCTTGGTCCGCCTCGTTCAACGAGCAGGAAAATAGTTCTCTCCGTCCCTCGCCCTTGGTACCAACGTGTTGACAACATAACTGACAGTCTATCATCTGACATGCCTTGCTATCAGCCCCCTTTCTACTGTTAACCCACATGGTGGGCTCATAACCCACAGTTCCACAGGATCGGAACCTGACTCTCCTGTATATCCTTTTATTCCGAAGTATCATTTGCTCTTGGCTTTGTGTTTTGTCACGAGCCACCTTCCGAGATATGATCTATTCCCGATGCTCTGAACCCCCTTCTCACACTCTGTTCAGGTATCGATCGTTTGTCCATTCGCTTGAAACTTCCTATTGTACCTTCATATTTTGCTCTCGATGTTTTCTTAAGTTTCAACTCGAGAGATACTTCTACCACATTCCCTGAATTGTTTACCCGATAATTAACCCTATAAGGGTCAGTTCTCCCGAAGTTATTCTTTACTTCACCACTTAAATCTCGGGACGAGATTTCTTGTAGTGGAGGAGATTTGTAACACCCCGAGGATCATGCTACACTAAACCACCATGATGATGCTAAGCTACTGTGAATTTCAATGATAATCATGTTGGGATAATATCTCAGTTCAAATTCCTCTCTGAAAACAATTCAAAGTCACAATGCAAAATGAGTTTGGTCAAAAGTTGCTGAAAAATGTTCATCATTTGTCAAAAATTCCATAACACTCCTTTGTTAAGGAACACAACATCACTTTTGTGCGAGAGATGAGCATTAGCAATTATAATGACACCAATTCAGCATTTTTAAATGCTATCCTATTTATGAAAAATACCAAATGAATTCTTCGGTCTCCAAAATATTTGTGGCACTATCTAATATCACCAGGGAATAAAAGGGGCACTTCCCATATTTTTCCCAAAGAAAATGGCATGCCCAATATTTTCTTATCCATCTCTGATTATAAAAAATAAACAGAAAAGCAAAGCTGTTTAAATAAAAGAGAAACCCTCCCCCCTGGGCCACTTGGCCCATCTAGCTAAAGAACCAGCCCACCTCCACCTCCTCCTCCTCTACAGGACACCAGGAGGGCGTGGCGCTCATCCACGGCGCCATGGCCATGGATGGCTGCCACGAGCCCCTCCCTTTGACCTATAAGGGCACACCCCCAAACCCCACCGAAACCCTAGCCCCTCGCATCTCTCTCCCTCGCGCCCCCTCCTCCTTCTGCGCCCGCCGACGTCGCGGCGCCTGACCGTCCGCCTCGCCCGCCGCCCCCCTCGTCATCCGCGCCACCGTCGTCCTCGGCGTGCGGGAGCACGCCCAGAGGTCCGCCATGCGGCGGATCTGTCGCCGCGGACCACCTCAAGCGGGACGGTCCGTGTGCTCGCCATCGAGCCCTTCTCCGCCGCGGACGTCACCAACTCGTCGTCGTTGCCACTGCTCCGGGCCGCCTCCAACCTTCTAACCTCGTCCACGAGAACCGGGTGAGCTTCTCCTCGGGTCCCCTTTTAGCCCTTCGATTTGGACGCCGAGGCCGTCATCTCCGTCGAGCTCGAACCCCGTGTACGCCAGAGGCGCGCGCTTCGCTGCCGCTGTTACTTCTTCTGCATTGTCGTTGTTGCGGTGCTGCGGTTGTCGCCGCTTGCTGTCCGTGCTCGCGCGTCCCTCTGCGATGTGCGTGCGGGCGCTGCTGCCGTTGTTGCTGGCGCTGCTGCAGCGTACCAGTGCCACCGCGACTGCAGATGCTCCTGCGTGCTTCTACTCGCCATGCCCTGTTACGCTTGCTGCTAGCCACGACAAAGGCCATGACCGTGATGTGTGAGTGCGCGGCGTGCGTGTGTGTGCGTGAGTTGGGTGTGTGCGCCGTGTGTGTGTGGTGTGTGTGTGGCTGGCTTTTGCCACAACCATGTGTGGCCGGCCCTTGTTTGACTAGTATAGATTAGGTTTTAAATTAGTAGATCAATTAGCCTAATGTGCAGATGACATGTGGGCTCCATTTGATTAGGTTAATTTGTTTTATTAATTTGGCTAAGTGTAGCCTATGACATGTGGGCCATACGCCTTGTTGACTGGTCAAAGTTTGACTAAGTCAACCAAGTCCCCTAGCCCCACATGTCAGCCTCTCTGGGTGTGCACACAGTGTGTACACATAGCAATTTCTCTATTTAATTCGAATTAGCAGTAATTCTAGAAAATGTTTAAAACTTTGAAAATTCATAGAAAATAAAACGTAACTCGGATGGAAATGTTTTCTACATGAAAGCTGCTCAAAAAAACGTGACGAATCCAGATACGCGATTTGTTAATCTGTCACATGCCCCTAGCATGCTAAACATGGAACTTTCCCCCTCCCGTCATGTGTCTGACACAGTTCCGGAACCGGGAAAACATTCCCGGTTGACTTCCCCCCTTGCCGGTATCGTGTAGCACCGCGTTAGAACACGTCTAGCTCTGCATGTTGTCCTATTATGTTATGTTTGCTTTATATTTACTGTTTCTCCCCCCTCTTCTCTCCGGTAGACCCCGAGACCGATGCTGCCCCTATGATCGACTACGTCACCGACGACCCCTCCTTGCCAGAGCAACCAGGCAAGCCCCCTTGATCATCCCGATATCGCCCATTCCATTCTCTCATGCTTGCATTAGATTTTGCTACTGTTATTGGTTGCTCCTATTCTGATGCATAGCCTATTTTTGTACCTGTTGTTGTACCTTACATGCTTATCCTAAACTGCTTAGTATAGGTTGGTTAGAGATCCATCAGTGACCCCCACTTTGTCCCGACTGCCCCGCTGGATTATCAGAAGACCCGATCAACGGGATCGAAGACCAGACCCCGACACCGCACAACACTTCCCCTTAGTTGCTCGACACTACTGGGTTACTATCGAGTACCGAGGGTGAGACCTCTCAAAGACGCCGATATTAACCCTGTAGTATAGCTATCCGGTCGTGGTCATCGAGGGTGATTTCCTCTTTAACCACTTCCGATACGAGTCTGTCGTGCAACCCCTCAAGTTGAACCTCGAGGGTGAATCCTCTTATGTTCACCTTGATGACTACATCGAGTGGAATTCACCGGGGGTGATTCCTCGGATTTTCCCCTTGATGTTTAGACACACAGTTACTATGATTACTATGACTTTACACTGAGCCATGTTACTAAAGACGGGTCGACCCTGAGGGGTACCCGCGCGAGCTTAATTGCGAGTGATGTGGAGTCGGGTTGACCTGGAGGGTGCCCGCGAGATAAATACGAGGCGTGGCCGGGCATTCCTAGCCCTTGCCGCAAGTCCTCGAGACGGGCAACGGGTCACTTCTTTCATGAGTCTCGCTTGTTACCGCGTTCCTAATCCACTACGATTTGGATATTTGATCCGAGGGCCTCGGCCCGATAGCACCGACCATCACGTGGGCATAGTATGGGCGTTCTCGTCGTATGCATCAGCCGAAGCTTAATAGGCGTCAGCGACTGAGCGGCGCGCGCCGGGTTGGACTGGTAAGCTCCTGCCTTTTTAGGAAGGTAGCTAGGTCTGCTCACCGGACGCGTCATACGCAACGCAGGAGTTCGGGAGATGGCCCATGACCCCGGGGCATAGGTTTAGTCCGCGTGCTGGCCTCTCTATTAAGCCTAGGTCGGGTTGCGGCGTATTGTTTGGCGAGGCGGGCATGACCTGGAAAGTGTGTCGGCGGAGTTAAGCGAGCGTGGTGGGTAAGTTGGTGCACCCCTGCAGGGAAGAAAACATCTATCGATAGCCTGTCCTACGGTAACGGACACTTGGAGTTGTATCCCGATCGATACAACTAGAACTGGATACTTGAGATGAGACATGGATATGAGCAATGAATTGCGATGAGAACTGGATTGTGATGATAACTGGATAGTATGGCTCTGGGATTTCTTTCTCGTAGGGAGTCGAGAAAGGATCTCCGGCCGAGGTTGATAACACCACTGCTACTTTACTTTATGCTACTCTACTCCCTCCTGTTGCTACAAGATGGTGGGTTCGAGAGGATGCTAGTCTTCGATAGGACTAGGCCTTCTCTCTATTCTGGCATTTCTGCAGCCCAGTCCACATATACAGCCTTCCTTTGATAATGTTGCATATGTAGTGTAGATCCTTGCTTGCGAGTACTTTGGATGAGTACTCACGGTTGCTTTGCTCCTCCTTTTCCCCCTTTCTTCTTCTTTCTGGTTGATGCAACCAGATGTTGGAGCCCAGGAGCCAGATGCCACCACCGATGCCTACTACAACGTGGAGACCGCTGATGATCAGGAGTAGTTAGGAGGCTCCCAGGCAGGAGGCCTTGCCTTTTCGATCGATGTTGCTTTTGTGCTAGCCTTCTTAAGGCAAACTTGTCTAACTCATGTACGTACTCAGATATTGTTGCTTCACGACTCTTGTGTTTTCGAGCTTATGTATTCGAGCCCTCGAGGCCCCTGGCTTGTAACATAAAGCTTGTATTATTTTAATTTGTGTCTAGAGTTGTGTTGTGATATCTTCCCGTGAGTCCTTGATCTTGATCGTACACATTTGCGTGTATGATTAGTGTACGATTGAATCGAGGGCGTCACATAGGCCCATCTCATATTTCAACAATCCCCCACCAGATCTCAGGGGCCCAGTTTGTCCTTTGTTCCAAACACTGTTTTGATATACCAGCATTTCAGTGGAGACCGATTAAGGTTGAGCTCCACCTAGACCAAATAGTTACACTCCTTCACAACTGAACAATGGACTATGCCTTGAATTGTCGGTTTGGCGTCAAGAAGTTTCACCACAAGTCTCACGTCACGAGGCTGCGAAGGCTGACCCCTCGGGTGGAGCATATTAGTCACACTCGGCCTGTTCATGAACTTGCTAGAGATCACCCCAATCTCATAGGCTGTGACCAGCAATCGGGCTCATATAGGTGTGTTCCTCCAAAGATCGCTCAGAGGACAGCATCTTGCTTATGCATATAAGCCTTGGAACACATTAAGGCAAGAGTCATCCTTCCATACAGTTTCGAAAGTATTGCATCTCCAACGGAGTGGGTTAGTAAAATTACTTTCCTCGGTTCACCACCGGCTTGTTTTCCTGTGTCCTACTTCACGGGATCTCCGATCACATAGGTTGAGTTACTACCATGGCAACTCATGTGGGTCTCATACCCATCTCCTTGATCGCTATCTATCACAACACGTGATAGCCCTTTAGTGAAGGGATCTGCAGATTCTTAGCCGTTTGGATATAATCCAACGCTATCACTCCGGAGTTTCTCAATTTTCGACAGCTTTCAATCTCATTCTTATGTGTTTGTTGGACTTCATGTTGTCCTTTGAACTCTTCACCTTGACAATAACTGTTTGATTGTCACAGTTCATAAGGATGGCGGAACCGCTTTTCAACTCTTGGCAAGTCCATCAATAGATCTCGGCCATTCTCGCTTCGCCACCCGATGTGTCTAATGCTGTTAATTCTGCTTCCATTGTCGATCTTGTTAAGATCGTTTGCTTGCAAGACTTCGAGAAACAGCACCACCTCCAAGAGTAAACATATACCCGTTGTGGCCTTCATCTCATCAGCATCGAGATCCAATTGCATCACTATACCCTTCAAGTACCGACGGGTATCCGGTATAGTGTAGTCCATAGTTCATAGTACCTTTCAGATAACGATAACTCTCTCAAGAGCACGCCAATGTACATCACCGGTTTGGAAACAAACGGCTCAGTTTGCTAATAGCAAATGCGATGTCGAGCCTCGTTAAGCTCGCTAGATCTCGGAGTGAACCAACAATTTGAGAGTATCTCAATTGATCTATAGCTGTGCCTTTTGACTTTCGAATCAGCACACTAGAATCATATGGTGTTTGAGATGGTTTGCAGTCCGAATATCCAAAACGACTCAACACCTTCTCAACATAATGGGATTGCGTATGTAATCCCACCTCATCATCTCTCAAAAGCTTGATGTTCAAGATAACATCAGCCACTCCAAGATCCTTCATCTCAAAGTTACGAGACGAGAAAAGACTTAACCTCCTCGATCAACTTGAGATTAGTCCCAAATATCGTATGTCATCAACATACAAACACAGTATAACTCCTTCGCCCCCACCATAGCGATAGTATACACATTTGTCGGCCTCATTGACAACAAAGCCAACAGATGTCAACGTTTCATTAAACTTGTCATGCCATTGCTTAGGCGCTTGTCTCGGGCCATACAAAGATTTCACCAACTTACACACCTTTCCTTCGACCATCCAACACAAAGCCATCAGGCTGTTGCATATAGATTTCCTCCTTTAGCTCTCCGTTCAGGAAAGCCGTCTTAACATCCATCTGATGAATGAGAAGACCGTGTGAGGCCGCCAACGAAAGTAGTACTCGAATGGTGGTCAGTCTGGCCACGGGTGAATAAGTGTCGAAGAAATCTTCTTCTTCTTTCTGGGCGTAGCCCTTGGCCTAAGCCTAGCCTTGTACCTTTCTATTGTACCGTCAGGCCTAAGCTTCTTCTTGAACACCCACTTGCATCCCAATGGTTTGCAACCATAAGGACGTTCAGTAAGCTCCCAAGTCCCGTTAGCCATGATGGAATCCATCTCGCCACGGACCGCATCCTTCCGATGAGTCGACACGGAGATGCATATGCTTCGAAATAGAAGTGGGATTATCCTCCACGAGGTATATGAAGAAATCATCACCAAAGGTCTTTACAGTCCTTTGTCTCTTGCCCCTACCAAGGTATTCCTCATTATCCTCCTCAGGATTTTCATCATGTGTTTGATTATAATATTCCATCGGAATGGCAGGTTCAGGAGTCTCCTCAGATTCCTGTCTAGAAGTGCTTTGTACATCTCTCATGGGGAAAATGTCCTCAAAGAATGTAGCGTCTTTAGACTCCATAATTGTACCGACCTTCATGTCAGGTACCTCAGATTTCACTACTAGAAATCTATAGCCAACACTATTCACAGCGTAGCCCAAATTAACACAGTCCACAGTCTTTGGTCCAAGCTTACGCTTTTGGGGATCGGCACATTAACTTTCGCCAAGCAGCCCCAAGTACGTAAGTACGAGAGTGTTGTCCTTCTCTTGGTCCACTTCTCATAAGGAGTGATCTCATTATCCTTTGTCGGAACTTTATTCAGGACATGACATGATGTCATTATAGCCTCCCCCCACCATGCCTTGGATAAACCCTACGATCTAACATGGCGTTAACCAAATCAGTTAGAGTACGGTTTTTCCGCTCGGCAACCCGTTTGACTGGGGTGAGTAGGAGGCGTCCTCTCGTGAATAATACCGTGTTCCGCATGAAGGCATCAAACTCTTTCGAGAAGTACTCTCCACCACGATCTGACCGGACTCGTTTAATTTTCTTTTCAAGTTGATTCTCAACTTCTGCCTTATAGATTTTGAAGTAGTGTAGAGCCTCATCTTTAGTATTTAACAGATACACATAGCAATATCTAGTGGAATCATCTATCAAAGTCATGAAATATTTCTTTCCACCTTTAGTCAATACACCATTCGTCTCACAAAGATCAGAATGTATGAGTTCGATGGCGCTAAGTGTCTCTCCTCTGCTGCCTTGTGAGGCTTGCGAGGTTGCTTAGATTGTACACACGAGTGGCACTTAGAACCTTTGGCTAAAGTGAAACTCGGATTAAATTCGATTTTGCTAGCAGCGTCATAACACGAAACTAATGTGACAAAGACGTGAATGCCATACTTCAGATTCATTAACACTCAAATGAATATTGTTCACGACTTTATTACATAGATCTGCAAGAGAAAGGCGGAACATGCCTCCGCATTCATAACCTTTTCCAACAAATAGTCCATATTTCGTAACAACTAATTTATTAGACTCGAATACCAACTTAAACCCTTCTCTACATAGAAGGGAGCCACTAACTAGGTTCTTCTTGATGGCGGGGACATGCTGCACGTTCTTCAGCTGCACGATCCTGCCCGAAGTAAACTTCAGATCGACCGTGCCAACACCAAGAACAGAAGCACCCGCGCCATTCCCCATCAGTACGGACCCGTGACCTGTGGCCTGGTAAGAAGAAAACAATGAAATGTTTCAGAGTGGTGGCAAAGTTCCTCCAGGAATTGGGAAGCTTAGCGATTATGCAGCCCGCGACAAACTTGCCCGGTAACTCGCACTTAAGAAGCTCAAGCTCCTTAACAATGCATATTATCTCATGAGCCTGCTCCAAGGCAGCCCCGAACTTAGATTCGAGCGCCTCCCACAAGTCCTTGGCAGACCGCACATTGATAAGAAAATAGGCAGTTTTCCGATTAAATTAATCCATGAATAAATCATGAGCATGACATGAACAACATTGATAGAAACACGAGAGGGATAAGCGATGTATAGGCGCGGCCGCTCGGCTCAATCCCGCAACCCGCGTCCCGCGGCGCGGCGAGCGGAGGAGGAGTGCGCGAGGGCCTCATCTCTTCTCAAGCTCCAATAGCATGAGGGAGAGAGTCCCTTATAAACCACTTCAACTCTCCTTCCACTTCCAAGGTGGGACTAAACTTCCCACCACCTTGTCATGCCACCTACATGGGCCCTTAAAGATTAAATCTGAAATTGTCATATGGGCTCTAGGCCCATCTCATATTTCAACAGTGCCAAACGAAGGTGCAATGCGGGCGTGACGGAGCTCTCTCTCGCCGGCGCGCCGTGCGCTGCAGATGAACTGCCCGAGAAGCGGGGGTCAGGACAGCGCGATCACGCGAGGCGGCGTGGACTCAGCAGTCGCGGGAATGACGCTCGGCGTACGCCGGAGCGGGAAGCAGGAGGCGCTCGCCGCCGCCGAGATGGATCCTCCGCTCGACGCGGAAACGTGTCGGTGGCGTGCCGGGCTCGAGGGCTGGCTCTCTCCTCGCGATCGGTCCACGGCTAGGCTAGGAGAGGAAGGATGACGCGGCTGCGCTTCCCATTTGAAAGCGCATGTATATATAGTGATGACTGGTCCGGGCAGTAAAATTAAGCTGGATCGGACGGCTCCTACTTTAGCGTGAAACCAACGCGGGTAGAATAATCACTATCTGACGGTCCAGAAAATGGATAAATGGATAGTTAAAGCTACTCGTCCTGCTTAGTTATACTAGCTTAGTAATAATACATTAAACGGGAACTGCGTTGGCCATAAATTGATGCCATGCGCCGCCATCATTCCGTGCGTCGGGCTTCTCCTCCCGGTTCCCACGCTCACCTCGTGTGCCTCCGCACCGCAGTGAACCAGCTACCGGTCTAGCACGTTCCGTCATCCTGGACGGTGTACAAGGTCAGGCCGTCTAGGCCATGATCACCACCACAGTCGAAATTTGAGGAAACTTGCCCCTCACTCATGTACGGACCGCCATTGCAAACTTTTTTGCGCATGAATTTTTTTTGTTTTTGAAAAGGGCAAAAGACTTGCTACATTCATTAATTAAGAGAGGGCCGGTTTAGGACAAGTTTGGCCGCCCGAGGGCGACAATCCGTACAAGAAAAGCCTACTCTCCCGGCATGAGATTACACAAATGAGTTGCACCCGCCAACCCCTAATTCTTTGCCTCGCACCGGATTTTGGCTATGATCACAGTCAACGCGGCGAACTTGTTGTTGAAGACTCTTGCGTTGCGCTCATTCCACGCTCACAAGACACAAGCATTTCAATAGAAGCCATAGCCTTGCGACGGCCAAAGGCAACCATGGCAAACCACCAAGATTTTACGTCGTCAAAAACGTGCCATGCATTCGGGTATAGCCCTTCGAGTTGAAGCCAGTCACACACCATGCACCACACCCGAACAGAGAATTTGCATTGGAAGAGGATGTCTGGTGCCGATTCCGGAACTTGGTTGCGCAACAGACGGTTGCCACAATTTAGCCAACCCGTCGGTTGTCGGAACTCGATTTTGACTTTTGAGTGATCAACCACGCAAAAAACTTCGATTTTGGCGGCGCCCAATTCTTCCAGATCATGCTCTTGGAGCTAGTTGCAATGATGCCGCAAAACTACGCCTTGTATCTCGATGCCGCCGAATATTTGCCTCGAGGTGGTGAGCTTCCAAGTGATGGTGTCATGTTGATCGTCCTGAAGATGCACCTGTGCCACCATAGCCCACGGCTTGATGAATTCCTGTATGTGGGCCACTGTTAGGCCATTTGAGAACCGAATTTGATCCACCCAAGCACCATTCTGGACCACCTTTCTTACACTCCACTTCTTACCTCTGGAAATGTCAAATATTAATGGTGCAATTTGCTTAGGCCTAAGGCCATTTAGCTAGGAGGACTCCTAGAAGCTCGCCTTTGTTCTCATCTCCTCCTCTGACCTTCGTGAGGGCGTGGAATAGATTCATGTCCTCCTTGTCGCGTGGGTTCCCGGTGCCCACCCAAGGCCGCGCCGGCGCGATCCACTCAAGCCATGTCCATCGAAGGCGGAAGACACGAGCAAACTTTGCCAGGTGTAGGATACCAAGGCCTCCCGAGGATCATGGGGCAGCAAACGGAAGTCCAGTTAACTTTGCATTTTCCCCGGAGACCTTGTCAGATCTCGCCCAAAGGAAAGCTCTTCGGATCTTGTCAATGGCTTGGAGAACCTCAACTGGAATGACTAGCGTCATGCTATGGTAAATCGTGATGGCGGTGAGGATTGACTTGACCAATGTGTTCCTACCCGCAGTCGTGCAGTGTTTCCCCTGCCAAGGTGGTGTTTGCCGGCGACTTGGTCCTTGAGGTGTTGGAAGTGGATCTGCTTTAAGCGCCTAACTAATAGGGGAAGCCCTAGGTAGCGCAAGGGAAACGCCCACCGCCGGCTGGCTTTGCATAATGTCATCAAGGTCCAATCCTTCACACTGGATGGGGCCAAAACCATCTTTTTGGAAATTGGTAACAAGCCCGGTGACCTCCCCAAAGTTATCCATGATGTTGGAGATGGCCTGGACGTCCTCCTTGATTGGCGCAACAAAAATTGTAGCGTCGTCCGTGTAAAGTGATGTCCGAAATCCCCTCCCCCTCCCGACCACCCAAGTCGTGAAGGAGGCCAATGACAAAAGATCTTCTAGTCGAGAGCGTAATTGCTACAATTGTGGAAGACCCGGACACTACTCCAATGAGTGTACGGCGCCCTACAAAAGAAGAGAAGATTCTCCCAAAATAAGAAATAGAAGAGAAGAATCACCATCAAGAGAGAGGAGAAGTAGAGATGATCGTTATGAACGAAGAACATCCCGGAGAATCAAGGATTTGGAAAGAAAGGAAAAGTCATCAAGGAGCTACACAAAATGAAGACATCAAGCTCATGTTGGTGAATGGGTATCCGGTTCCGACTCCGACAGTCATTCCGAGAGAAGCTATCACTCCGATTCCGAATATACTCAAGATGGAGCCATTGCGACGGGGTTAGCTTAGAGGGGTTAAACGGGACAAATGTCACGAGGAGTTTATATTGGTTCGGCCCCTTGCTGTGAAGATAAAGGCCTAATCCAGTTTAAGGTGGTATTGCTAGGGTTTCGATGACCAGGGAGCGAATACGCTTTGCCTGGCTCTCGATTTGTTGTTCCTTGCCCTAAGCCGTTGCCGGGTCGTCCCCTTATATACATGGGTTGACGCCCTGCGGCCTACAGAGTCCCGGCCGGCTCATACAACGTGTCCGGCTCGGTGACTTATCTTACATGCCTTATATTACAAGTCTACACATACATGGCGGTTTACACTTATGGGCCTTAAGCCGCCTTCGGGTTTAGGCCTTTTAACAAGCCTGTCTATGAACCGCCATCTTTTATATACTCTTGGCCTTCATTTAGATGAACCGTCACAGGGACGACCCGGCCCCTTCTGGGCGGGTCATATCTGATAGTCATATCCCCAACAAGTTGCTATAAATGGTGGTTATATATGACATGGCAACAACATATAGCCAGCAGTTGACTATACTATTAACCATGCTCTTTGATGCCTAATGCGCCGAGACGGGGGGAGTAGTATCTTTATTTTTCCTTTTTGTTTTGTGTGTCAACATGATTATTGCTACTGTAGTACTCCCTCCATTTCCTTATACAAGGCCATTATGAAAAATACATTTTGCATCTATACAAGGGCACTAACAGTAATCAAGGTAAAAATTAATGATGTTTCCTCGTACTAGCAACTTGTTTAATACTGCATGCATATAGTCATAATGACACCGTGCTACTTCCTTCCTTGCATGCATGCGGGCATATTAATGATCCCAATTAATGAGAAGAAAAGTTAGCTTGTAAATCAGTCATTAAATTTTATCTTGGTACATGTAATTTGAGTTTGTGTCCTTGTATAAGGGAATGGAGGGAGTAATTATGTTTGTATCTTTTTTTATTTTTGTGCCAAGTAAAGACTTTAGGTTGATGTGGATGATTGCTGAATTGATCCTGTGCAGAAACATATTTTTTTTCATCCAGTATATGAATTGTTATTACATACTGGAACATGATCAATTGCTGAATTTTTTCAGAGTATTGGACTGCAAATTGTTTACGTTGTCATAATTTTTTAGTTTTTTGGGGGTTATAGAAGTATGACTAAAAATTCCACATTATGTACTTTATAGATAGATTCTTTGCATAGTGTGCTTATGTAAAGTTTCTATGGATTGTATCGGGGGTATAAGTCATGGAGATGATAGAATACAGTAGGTATTATGCAAGAAAAAATATGAATATATATGTTATAGTACCTAAGTTAATGATTTTTATTATTACACTAATGGATCTCATGAGGTTTTGCTGAGTTTTGCGTGACCGAAGTTTTCAAGGTTTGGGTGAGATGACGATGGAAGAAAGAATAGGGAGTGGCAACACCCTAGGCTTAGGGATGCCCAAGGCACCCCAAGGTAATATTCAGGAAAGATCCAAACATCTAAGTTTGGGGATGCCCTAGAAGGCATCTCGTCTTTCGTCTTCAATCTGTCGAGCTATATTTTTTATTCGTCACATGATATGTGTTTTGCTTACAACGTCGGGTGTTTTAGTTTTATTTGTTGGCTTGTTTCCACAATCATTGTTTTCTGATCACACAAATTACGAGAGACACACATTCATCACAATTTATAGAATGCTCATTGAACTTCACTTATATCTTTTGCGTTGAGGCAATTGCTTGTGTACTTCACTATAATCTTAAGAGCATGATGTGAAATATTTTATAGAAATCAATTTCACTCTCTTGGTTCACTTATATCCTTTTTGAGAGTTAAATAGGTAGTGGCAATTTACATGAGTTATATGTTTGGTCCAAAAATGATAGGTACTCTCTCCGTTCCTAGATATAGGGTGTATAGTTTTTGGCACAGAATTAAAGAACGCATGTGGAGGGAAAATTTCACAAGTTTTGAGTGAGATTACACATGACTAATTGACATGAGAAAATAGAGGAGCTTACATGATATAAAGAAATGTAATCAAATCCCTAATTTTTTTTCCAAATGAGTGGTGCAAGGCAATACACCTTATATTTCGGACTTTTTCTCAAAAATCTATACACCTTATATCAAGGAATGGATGGAGTATGTAAGGGTGGTATAATAAAAACTTACATCTAGATCACTGAATGTGTGCGATTGATAAATGGTATTGAGGTTGTAATATGAAGGTTTAATAGTTGATAATCATGGTCAAGTAAAAATATCGATGTTAAGATTTGTGATTTTCCACTCATTAAAGTGTCGGTCATGGCATGGCTAGAAATTTGGAGCGTAATTTATAGTTGAGTGTATCCCTTGTGTTCTCCAAATTGGGCGGGCGCGATGGTTAACTCCCCCTAACCTCCCTCCTAGGGGCATGCGAGTAATACTTGCTTCAAGGGCTAATAGGCTTTCACAAAGAAATACTTGAGTTCTTTATGAGTAATATGAGTTTCTGGACTATAACCACTTCCATCTATCCATATTTTGCTAGCCTGCAAGGGTGGGGTTTTGATCTCCATTTTTTTCTCGTTTCTTCTCTTTCTTCTCGTGTGACAGAGATGGTATTTTTTTCTTTGGCAGGAGATGGAAAGGCGGGAACCAATCACGTGTGAGGCCACGGATCCCTCCCCCGATCAAATCCTGATTATCCACTTCTCCTACATCCAACGCTCAAAAACCCTCCCCTCATCCAACACTTGTACTTGAGTTACTAGTGACGGGCGGAAAAAGTTACTAGTGGTGGGCACAAAATAGGGCCCGCCACTGCTACTTGTGTTACCAGTGTCTGGCACGTAGTTGATGCATGCCACCGGTATTTTTGAATTGTCACGAGAATCAAAGTATCAGTGAGGGGCACATATTGATGCCCGTCAATAGTAACTCAAGTAGCAGCGGCGGGCCCAAGTTCCAGCCAATTGTAACTGAAATATTGAATACATTGATGTAACGGCCCCCTACGAGTCAACACTCGATCTTAACTCCAAGTAAGTGGGGGCATAGGCTGGTCATAGTGGAGAGTAACTTAGACTAGTAACATGCATGTTACTAGTCTATGTTACTATTTTTATAGTGGGTAGTGTCATATGTGTGGTAACACAGATGTCTTCATTTATTAATTTGTAGATTCATTTTGTATTGGGAAGCACTATGTGATAGTAACATATTATGTTACTCTATTTGCCTCTCTTCTCATTAACTACTTGTCACCTCACCATTTTTGCTTATGTGGCATCTATGTTAATCCCATTGTGACCAGCCTTAGTGGAGCATCCCATAAAGTGCCATAGTGAATGCCAAAGGCTGTTGGCATGCTGTTATAATTCGTGTATCATCCATCCGACTGACAATATATTACCTGATGTTCGACTGACTGATAGTGATCCGATTGAGCGGGTAACCTTCTCCGATGATGCCCACTCCAACTGATGGCCTACCCTATGTCACCGCTAATGTTTTGGGTCTTCACGTCATCATGAGCCTACCTGGCGGGAATAACCTCATCAGACGGTGCCCACCTCCACCCCCAAACTAGGGACCTAGCCGCAGGACGGTGCACCGCTGCTTCAAAGTTCAATGCCTCATTGGGAACAAACAAGTGAAACAACCGGTTGATTGAGCTTTGTTGAGGAATCAATCAAGATAGCCAATGCTTCTGTTGGTTAGAGAAAATAGATGAAGATCCATTTGCATTTTTGGTCGACAAAATAGAGATATGAAAATTTCAACTGAATTTTCTTGTATGATATGTTTGTGTCTCATGATATTAATGTGTTCCATTAGGTGCATAGCTCTTGTGACATATTCCCATGCCATGGTTTTGGGACTATGAATTCTCAAACTTCTTATGCAGGTATTCACTGGCATTGTTTATTGTGTTGTATGTATGCTTCACGATTATATTACAATGACACGAGAAAGTATGTTGCTCCAAGAGAATCACACGGTTGAAGAAGTTGATTTCCTATTGGAAGGAAAAACAAGCAGGTAAGCGGAGCCCAGGGCGATGAACTGGAGGAAATAACTTAGCATCAGGACTATCAAGCTTATGCTAATATAGAAAATATATTAGGATTATGCATGAAAGCAGTTATAAGACCTGGTTGCTTAGGTTGTATTTCCGTTCTATGCAATGGAAAGGGGTAATGCCCGGTTCTAAAAAAAAGACCTGGTTGCTTATTCAGGTGCAAGTTGACAACCAACGAGACTAGTGATACAAGCATATTTGTAGATAAATGAGTACAGAACTACTCCCTCCGTTCACAATTATAAGGATGTTCTGACTTTTTTCTAGATCGGTCGTATATAGATGAAATATCCGAAACATCTTATAATTAGGAATGGAGGTAGTACATTAGAACAATTTGACAGTATAAAAATGATGCATTAGCTTGTATTTTTAAAACATAAAGATAATAATAATTTAGCTATAAAAAAGATTACAATAACTTAAAGTCTGACACTGCCTTGAAAAAGTAGAGTGCCACTGCCACAAGGAAAGCGTGATAGATGAATGAATTTAGACCCTGCTCCTTTTCTGTGACACGAGAGCCATTTATGCCTAGCAAAGGGACAACATATATCAGATCAATGACTACTGAACTACTCCCTCCGTCCTATAATATAAGAGCGTTTTTATATTATGGGACGGAGGGAGTACTAACCAAATCCCCGCAAAAAGAAACATAATAAATCAATATGATCAAAGCAGAAATACAACAAAAAGGAAACTAAATCAATATGATCGAATACAAAGCAGAACTTATCCGCAAAAAAAAATGAAACAGAAATACACAACCGAGTATCAAGATGTAGTTGACGAGCTACTGAATCTGCAAAAGAACAAGTTCTTGACCCAGCACGAACAAGTTCACAAATGCATTGCAGTTGACAAGTTTAAGCCCGCCACTATCCTTGTTAGAAATCTGTCGACGTACCATGTAAGTAATATGTGTGTTTTGACCTATATTGGTAAACATACAAAGAATATACAAACGTTATACTTAACTTTCCAAACTATAATGCCCTCCCCCCCAATACATGCTAATTGCAAAAGGAGCAAGAGGAAACTTCCCCACGAGGCTGTGATGCTCGGAGAGGTAGCTAAAAAGATAGTAAATGCCTACTCTTGAAAAAACATCTTATATTATGGGACGGAGGGAGCATCAAGAAGGACGCTCTATGTGGATTTTAAGAACACAGAGGAGACGTCAAGGCAGTACATGTTGGGTGAATGGGTGTTGTCTGGGCTGGGAATGACAGAGCAGAGATGTTCCAGTGCCCCTTTTTCTTTGAGGTTTTCATGCTTGATGCATGCCTGGTGTACTTGGAAGCACAGAAACAACAAGTTTTTCAACAATGTGCAACCAGGAATTCATGGCTGATTAAGTCAAGGACCATAAAATTATTTCTTTGAGGTTTTTACGCAGTTCAAATTGAGTTCCATTTCAACCATAGGCTTCAAAGTAGTAACACTTCCTATTGTAAATATTTTGCCCCGATTATATTCAGTACTACAACGCAGTCAGAGTATGTGTCTGTTTTCTCGAAAAAGGAGTTTCCGCAAATTCTCATGCTAATTTGGTGCCCAAGCAAAAGTTGATTGCACAATTCATATCACAAATGGTGATCACACTACATATATTTCCAATGACTATAGTTGTAGCTAGTATCTACGGAGTGTTATTTCACTAGTTGTAAACACAAAGAAGAATTGCAACTTATGTTTGTGTTTGTGCAATCACGAATGCTATGTTGTACTCCCTCCGTCCCATAATGTAAGACGTTTTTCGACGCTACACTAGTGTCAAAAAGCGTCTTACATTATGGGACGGAGGGAGTATATCTCAAATCTAATCAAAGGTCAAAAGATAAAGTTGCCCTACTGATATGATATTACTTATAAGTTTGCGACCATTTAGGTATTCCAGATCATACTCACCCCCTCACGCCATTTTCTCTTCACTTTCCAACTAGGTTGCACATTACCCTGATAAAGAAGCCCCCCTTTGTTCCTACGAGCATAGGTGTGAAAATAATCAGCTCAACAAGTAGCATATATATGCTCGAATTAAGTAACAACAAAGCACAGAAACAACTCGCTCACCAAGTGGGACGATAGCAACAGGTGAAGATATGGTAGATGAGGCTACAAGGACTCGGTACACCACGTCTGACACACCCATCCGCTGTTGGCAACCATGTCCCAGTGGCAAGGTGGTAATGCCCAAGATAGATTTCCTTGTTATGGAGTTGTACAATAGAGTCACCCACAATGGTGGGGTGCACTCTACTGCTGACACTCAAGACCCTTTCTTCAACAAAGAGAGTATTTCCTCCGATGCTCGTTACTGGGGCAATCCTGTCTAGGACAATGTCAGATAGTCTGTAAACGTCAACGTCGAGTGAACCAGAAAGATAACGGCCGATCACCAGGATCTCCGAATCACATTCTGCGAGGTAGTAATAAGGCTTCTGAGGTTTGCCTGCCAGACATGTGGCAATCAACTTAGGTGCCGGTAGATAACACAAAATTCTATCAAAGTCCTCCTTCTCCCCGTGCCCCGGCAAGTCAATCTGGAAAATCTGAAGCTCGCTGCCATTTGTGGGAGTGTGCAAGGTGTACATCTTGCCTTGGAATGACAGTGGCCTCCAACCATTTGATATGCGCCATGTCGAGAGCCGCCATTGCTGGTCCATGGTGGTGGCACACGCTACCCGTCCCAATTTAAAGAGCCCAATCATGGCGGTGACGGCTCCATCTGCGCTCACTGTGAATGAGGTAGCACCAACGGTCCTCAGAACGTTCCAGCTGAACATCTTCTCCTGGGAGGGTGCTAACCCTGCTAGAAGGGTGGCGAGCGGAGGGAGGTCCACAATGTCGTCGGTGAAGGGGTGGAGGAGGCGGATGAGGGTGTCCTCGTCCCGCTGCAGCAGCAGGATCCCGTCGACCGAGTCGAGGACGCAGTGGTTGCTGAAAAGCGGGAGCCGGACGCGGACGATGGCGCCGGTGGACAGGTTGATGAAGCGGATGTACCCGCCCAGCTTGCGGTGGCCGGGGTGGATGCCGTGGCCCTCGGGGAGCATCATCCAGCGGCGCGGGTGGAAGCGCGGGTCGTGGAGGCCGCGGCCGCGCGGGGAGACGGTAGCGGAGCGCCAGTAAGGGCAAACCGCACGGAATCGGACATAGTCAAGCAAGTCAGCGGCCAAGACCCGCCAGCCGATCAGGCTGACCAAGTCTTGGTGCAGCGACGCCCACGAAGATGCATCATCAGGTTGCAAGGTGGCGGCACGACGGCGCTTCCTGCACGCAGTCATCGCGGAAGGGCGATTGCTGCTGCAGGCAGCCAAGGCCGATGGGCGCTTCCGATTCATCGATGAGCAAATACCAGACCTGGTTGGCAAAAGAAAGACAGATCGAAGCGGAATAGATCAGATCTTGGAATAGCATAGACCAATCATACCACACAAGAACGAAAGAAAATAAATTATGCCCGCGCACCAACTGACTTTCAGGTCCGGTCAACGGCGACGTGACCCGTCCCAGATCAAGCCGAGGCGGCGAATTCTTCCTTGTATCGGCAGTTCTGAAAGATCTCTACGGGAGTCCGTACGTAGTCGTTTCGTTACCGGCGCCCGACGGGGAATTTTTTTAGCCTAATCGGTGTCAAATTTTGGCAACTGCCAAATGCTGGCTAAAGATTGGTTGCACACCAAATTTTTTTGCCAATCTTACAAAAGATTGCCAAATGTTGGTAACATTTGATTTGGCCAAATATTGGCACTGCCAAATGTTGGTAACAAACCAACTAGTCTCTTTGTCTGAAAGGACCATCCACCCAGTCGAATTGACAAAAAGAACCAACTCTAGGTGGGATGGACAAAACTACTATGGCGGCAGGTGCGGCAGCCGACACGTGGCATCTGCTATTGTCGAGTCAACGAATCTGACAGTGAGTACTAGGGGTACAAATAGGGACGGAACCTAACTATGGCACATGTGTAACACTCGCATTTAGCGACTTCAAGAACCTCTCTTAGAGGTAATAGCCCTACGTCTCGTGTCCGGAGGCTTATGTCTTCTCTTAGGGTATATGATTACAGTAGGTTGCGAACCCTTGTCATGGCGATGGAGGGGGTTTATATAGAGTGCGCCCACCCTCATCAATGCTATGTTACAAGGGGAGATAAGAGGGGGAGTAACTATAGGCGTTACTGGTAGCTGTCGCTATAACTACACTTGAAGTCCAACGTTAATCCCCTCGACCGTTGCGGCTCCCACATCGCCCCTCCGCCTCCTGTGTCCGAGTGGTGTTGGTGAGGCTGACTGGTGGGAAGACGTCCGAGTGGCTAGACTGTATCCGAGTGGATACCCTAGAGTGCACATATGAATGAGCTTGCGGTCTGGAGACCTTCCAATGATGGTGTGGGGCCTGTAGTGCAGAACCAGTCGTCATGGGGGAAGGACATGCGATCAAAGACATTAAGTAACCACGCCCTTGGAAGCCGTGGTTTTGTTGGGAAGAAGCTCGTGTCGACAAGCTGGACGCTATACTTGCAGCAAATGGCATCCCAAATCACTTCGAGCAAGTCAAGGACCCCCTCGAATATAACTATGTCTGGGGTCAATACCATTATGATCATAAGTCAGGGGATTTTCCGCGGATCACCAAATGAGGAGACTCGAAGAAGAACTGAAAAGACAGCGTGCGGAACCTCAGAGCTTGTAAGGGTCCACGGCCAGGTGGAACCCTCCTCTTAGCCGGTCGATCAACGTGATCATCGGCAAGGAACCGTTAGCACTGTCGGCGGGTGGCCGTGTGAACGGCGCCATATGCGGTGCCAAATGGGACTGTCATTATCCCGATGACCACGAGCTGCAACGGCAGAAAAGGAGAGCCAACAAGTAGACCGTCGAACAGAAAATAAATGCAGCCACAGCCGCAACAACAGCCGACATCAAAGCACACATCAACACACAAAGCCAAGCCCATGCCGAAGCCATGTTGCCTTCAATAATCGAGAGCCTGAAGCAATGATAAAAAATGACGAAATAGAAAAGTTTGTCATCATCACCCAAGGAGCAGCTGTCTCTTTCATTGGCAACCCGTCGCCAATGGCTGATCTCAATGCTCTTATGGAAGACACTCCATAAGTATATTATCATCCAACCATTACCGTGGTGCTTGTATGTGTGTTATCAACTCTGATGTGTGTATATTATCATATTATTTACACATAAGTTATCAGAATGTGTCTTCTAACAATTATTTTATCGGATGAAAAGTTACCATGATATTTATACGTCAATTATCTTTCGGCCGAAGCCGGGACGACCTGAGCCGAACAGCAGTCTTCGGTTTGCAGTGGGCCGAAAAGTGGTTTTCGGACTCCTGAAGGCCGAAGAGTGCATGCGACGCATGCCCCGGCATGCCACAGGCGCTTGCCTCGTTGCAGCTGCACTCTCGCTGGCTGGCTTGCTGCCATATGCATGCAGCAGCCTTTGTAACGTGATTAGTCCAACCGAAGGCCCACATTAGCTGAATTGATTGATCGATTCCCATGCGCGTTGTGCTATTACGTGTATGTACATACTCAACAGGCCGCATGTATGCCTCCCTATTTCATCAAATACACTTCCCAACTCAGCAGCTCCCCACCACGGCCTGCAGCATGTACTAAATGCATGTGCACTAGTACGCGGCTGTAACACAGACTACTACGTACTATCGACCATGCACTTGCACGTAATTCCATCGAGTCCGTATCCACGATCAAAGGCTGCTGCATGCATAGACAGCAAGCTAGCCAGCCAGCGTATGTGCATCTGCTGAGTATGAGCGCCAGCCGGCCAGCGTGCGCATGCACTCTCCGGCCTTCACGCGCCCGCACTCATCTCTTCGGCCCTGGCCGTCTGGTCTTCGGCCCAAACGAAACCGAAAAGAGCTCTTCGGCCTAAGCGAGACCAAAGAATACCTCTTCGGCCTAAGCAAAGCCGACGGGGTCATATAGTTGTAATTTATGAATTACATCGTATATTATTGAAATTTGTTATAAAAAAGAAAAATTCAAAGTATTGCAGTGTTTTGAGTAAGTTATCAGCTCCGTGATGTGTATATTAGGAAAAAGTCTATTTTAAACCTTGAACTTGTAGAGGTCGGACAAAATAAACCTCCAAGTCGACATCCCGGTCGATTGCACCCTGAACTCTGCAATCCCGGTCTAAATCGAACCCTGGCATCGTTTGAACTGGGATTCGTCTGGTGGGCCGGCCCGCTAGATTATTTTTTTTTGAAAAAAATAGCATGCGGTGGTAGCTCGAACAGAAAATCACTCGTTGTTGATGGAAGCAACAAACCACCGGGATACCTTATCTAAAATGTACGAACTTTTTTCGAAATTTTCATGTTGTTTTTAAATCCCGTAATTTTTTTGAATGCTCAAATTATTTTTAAAGTATATAAAAACCGGCCCATGTGGAGCAATTGGATAGCAGGCGCGCAAAAAAATCCCGTAAATACTTTTTTTAATGTTCAAATTATTTTAAAGTATATAAAAACCTGCCCATTTGGAGCTATCGAATAGGAGGTGTGCAAAAATATATCTGCAAAAGTCCTGCTGAGTGACTCGAACTCACGACTTGGGTCTTGTTAGCTGTTGGAACTTGCCGACCAAACTAGTGAGTCGAACTGATTGATTCGCGGCGCGGTACATTATGTATAGAACATCTTTTGAACATTTGCGAATATTATGGACTGAAGATTTTGTAATATTTATTGAACATTTTCTTAATATACGATGGACATTTAAATTATACACAATTAACATTTTTAAATTGATGAACTTAAGCCGCAGTGTTGACCACGGTGTGCACCCTTCCCCATGCTGGGCCGCCCCTTTCTATTTTTCCTTTTTACATAATCCATGGAAACAAATTAATGCGTGATTTTTTTTCTTTTTCTTTATTATATAATCTATAAAAGAATTATCTAATGCATTCAATATGTTTCTTTAATTTGTGAACTTTTTTAGAAAACTTGTGGAATTTTTATAATCCGTGAACTTTTTAAAATCCACAAACTTTTTTTCAAAGTCGTATTTTTTTGCCAAATTCTTGATCTTTTTTTATCTCCCTGAACTATCTCGAATTTCTGCAGTTCTTTTTTTTTCATTTCGTGAACTAAAAAACGGTCAAATAGTCATATTTTTGCTGCAGTGTACAACTAAGTTAAATTGACGTAGTGGTTAAAGGCAACGGCTGTCAACGTACACCACTGCACTTCGATTCTTGCAACTCACAAATTACTAGAAAAAGTCAACGTATGCATTTTTTTTCCTTTTGCGTTCTCCGTATGTCGCTGGGCCTCACAGACTGCACGAAGTGGACAGCGTGCTGGGCCAGACTGGGCTCGTCCAGTTTTCTCCCCCGCGCGCGACCAATCCTGGCCACGTCCGTAATCCCGGTGTTCCAAACGATCCTAGGGTTCATTTTAGACCGGGATTATATAGTTCAAGGTGCAAACGACGGGGATTTTGATGTGGGGGTTTATTTCGCCTAACCTCTATGAATTCAGGGTTTAAATTGGACTTTTTCCTGTATATTACCATGATATTTACACAAGAGTAACATTTTCAATGCCGACACCAGTGAGAATTGGTATCCACTGTGGCTGGCGTCAATGCGGGGCGGCCGCTCTAAAACAGTTGAATGCGGGCAGCTGGTATCGGGTGGGAAAGCATGCGGGCAAGGAAGGAAGGTTTTGGATGGGCCACGGTTACTGGACGCAGGCGTGACTGCGACATGGACGTCTGTAACCTCCCCCCTTTGGCGGCGATGGCGGCTGGCGGCGGGGGTTGGCCGGCGGAGCCCTGCAGGCCCAGATCTGGGCCCTTTTGGGCCCGATCTGGGTCGAGGCGGGTTGGTCCGCCTCCGTGGTCTCCTCCGGCTAAGGCCTGGTGGGATGCGGTCGTTGGGATGGCGGCTCTGTGCTGCAAGGCCTGTGCAGTGGCTGCAGGAGCTTAACGGGCTGATCTGGGCCCGGCTGGGCAGGGGGTCCGGCATGCTCCCGCGCCTGCGTCCGGTCTGCTACGACTTGTGCCGTGGAGGTTGTCCCCTCCCACGTGGCTATGGTGCTCCTGGTCCCTATCGGCGGTGGTCTCGTTTGGTTCGGCCGGCCTCGCAGTGTCTGCGGTGGAGAGACGACGGTGGTGTCCTCGTGACTGTGGTGGCGCAGGTTGGTGGGCGGTTGGCGTGGTGGAGCTGCCGGTTGGTCCTGGGTTGTGGGTATGAGGGGTAGGGCGAAATCCCTCTCGGGTCCGCCCGACACCGACGCGGTGACGCCTCTACGGCGCCATCAACCTTCTTGAAGGGCGTCGGAGTACCTCTCGCCCGCTTCCTCGATGTCTGGGAGAAATCCTAGGATTCGTCCGGGCAGCAGCGTCGTCGTCGTCGCAGTCCTTCTTGAAGGTGTTGCTTGGTTCGCGGCGACTCGATGGCATTGGAGCGTGGTGGATGTCTCTGGTGGGTGCAACGGTTGCGGGAAACTTTAGCTTTCGTTCATCCGACATTTTCTTTCTCTTGCTTTTCTCTTGTTTTTTTTTTTGGGCTTGCTTGTGCTGTTTGCAGAAAAAAGGGCATTCGCACTACCGAACGGTCCGATACAGAACCGTGTAATTCAGATGGTTGCCGACGGTTTGAGGGTCCGTATTGAAGATGCTCTAATTTTGTTCATGAGAGAAAGACATTTGATTGGAAAACACTGAGCAAAGCCTAAAAAGGAAGGACATTTTTTAGAAGTGGCGGACATTAAAATTAACGGCCTACTATCAATGGGCAAGAGCAAATGTACATCTCGGTTGGTTACGTGAGCAAGTTGTTTTTGCTTTTTCTTAAAAGAAAATGAGGCGGTAAGTACGTGTGAAGCGGTTGGGACCGTGCGATTCTAATCTAGCGACAATGAAAGCATTCGGATCTGTTACAAGAATCCTGTCGTTTAGAAAATAGCTTTTTCTATATATATATATATATATATATATATATATATATATATATATATATATATATATATATATATATATATATATATATATATATATATATATATATATATATATATAGGGTTACAAGTGACACGAGCAAAGGGTCATGTACGTTGGAGAAGGGATGGATAACCTCATGACAGTTGCTAAACTAAGGCAGTTGTTAATTAATCAGATATTATTAGGCTTATAATTAATCCTTAACAATGGCAACAGGGATCTGATCTGCTATATATCATCTTGACAGTTGGTTGTCTACATGTCGAATGCCCAGTCAAGCAAGCAGAGACGCTTGCAGCCCCAGGCAGCCACAACCAAACTCACACATGGTCCAACATATATTCATGCTAAATAACAAGATATAATAGATGATGGTCACAAAACATGAAAGGATAACACACCAGTACATACGAGTGTCATTTCACACTGAAAAAAACAGACAGGTTGCGGTTCATAAAGGGAGAAAGCCAAAACAAAAGTTCACAGCTAGTAATCGCGACAAAACGTATGCACAAGATAATCGAGTAGGCGCATTGTTGGACCCTCCAGATTTAAGCACCAATTAACCTCCTGCATACCTGGCCATCAGCAAGTAACCTGTCAAGTGAGCTTACTACGTAAGCTTCCATCACAATTACAGAGGTGATACAACTTCTATAGAAAAACAAACAAGCAATGCACTCACCACTTCAGTCCATGTGTCGGCATGCGCAAGAGCAACTCCAGAGATCACTGACGGTTCCTGCTACGACCTGCATGCATACAAGCGTCAAATAGTAGGAGACAACAGCATAAGGAGGTAAATACTTTCAGACTCATAAGATGAGAAATTTTTTGTTTATCGGTCACAGACCTAGCGATGCAGTGTTAATGAATTCTTCGTCTTCAGGGAACAGCTGCAGGTTTTTTGATTTCAGAAGGTACTCGACAGCGGCAGCGTGGAAGTCCATCAAGCTACCGATTTTAATGAGCTCCGCGAGCAAAGGGATCTGATCTGCCTTCTCAAAGAGCAGGCCCTGGGATATCTCATCCGCAAAGTTCGTCGCGAACTCCAACTTCTCCTTGTAGCCTGGTGCACGCTTGCTTTTCTGCATGTAGAGTTTCGAGCTCTCCCTCTCCCACCGGAGCTTCCGTGTGGCCTTCACATCCAAAACGGCCCCGGAGGACAGCTTCACGCTGTATCCCACCGTGATTGGCTCGCTGGTCTCTAGCACCGTCACATCAAGCAGGCAGGAAACTATCTTGTGCCGCTCTTCAGCAGAAATGTCGAGAGCAGGATCGGCAAGAAAAGCAAGGACCAGTTTGATCATACCAACATTGATCACCTTACCCCGAGCAGCTTTAGTTGGACTGACATTTTCCAATGTGAGTGAATCATTCTTCCCAACAGCTTTGGATATTGCCTGGACTCCAATGCTACCGTAGATGTTGTTCAGCTTTGCTCGAGACATGGAAGGCAGGCTTGAAGAAGGATACCAGATGAACAATGACCGGTTAGGAAGCTTGTCGAACAAATCCTTGAGAAGTAGATCATCGGGAATAAACACATCCTCTTTCTTTGACAGAAGGATGGTTCCGTCGGTACAAACTGGAACCTTGACACAAGCAGAAAGAAGCTTCTCCGTGCTTTTGCTCCAGTTCTTGGCAATGAACTGCCAGAAAGCAGAGCAGTCAGCTACAGGTAGCGCATCGACAGAGCTCTCCCATGTGCTCCATAGTTTGCAATGATCTTCAGCGCTAGGACCATTCCTCACACCAAAAACATGTGAAAAGAAGTCCAGCAACTTCTTGTCATAATATTTGTCCAAGACATGCAGCTGCAGGCTGAAAAGGTTGTCCTTATCATGAAGAACACAACCCAGAGGGCTCACCCACTCACCACTTTTCTTTTTATTTGGTATCCAGATCCAATTACTCGTCTTGTTTGCAGGCTCCCAATTGCACTCCTTAAGGTACGTGTAAATACGAGAAATAGTAGCCCTGTTTTTGTGGCTTTTCAGATGCCGAGCAACAAGCTCATGTCCGTGTCTAACATCCACAGATACTCCGATTGCCGCAAGGGCGTCTCTGAATGAGGCTATCTCCGAGCCATAGAATGCTTCATCAATGAAAGGGCCATCTTCTATGCGAATGGAAGAATTCTTTGGATCAAACAGGATGGACTCATCGGGACATCGGAACCCCACTTTTGTCCTCAACCAACTGCAGCCTTTGATTTTCTCTGGAAAGCCCTTTGGGAAGTTACTTGAAGAAGCCAACCAGCTCTGAATGGACATGAGCAATGACAAGACAGTAGCTGCAGACATGTGCAAAGGATCCTTGGGAATGTTGATGCCATCGATAACAAACCTAGCACCAGCTTTCACTTCAGTAGTAACACCTAAATTCTTGAGCTCATCTTTATAACCATGTATTTCTTTGCTTAAACCTTGGTAAGAGTCACCGTCATCTATGAAAGGTAAGTTTGCTACTGATGATAGAGACTGCCATTCTGCATTGAATAAGATTGCATCTTTGGGAGATCTGAAACCCAAAGATGTGCGCAACCACTTCTCATTCAGCATGGAACTGAAAAGCTCGACAGGGAGTGCGCCCTGTGTTTTCAGCTGACGATAACATGCTAGCAGGGCTAGAACACTCGCCTTTGGAAGTGATGAGTTCAGAACCATCTGCTTGAACAAGTGAGCTATAGCCTTTGATGCCGCCTCCAATTTTGTTATCAACCCAGTCTTCTCCAACTCTTCTTTGTAGGGACTAATCTTACTTCCATAAAATCTGAAGTCAACTACAGGAACCCCATCAAAGACCTTTAGAAGGCACTCCCATCGAGGATCCACAAGAAAAGATTCATTAGGAGCACGGAACCCCACACTGGTCTTCACCCATTTCAAATCTTTGAGCTTTCTTATGAAGGCGTCACATGAGCTCACATGCCGGATACATTTGAGGATTAGTACAGTAGCCTCAGGAGTAACAGCAGCCGAACTGAACTTAAAATTATCAATCACAAGTTTGTAGCTGTCCTCAAATCCAACAAGAACACCGAGCAATTTGAGCTCTGGTTTGTAGGTAAGGATGTCCTCACCATAGAACTTGACATCAAGGAATGGCTGGCTACTAATACAGGATGCAACTGCCCAGTCTGAATCATAGATGATACAACCAACCGGAGACCTGTAGCCAAGAGTACTCTTCATCCATTGTCCATCCTTGACACTGTTGATGAGTTCGCTTGGAGACAGAACTTTCTCTCGAAGAAACCGAATCAGCCGAAGCAGTGAGTACACATTCTCTCTGGTCAGCGTATTGCTTGCGGCCATGGACATGAGGCGGCTGCCGATGTATGCTGATGCCTCCTGAAATTCAAATCTAACTCCAATCGCCTTCAGTTCCTCCTTGAACAAGTGCAGCTTGTTTTGATAAAACTTTTGGTTAATCATTGGTATGTCAACAAAGTTAGATCCATTTTGTAAAAGAACTCCCCACTCAGAACTGGACAGAAATGATTGGTTCGGTGGCTTGTACCCAGCTGATGTCCTCAGCCAACTTCCCTGTTTTACACAAGCCAGAAATCTAGCCGGTAAATGTACCCTTTTTGACTTGAGATTCTGTATCCACTGCAAAAGCAAGATTGCATTGTCAACGGTTAGAGGCGATGAAACTGTAGGAAAGCTTGCATCTGGAGGGTGTATGAACGGAATGTCTGAAGCCGGCAGTTGTGTCTTCAGGAAAGCCAAGAGCTGGTCTTCAGGTGCATAGATCCCAGCGTAACTGTCTGCCGACTTGTAATCTGCCGATAGTTCAATGTAGTTCTGGTTCCTCCATGGGTTCGTGCCCATCAATCCTACCCATTTACTGCCCTTCGCAGGAACTAGAATGAGAACGCTGCTTCTTGTCTTGATCACACTGCCATAGCTGTCGATTACCGGCATGGCGCGACACAGTTCTTCTAAGTGGTAGCTCTCGATGTGACCCTTCTGAGCCGACTGGTACAGAAAGTGAGCAAAAGCAATAGCAGGCCTCCTATCACAGTTCAAGGAATTAACGACAGCCAGTCCATAACTATAGACAGACACAGCCTCCACTTTTGCATAGCTCTGAAGCCACTGTGTCACTACAGTTTTCTGCGCAAAGTTTTGTAGAGCTTCCTGTGTGCTGGGAGGTACAAAAAGCCGGTTAGAAGATGTGAACTCCCGGTTCCAGCTGATAAGCCAAGGTATGCACTTCTTCTCAGATGCAATGCACAATCTGTCACTCCGTTGAGTAGCTCTAGAAATGCTCCAGAAAGAGAGGGCATTGTTCCGATCAACATACTTTAGCAGGGGAATAGACATCATGTTTGTACCGGAGAAACAGTTCTGCCAATTGTCGGCGACAAAGGATAAAACTTCCAGATAAATCTGTTCATTTACCCCCTTGACAAGATTAGAGCCCTCGATGCATTTGGCGTACCATTCAGTGCTCACACTTTTAACACCAAGAAATGATAGCACGGTATTATACGTGGACTTATCAAAATGAGAGCTCAGAATGTAGCTTCCATGGGTTGAAAGATTCTTTAGGTCAACCCCAGATTCCCTTGCCTTGCTGAGAATACTCCAAAAGGCTGGTTTCAGTCGTCCAACCTCACCTGGCTTGCAAAATATTTTCTGCGAACCATGAGACTCACATGGCACTATATCCTCAACAAGAATCTTGTTTTTGATGCCAGACCTAACCGGCTCGAGTACTGGGATTGAAGGATTGGCCGGCAGGAAATTAAACATAGAAACTAAGGACATTGCTGGTGCATCAGCGCTAGATTTCACAAGTGCAACAAAAGCATTCAGGAAAGCGCTTGGGATACAGTCCAGAATCCCCTTGTTCCACGGACTGTCGAACAGAATAGCCTCTCTTGAAGATGCAAGGAGGAAGTCAGCCTGGATTATGAAGGGGAAATTCGTTACCATCTCAGTGGGAAGGAAAGCATAGACGCCAGGTGATATCTGCTTCCCACGGGATAGACGCTCGCCATGTGGGAAGGTCAGCGTGATGAC
This sequence comes from Aegilops longissima, assembly GCA_021605205.1. Taxonomy (NCBI): domain Eukaryota; kingdom Viridiplantae; phylum Streptophyta; class Magnoliopsida; order Poales; family Poaceae; genus Aegilops; species Aegilops longissima. Next base: position 750,798,000 of record CM038677.1, on the reverse strand, counting down.
CCACTCATCGATCTCGGCACGTTTGTCCACTCTGTTCTCTGGTTTTACCGGGAACTTTTGCCTCCACATATAGTAGCCACACTCTTCCTCTTTCCCATTCTCTTGAGCCGATAAATGGACCGTATAGGACTCTGCATGCATGTTCTTCCTCTCTTGGTAGTTCTTTTCACTAGATATTGCAATTTCACTAACTGTGCTGCCTTTAGGATTGGAATTAGCTTCCTGTACAGAGAGCCGCCTAATCTTTGACAGAAACAGTAGCATCTCAGGATGCAAGCTTGACAGTTGCTGCTTTACTGCACTAACTTTCTCGTCCTTTAAAGGCAAGATGATAGTGGTTGTTGGTAGAACCTTCGATCGCCCATATATCTTTTTTATTTTTGGAAGGATCTGTTTCGAGTCAACCCACTCAGGGACAATGTATCCAATGTTACACTCCGCACAAGGCTTCTCATTGAACTTTATCTGATAGCCATTACTGAATATATGCGGCTGGCTCGATATTAGGAAAACGCTCTTGAACCCGATACCTACATCAAGAGCAACAAGTTATCACAACATTGATGTCATAATAATATAAGAGGTACAAATGATAAAGTAGGTAAATAGCTGTTTATTGTAATTCTTCAAATGAAATGGGTTAACAAGGATGACTGCTGAAATAAAATGCATTTGTGGATATTTTCACATCTTATAATGCTAGGCATGCATAAACTAGAAGATCAAAGCAACATGAAGTGAAATTTCGGCCATGCTATAAATCTGGTTCAACCTGTCAAAATTAAGATTGTATAGTCCAAACTGTCACAGCATCACAAACACATGGTCCAAAATGAAATTTACTCATATATGTATTTGAGTAGTCAGTACCCCACACTGAGTTTAAAGTTTAAGAATCTCCAAGCTATTAATGCAGAGTAAAAAAAAATTGTTAATAGAATCATAGACGAGTTAAATGAGGGTATCGTTGCACTTAAAATAATAACCCAAGCTGTAATAAGTTATCCCATTATTGTCCAACCAAGGATCATCCAGTTAACAGTTCAATGTGATGAAATGAAGTTTAAACAAACCATGGTGTGAGACTCGCTTTGGCTTTGTTTGGCAAATTAAGGAAGTTCCACAGGAACACCCAGAAATACAGTTGTTGCCAAGGAAGGGCTAGGAGGGCAAGAGATCCAAAAATCCAACGGCAACAGTAGGAAAAAAATTACACCTTAACACATAATAATAATAAAGATGAGTGATGTATAGGATTCCACTACATAGTATGTCGCATAGAATGTTTGAAGAACTAGTCTTCATCAGTTTCAGTGTTTTGGCTCTGTTTCTACTCTGTTTTACAAACTGGGTGGGATGTTAACAATTTCGTTTTGCCTTTTGCTGAGTGCTGACATGGATACCAACCTATGTCTGTGAACTTGGATGTATCAAACAATTCTGTTTCATTAATTCAAATAAGATAGGAGCTCTCCCTACTTCCCTATCAAAAAATTGAAGTAGCGGTGACAGATTATCAGCCTTTTATTGATACAGTGGAGCATAAAAACTGGGTGTCAAAAGCCTAACACTCTGACAAGTAGTGAGTCATTAATTTAAGTAGTGAGTCATTAATTTTATAGAAGTATCCAAAAACTATTTGAGTTTCATTAACGGCTCCATAGAATACTCCAAGGGAGGAGTTTACACCATTGGTTTAAAGGTTAACAATATTTTCTTCACTTATCAATAATACTGAAACCATAACTTAGTCTGAAATGATTTCTACAAGATTTGTCACATGCTCAACATGCACAAGCAGTGAAGAATATTTTTTTACACATTTTTTTAGTATGGAATAACTTAAAACTTGGAAATATTTTACAAGAGTACACAGAATCGTCACATCTTTTTCTGAGCAGCATGGGGGATTGAATCCATGTTCACGGCACCCAAATTCTAAAGCAATACAGTACATCATGACTCACCTGAAACAAATAGTATAAAATACATTTATATTGAGAATACTGACCTTATGTATCTGGTTCGTCACCATCCTAATTGAGTACTCCCTCAGTTCCGAATTACTTGTCTTAGATTTGTCTAGATACGGATGTATCTAGCACTAAAATGAGTCTAGATACATCCGTATCTAGACAAATTCAAGACAAGTAATTCGGAACGGAGGGAGTACTACTGAATAATATTTCAATCATTTTACATGTCATTTAAAAGCTATGTCAGTTATCGTAGTGCTTGAGAAGAAAAGTTCTAAAAACTGATTCCTAGTTGAAATAAAAGGAATAACATCAAAGAGTAAATTCTCCCACTTGCCAAAACAGAACACAAAAGGATTTTTATAAGTGAGATGCAAAGATGTACCTTTCTCTCCGATGTAACCCTTGTCCCTGTTTCCCTTTTTAGTTGATTTTCCAACACGACAAATGGACTCAACATTGGATGGAGAGAAGCCTGTCTCATTGTTGAAGATAAGCAAGGTAGAAGATGCACCAGACCCAGTAACGTCATTGGATGTAACTAGAAACTCCAAAGATGGCGCTACTCCGCTAGGGTACTCATTATCTTCAGCATTCTAGTTTTAAGAGGAAGAAAATATTAAACTTAAAATATGGCACTAAAATTTATTCACTAACACGAGAGCATACAGGTGAAACTTCGGGATTCTGCTAGTCTTAATTGTAACATACACAGCAAAGAAAGGGTCCTTACAAAGCGACATAATGTAATTGCACTTATATCTGTTGGCTAAATAAGATTGAGAAAACAAGCAGATCCAGTGAAACACTAGTTCAGCAAATTGTTGTTGCATTTCACCAGTCTTGGTAGCAAGCTTCTGAATTACAGTTAGAAGGAAAATAAAGAAAATTAAGTATTGCTTATGGAATTTCATGCCATCCTCATGTTTTGGTGCATCACATAATAGCATGGTCTGATACCTGTCCTCTTCAGTGCCAATCACTGTACTAGCAATATAAAGAACACATTTGAGCATCGTGAAAAATTTCACACCGACGGCTCACTTCTTAGAAACAAATTCCAATTTTGTCTTTCTGAATATGCATTATGAAGATGGTCTAATGTTGAAGCAATTATTCAACATGAAAAGCTATATACCTAAACATATGGCAATGGATATTGCGGAAAGAAAAACGTAGTCCCTGCATCTGAAAAGATATGGTTTGCCATCACTATGTATATTATCCAGTTTATGTAATTCAAGTTTTCCATTATTCATATTACTATTATAAGTAATATAATGTTATCATTAATTACCATATTATCATAAATATTAACTGATATATGGCATGCAAGCATAATTATGCACTTATTTGCTGTTTAAAGTTGTTCACTAAATCCATCATATAGAAAGCAGGGAGACAATATTAATTCTTCGTTACTGCTCGATCATGTTTGTTTTAAAATGGTGTTGTTTGGAGCATATATGAGTACATAGCAATCATTGGAAAGTTATCAGGAAACAAAGGGAGTGGGACGATGAATGTGATGTGACATGGACCGGAACCTCACGGTAGATTCTCATTAAGAACACAATTCATCCATTTTTCTTGAGAAATATTTCATTCATGACGAGAGCAAATTATACAAGTGATGCATGCACATAATACCTAATGAAAGACTAATGGATGCTAACTAAAATATCAAATGAGTGTTACTGCAATAAAAATATGGCATAAAACAGAAGCTATGCTGTAAGAAAAGACTAGCAATTCACCAATCCAGATGTGGTGTTTATCTGTTTCACTGATTGGAAAAGAGAGTAAATATTACGAAATTTGACCTGGGCCAATAAAACATCAGTGGTTTCACAAGACCAATCAAGATTTTGCACAGTTGACATATCTTCAAGGGACCACAAGTATTCAAGATTGATTTCATTGTAGATGCCATGGGTGAAAACTATAGCCAACAAAATGACAAGAGAAGTCCTCGTCAAAGATTATTCTTCTTCGTTTATTCTAGAAAGACCTTGCCCGGCCAAGTCCATTTGAGTACATAGCTCACAGCTCTTGGACATGATCGCTTTCCATGCCTGACTTCAGAATCAACATTATCTTAAGCAATACAAGGATTTTCTGAACAGGTGGTTTATCAAACCTTATTACCTTGTTTTCGTGTATGATCTCGAGTAAACTTGGGTTCATCCTATGCATGATCCACTCGACAACAGGTTTACGTGCGGGAAAATACCCAACGGTGTTCAAATACACGAAGCCATACTTCTCCACAAACCCCTTCTGCTTAGGTGTAAGTTTTTTCATAATTTTTTGAATTCTCGATGTACTAACCTGACTCTTGATATGCCTATTAACCTGTCAACTCTTTCTCCATGGCGACAACCCCTTGAAATGAATAGAAAAATGGCCATACATGTATTGATAAGATATAACATTGTAGTTGGACGGCTCCCGCCCCGCTCCTAGGGTTCCCTAGCCGCCATCGCCGGCTCCCAGCTGGAGCGCCGCCCTTGTGGCGGACTCCTTTATAGGCTCAAGAGGTCACCAACAGGTGTAGCGTGAACAAGGACAAAATGGGAAAATGAGTTGCGGTTGGTACAGCTACTTTATGCAGTGTATTCTACCTAACTCGGCGGCAAGGGACAAAAGCATTAAATGTCCGTCCATGTCGCCTAAACAGTGCAGAAAAGGGACCCTCGGGCGCCACCGCTTGCCACGATGGCACCTGTGTCGGCAGCGCTACCGCTGCTCTCCGCTGGCTGCCTGACCTCTTGACCGCTGCGCTGGAATGGCCCCATGGCGACACGTTGGTGGATGAGCTGGGCGGAGATGAAGAGAGGTTGCTGCGCGGCAAGCACCTTGCAGCGGCTGAATCCTTGTCGCGCCGGAAGCTTGTCGCTCACCAAGCCTTCCGGCAAGCTCCTCTTGCCGGGTCTTGTCTTCTGCGTGCCTTGGTGGCCTTCCGGCAAGCTCCTCTTCTTTGGGGCCTTGTCTTCTTGGCTTAAATACTTTGTTCTTGAATGGCTCCAAAGAAAACACGGAGGACCTTGGTGGTCACTAGGCAGCCCACCGGCAGGTGCTTTGCTGCCCGTGCGAGTTCGGGATACGGTACCCTACTCTAGTACACCGGCAGAGCCCGGGCTGAGCCACACATGGCGCCGGCGCTGTTGGGCCAGGCCCAAAATAGTCTGCAGACACAGCGGCCTAGATCACGCCGTTATTTGCTCCGGACCCACCACGTCCCCACGAACAGCCGCGTCGAGCGTGGCGTCGTGGGAGAGATCGTGGTGGATTTCTTTAATTGGAAAAGCGGAATGTCCGCCCCTCTCCTCCTTATAAATAGGGAATCGGGGGCAGGTCGCCCACCTCGCCATTCTGTCCCATCTTGAAAACCACCGTCGCTCCCCCTTCTTCTCTGCTTTGAAGAAACAACGCTCCTTCCCATCGCCACCAGCGTCGTCGGTCTCCTCCATCACCTCCGCCATGGCTCGAAAGGCGACAAGGGAAGGCGTGAAGTCGGCCGGCGCAGCGGCTCATGCAACTTCTGCGAAAGCGCGGGCCTCCCCCAGCTCGACACGAAGGAGCTGAGGAGGCTACTACCTCTTCGGTCGGCGGAGGCAGGCGCATCCGCGCTGAAGGTACTCTCCGCCGCCGCGCCGAGTCAGCTTGGCGGGTACCTTCTTGGCGCTCTTTTTCTGTGCGGGCTCTGCCGCCTTCTCTGAGTTCTTTGCGATATCATGAACACCTCGGTTCGTCTCCTTGATTTCACCCCAGCGCTGTCACGACCATGGCGGTTTCGCACACCTCTGCGAAAAACTTTGTCGAGTCCACCCAAGCGTAGCCTTTTTCGCCACTTCTTCATGCCCAGCGTCGAGAGAGAGAGCCACTTGCGGAGGATTGTTTGGATCTCGGGATCGGCAAGAAAGAATCCTATCTGGAAGGAGAGCTCCGCGACAAGTGGGAGGGTGGAGAGCCGATTGGTGTTGGATCGTTGAGGAGAACCGCAGCCCTTCACGCCCAGCGCCAAACTCCAATAGTGCGGCAGCGATTGGAGCAACTTGGCGCCGGAAGATGCTAGGTTGAAGATTGCCGTGACACGGATCCTGCGCCTCGGGTTTGCGGACTCACTTTGTAAGCGCGGTTGGCGCGAATTTCCTTCGCCGCCGCGCCATCCCTTGCGGGAGAGGAGGAGACCTGCTTGGAGTTCCAAAACCAGCGGATATCATGAGGTTGCGCCGGGCCTCAACTGGAATTTCACCGTCTTGGAGTTGGACGCAATGCTTACAGGTTGTTCAAGCATGATCACGATCACCCGAATGGTTCATGTTGCCAAGAAGTCGTTCCTTTGTGAAACAATTCTTATTTCGACGCATCCGCGCCATGATGCCCTTGTGCGATTCACATGGGATCGTTCCAACTGGCAAGAGCTCGCAGACGACGTCGTGCAGCAGTTCTTCGATAGCTTGGAAGAAGTGTCGATCCGCCCCGACGAGCAGAAGTGGCTCACCCGCGACACCACCGACGCCGAGATGCAGCGCATTGCACGACGTCGTCCGCAGGCTCTTGCCAGGTTGGAACGATCTCATGTGAATCGCACAAGGGCATCATGGCGCGGATGCGGTCGAGCGAAGAATTGTTGCACAAAGGAACGACTCCTCTTGGCAACATGAACCATTCGGGGTGATCGAGGATCATGCTTGAACAACTCGAAGCATTGCGCCCAACTCCAAGACGGTGAATTTCAGTTGAGGCCCGGCGCAACCTCATGATATCCGCCGGTTTTGGAACTCCCAAGCAGGTCTCCTCCTCTCCGCAAGGGAGCGTCGGCGGCGAGGAAATTCGCGCCAAGCCGCGCCTACAAGTGAGTCCGCAAACCCGAGGCGCAGGATCCGTGTCACGGCAATCTTCAACCTAGCATCTTCCGGCGCCAAGTTGCTCCAATCGCTGCCGCACTATTGAGTTTGGCGCTGGGCGTGAAGTGTCATGGGTTCTCCTCAACGATCCAACACCAATCGGCTCTCCACCTCCCACTTGCTGCGGAGCTCTCCTTCCGATAGGATTCTTTCTTGCGATCCCGAGATCCAAACAATCCTCCGGCAAGTGGCTCTCTCTCTCGACGCGGGCATGAAGAAGTGGCGGAAAAGGGTTACGCTTGGGTGGATTCGACAAAGTTTTCGCAGAGGTGTGCGAAACCGCCATGGTCGACAGCGTTGGGGTGAAATCAAGGAGGCGAAACCCGAGGTGTTCATGATATCGCAAAGAACTCAGAGAAGGCGGCAGAGCCCGCAATAGAAGAAGAGCGCCAAGATGGGGTACCCGCTCGAAGTCGACTCGATGCGGGCGAGAGAGTACCTTCAGACGCTGGATGCGCCTGCCTCCGCCGACCGAAGAGGTAGTAGCCTCCTCAGCTCCTTCGCCGAGCTGGGGGAGAGGGCTCGCCTTTCGCAGCGCGCCATGAGCCGCAAGCGCCGGCCGACTTCACGCCTTCCCTTATCGGCTTTGGAGCCATGGCGGAGGTGGTGGAGGAGACCACGGCGTTGATGGCGTTAGAAGCGATGGGGCGGGCGTTGCTCTCTTGAGCTAGAGAAGAAGGGGAGCGACGGTGGTTTTCAAGATGGGACAGCAAATGGCGAGGTGGGCGACCTGCCCCGATTCCCCTGCTTATAAGGAGGAGAGGGGCGGACGTCCGCTTTTCCATTAAAGAAAGCCCCACGATCTCTCTCACGACGCCACGCTCGACGCTGCGGCTGTTCGTGGGGACGTGGTGGGTCCGGAGCAAGTAACGGCGTGATCTAGGCCGCTGCGTGCAGACTCGCTTTGGGCCTGCCCAACAGCTCGGCACCATGTGTGGCCCAGCCGGGCTCCTGCCGGTGTACTAGAGTAGGGGTACCCTGGTATCCCGAACTCGTGCATGGGCAGTTGCAGCACCCCGCGGCAGGGCTGCCTAGTGACCGCCAAGGTCCTCCGTGGTTCCTTTGGAGCCATTCAAGAACAAAGTATTTAAGCCAAGAAGACAAGGCCCCGGCAAGAAGAGCTTGCCGGGAAGGCTTGGTGAGCGACAAGCTTCCGGGCGCGACAAGGATTCAGCCGCGGCAAGGTGCTTGCCGCGGCAGCAACTCTCTTCATCTCCGCTCCACTCATCCACCAACGTGTCGCCATGGGCCCGTTCAGCGTGCGTGTCAAGAGGCAGTGCAGCCAGCGGAGAGCAGCGTAAGCGGCGCCGACAGGTGCCATCGTGGCAAGCGGTGGCGCCCTGACGGTCCCTTTCGCACTGTTTAGGCGACATGGACGGGCATTTAATGCTTTTGTCCCTTGCCGTCGAGTTAGGTAGAATACAACGTATAAAGTAGCTGTACCAACCGCAACTCATTTTCCCATTTGCCCTTGTCTACGTTGCCACCTGTTGGTGACCCCTTGAGCCTATAAAAGGAGGCCCATGCGCAACGTAGAGGGGGTTCGGCTGGTTAGGTTCGGCTGGTTAGGTTCGACTCAGTCGAGACTAGAGACACTCAAGCTAGGTTTTGTAGCTCTAATTGCTCCCTAGCAAGAACACAAGATAATCAGACAAGCAACAGTAGGAGTATTATCTCTCCGGAGAGCTCCGAAGCTGGGTAAACTGCTCGTGTGCATCGCCTCGATCTGCTCTTCGTGCAATCTCCGCCACCCACCGAACCAAAAGGGACTCGGTCCGCCGATCCCATAGGTGTTCGTGGGTCACGATCAGCTTCCCCGACATCTTTGCCCCTCTCTTCCCCGTACCCCTGCGTCGCCTCCCCAAGCGAGGCGGTCCGGAGCCTCTTCCCCGCTCCCCTCCAGCACTCCCTCCTCGCCCCCTGCCTCCTCCCACCACCGCCAGCGAGCGTCGCCGGTCCTCGGCCGCGTGGTGCTAGAGGCGGCAGGCCTGCCTTTCCCCGCGCATTGTCCCTTGCTCGGACCATGGTGGCTGGCGGTGGTGCTCCTCGGCCGGCGTCGGTGCGGCCCGTCGGTGGTGGTGCCGCAAGCCCGATGGCTCTCAACACGGTGGTGTGGCTGTTGGCCACGGGGCGGCGCAGTGGCGCTGTGGCTGGCGGCGCCCGCCCCAGATCTGGGCCCATTCGGGCCCCATCTGGGTTGGGGCGGGCCGGTGGCTCGGCGTTCGGCAGCGACGTTCCCTGGTGGTGGCATAGTGAAGGCGGTCTCAGGCGGTGAGGACTGCAGCGTGGTGACAGGACTGTCCAGGTCCAAGTGGACCTGAACGGGCCGTCAAGGCCCGGCAAGTCCTCATCGCCGCGTCTAGTCAGCTCTGCTGCGATGGTGGAGGTTGTCCCCTCCCTCTCCAGGTCTCGTGTTGGCAGCTCCTGTGAGGCGGCGAGGGTTGTCCGGTAATCGTGGTGGCACAGGCTGGTGGACGGCTGTTGGGGTGGTGCATTTCAAAATGCCTGGGGTGGTGGTGGTGGTTGTGGATCGGGAGAAACCCCTGTCAGCCTGTCCGGCACCGACGAAATGACGCTTGTTGGTGCCATCGGACCCTCCTGAGGGGCGTCGGGTATATCCCTTCCACACTATCCCTCGCGTACCGGGGGAAACCCTAGAACTTGTCCGGGCAACAATGGCGGCATCGTCGCATTCCTTCTTGAAGGTGTTGCTTGGTGCTCGGCGCTTCGGGATGCTGGGAGCATGGTGGTACTTCTTCGAAGGGTGCAGTGGTTGCCAGTCTTCCTTTCTTCGTTGATCTGCTGGTGTCGGCATTTATTTCTCTCTCTTTCTTGTTTTTTCTTTTGGGCTTATCTGTGTTGCGGCCCCAGCGAGCTGGATGTATCGGATGTTTGCTTTATAATATAAAGCGGGGGAAACCCCTTTATCGTCATAACATTGTAGTTGGGAGTAAACCACAAAAGGAAAAAAAAGGATACGAGTTCAAGCAAAATTTTAATACCTAATTTGGTGTTATATGCATACAAGATTGTGGAAACATGTTGCAGCACCAAAAAGCAATATGAAGACTTCATTGTGTGCATGGAAACTTTCTCCGAACCCTTTGTATTATTCTTAACCGGGCGACCCCAACCCCTTGGTGACCATGACGTCGGTGAAGAGTACACGCCATAGGAGTCACAAAAAAAGGCATGATCCATATTCTATGAAGCCGTGGACACACTTTTGGTTGTCACGAAACAAAATAGGTTAATCTCAGAACATGTACATGTTTCCAGGATCTCGTACACATGTAGTTCAACACAAAATTAGGGATTATAATTTTCAATTAACTCCTGGTTTTTCCCTTTTGTGGTTTCACTCCCTATTGCAGTGTTATGAGGGTCATATTTCTAATGATTTCAGGGGCTGTCACCTGTCACCATGGAGGAAAAGTTGATGGGTGAAGTAGGCATCAAGAGCCGGTTCAGTACATCTGGGATTAAAAAAATCATGAAAACTTATACCCAAGTAGAAGAGTTTGTGAATAAGTATGGAATCGGGTAGTTGACACTATTGGGTATTTGTCCACACATAAGCCTTTGTCGCATGGATTAAACATAGGATGAAACTAAGTTTACTCAAGTTAAAACACGAGAATCCTTAGTGTACCTCTTGGGACAAGTTTGATTATGAAGTTAGACACAAAAAGTGATAACATTAGAAATGCAAGCTATGTACTCAAATGAATGCTGTTAGGCGTCTCCTCAAAAATCAAAGACAACGAATATTTCATGAGGACATTTCTTCTCATTTTGTTGGCTAAAATTCCACCCCTAGCAGTTACAATCACTACTGGGATTACGTATAGGCCGGGTGTCGGCGTCTTCGCTGAGAGCCAAAACACGGTCCCTCGATGATATGTCAACCGTGCAAGAGCTTGATTGGTCTAAAGAAATCACTGCGGTTCTAATGGCCTAGGTCAAAATTACGCAATATGTACCCACATGTCCAAATCGTTGAAATAGATATATGCTACTTAATTGATGGATGCTTGCCTTTGCTTGCGGTATGGCTTGTGTTTTATGTCATATGTTGTTACACTAATACTCATTCAATATTTTAGTTAGCTTTCATGTGGTGATAATATTAAAGTTTACTAGCCCAATGTTTGTGCATTACCACTTAGCCATAAGAAACACAAGGAGCTACCTTTGGTTCAGGAGATCGTCACCACATGATAGTGTCTTGCGGCTATTGCATGGTTCATGGTTAAAAAAATAGCCAACATTTACAGAAAAATCATGTTGCAGTCATTGAAGAATCTTAAGCGACCACAGTAGGTTCATTGCATGATTTGTAGTGACATAATATTTTTAATTTTGAAACATGGCAGAATGGCATGAGTAAGTTGAATGTGCAGGATCCAGAATTAGGTAGGAGGACAATGTCTATTGTGTGTTCAAATTGCAATTTGTTTGGTATGATATAGATCTGGAAGAATTGATTGAAAAGAAAAACAAGACCATGATTTTGAGATGAATCCTCATAATTTCATTTATAATTAGTGTTTTCAAAATACTGTTAATATCATATAAGGCTAGCAGTGTATTAGTTTTATTTGGGATTGGTCTGACACCAAGTAAAAGTAACATTTGTTTACTTATGTCTCTTAGAAGGGTTGCTGGTTCCACATGTTTGTAGAAGCACATTTGTCTATTCGTGTTGTCCCACGTGTGAACTCATCATCAACTCCAACATTTATAAGTAGGAAAGATTTGTCTTCCATTATTTATTACGAGCATGCATTACTTGTATAATTTGCTCCTTTCATGAATTAAATATGTGATGAACTACACAATTATTTTTTGTAAATTGCTTGCATGGATCACCTCGGTGTATTCAAGAGCAGGTTTTAAAAGGGTGGAAACCTCCTTCAAACCAAAATGTTAAGTTGAATCTGAATCTAATTTCTTTACAAATGTATAGAAGCATTTCTAACAACGATGTATTCCCAAGCAAACTATTGTGATGAGCAGAACACAAGAGTGATTTAGCATTTACAGGATGCAAAAATTAGGAGAAATCCTCTTGAGGAAATACAGGAACAGAACAGAACATTTTGTACGCTAGGTATAAGCAAATGTAAATCATGTTATTCAATTTAATAAAACCGTTTGCAAACTCTATCGCTTCTTATTGGAGAGAGAAAAATATACTCCCTCTGTAACACTCTTATATTAGTCTACGGAGGGAGTACTAAATAAAAATCAAGGGAAAAAAAGGGACTCACAGGAATCATTAGAAAATTGATCTAATACAAGAAAAAAAGTCACTTGAAGACATTTAAGTGAAGAGTAGATTTAAAACAATGAAGTTCTCGATGCACTTAGCAATGCAGAGGGGTCCAAAGGAAAATTTGGTGGAAAAAGGACGGTTCATACTTTGAATAAGCCTTTGGTAGCCAATGAACACATAGATATCCATTTCTTTACGATCCAAATAGATGGGGTGAAAAACATACAGTGCCAGTTTGTTTTATTGGGTTGAGGCTGCGCACCACACCAATCGACCGAGTGGTAAGGTACTAAATTGTCTAATCATTTGTGGGCAAGTGCGAAATTAAGACCACAAATCCACAATCGCAGGGACGAATTTGATTGATTCATACACTCTCTTCTTGAAACTGTGTGCGTATCATAAGTAAATAAATCATATAGTTCTAGTAGAAAAAGTACAGTGCGAGAAAGGGGGGAAAGGAGGGAGGCGAGGGAGATTGGTCACCTGGACGAGCTCCATGAGGAAGTGGACGTCCCTGGAGTAGAGCTCCTGGCTGAGGTAGTTGACGGCCTGGTGCATGTCCTCGGCCAGCGGGTTCTGCTCGCCTCGGCCAATGTAGTAGCGGTCGCGCCGGATCCTCTCCACGTGCTCCCGGGCCGCCGCCGCCATCGCCGCCGGCGACGACATCGGCGCGGCTACGGAAGGAGACCCACCGCGCTGCGCGACGGAGGGGGAGAGATGGTTGGGGGTTTTGGTTTGGGAGCGTGGAGGCGGAGGATGGTGGGGGTTTCTGGTTGGTTTGGAGGTGATGGTGCGCCGGTATTTACAGCCAGCGTTGTTGGGATCTTCCTTTTTCTACGGAGTGGAATGTGGAAAGGTCGCCGCCACCTTCCCTTCGTTTTCTCGTCCTTTTACATTCCATTTTAGTAACGCAATCAAAAGATTCAGTTAAGAAAACTAAGGTTGGCATGAATGAGGCAAACAAATTTTTAGTTTTGCTTGAATAAGGCAACTAAATTAGGGCGACCCTGCGCGTCGGCCGCGGCCGCCTCCACAGCCGTCTGATCTTGGACTATTCAACGGCGCGTCCCTTTTTCTCATCAATGCAACAAAGGCACTCTTGCGAAACTCTCTGCACATACTTTTTGTTGCAAAAACATTTTGCAACAGAACCTTTGTTGCAGATTCCTTTTTGTTTTAACTTTTTTGAAACATAAGTGTTGTTGTGAAAAGACTTCTGCAACGCATATGATGCTAAGAATTACCCTTTCTGCAACATGAATATTGTTGCGGAAGGACTTCTGCAATACGGATGATGTTGCAGAAAAATTGTCAATATGGCAGAGGCATTCGTCAAGTGGTGAACGTCCTGGCCGGCTAATTAGAGGTTGTGAGTTGTCCGATCAAACTCGCATCTGATAAGCTGCTTGTGCGGCGGACCTCCACGTGTGATTGGTTGGCTGATTGTAATCGTTTCCCACTAAATTAACAACATATTCATTTTTTATAGTCTTGTACTTAGAGCAAGTATAAATATGATGATTTTTTTTTCTAATACAGTGCAGATGCAAACGTTCGTACATACGTACATAACCTCATCTTTATGAACACACATATACACATCCTACCCCTACCCATATGAGCACCTCGAACCGGCATTTCATCTTGTCATCACTAACATTTTCATAGTCGACGGGAACATCTCCTTCGAGATGAAAATCAACCATTCCATCCACGGTCACTGTTTTGTGCCTTCTTTTTGTGGAGATGATTCCCGTACTCTTTATCAATATGATGTTAGAGTCAAGATGCATGTGTCACTTGTTTCATCAAGTGTGTAATGAATTTTCTATTTTGTTCCTAAATCACTGGTTTCTCTTGGCTCCCTCCTACTTATGTATAGTATGTCTATTATGCAATAACACTACATGCTATAAAAAATAAAGTGACAGGGGCGCCTCTTAGCTGGCACCGCCCAGCTTCCGGTGGCGCCCCAATCACTAGTATACATCAATAATTCAACCACATCATATGAATGATTCTACCCATCGAGCTTATGAACATGTGCTCATCTTATATAACTTTTCAGACATTTTTTTAAACATATTTACATGTTCATATATATTTTTAAAAATGTGTATTTCTCTGTGAAATATATATCAAATAACATGTTTTGTATAAGCCACAAAAAGACAATTTTTTGGTAAAAGAAGCCCGTGTTGTTCTACGTATTCGTTTTATACCACATAATGTATACATTTCTCAGATTCTTTCGAGGTACAGAAATACTGTTTTTGAATCATTATTTTGTCAAAAGAATGGCTACATGTACGATGTAGCCCAGACCCTAGAACTGTGGAGGTCAAGGGGCGGCATCAATATCATATCTTTGCCGGAGCGCTAGTGCTGGTGTTTGTGAAAATACACATCATCATCTTGACAGCTGTTTACTTTGGTTATACAGGGACAATGTTGATACATGAATCTACAGGTGCTGTCTTTCTATCCATAGCTTATGGGGCATTGCAGACATTGCAGAACAAGTTTAGTACTAGGCACAACAAGACTTTTACACACAATACAAGAAAAACGAATGGCACCATTCAAGAAAATAAATTGAACAATGATGTTCCTCTGCGCTCTCACTATGCCACGGCCTCGCTTGAGTCTGACCTGCAAATTATGCACATTCAAAACATAAGAGCTTTTCAGGTAGAAGCGTATATGTATTTTCTGTTATCCTGAGCTCTCACTTTGGTTATATAAGATGCGTCGAACCAATTATTTAGTTTCATAAAAACACGCAAATGCACATGTACATCAGTATGTTAGCTCCTGTTGTACCTCACTTTGTCATCTCTGATCAAGACCTCCAAAGAACTGCTCCAAGCTTGCAGAGCTGAAAACATTGGGTGACACCCTTTCCGTTTGCTGTGGCGAAATGTGCAGCTGGTACTTGATAAACCTCTGCAATGGAGATAGCAAATCAATCCTCTGGAATGGAGATAGCAAATCAAACCTCTGCATTGGTGCATTTGTGACTTACAGATAACTGGTGAACGATTTCAGGACTCGAGTCAATGTGCCAGTCAGGTTCCAGTTGCCGGACAAAAGAGGTGCGGCCAATTTCCGTACTGCAGAAGAGAACCTACAGATTTTAGCAAAGAGTTATATTTCAAACACCTATTCCATATATCCAAAACTAAAGTAGCGATAAATGTCTGCCTGCAAGGTCTTATTATGAAGTTTACCTTCTCTCTCACCAAACTGCCACTGGTAAAAAGCCCAGCTTCACTTAGGGCAGACAGTACCTTTTCCTGCATCAATTCAAATGTGTGGGGGCCAAGTTAAAATGGTCTGCTCCAAACACTAAACTAGGTAATGAAGCACATAGTAGTAATAATGCAAACTCTAAATTCCAAAACAATGAGCTGTAGTGAAATGAAAAACTTTATTTGGTATGCATATGATGATGGAAATATACTGGTGCACAACATAATAAAGTAACAAGAGAACACGGGGGCTCTTTCAAGACCTACCTCACTTTCATCATCAAGAACGTGCTCCATCAGATAGACGTCACAAATTTTTGCAATTTCTAGAAGAACCTCCAAGACAGAAGGTCTCACTGTGACGTGATTCTGAAGAAAGACATACATCCATGAATTCGTTACTTGGTCAATAAAAAATAGCAAAATTTGCTGAAGCATTTCTGCCCACCTGGAGCTCCTCTGGAGTTGTTTCCTCCAAAATCACACCAAGTAACCGGCAGGTAACCTGAAACAGTACTTCCCACATTAGTTAAACACATGCATTGGTCCAACAGGACGGATGAAATAGTGTAACAATACTAAAAGAAGTGGTTTGCGCAGTACCCTTCGCCCTTCGCTCAGTTTATGCCTGACAAGCTGCTCAAGAGTCAGCTGAAGAAGAAACATGCAACTATCAACCTAAGGGTTATTTGAACGTTAACATTATTTAGAAATAAACAAAGAAAGCACTACATTTACTGGTTGGAAAAGCTGATTGATCGCTTCATGTGCTCTTGAATCTACCGATGAGCAGGCATCCGTTCCGACCAAAGCACCTGGCTGTGATCTACTGCTTGTGTTGCTAGATGATGGAGCATCCCGTCTCCGTGGCCTCCGAGGTTGCTCTGGAGGAGCTCTCAACAGTTTCCAGGCAAACACAATTGTGATGGCAATTGCAGCAAGCGTGGTAAGTGAGCGAAGCTTCTAAACAAGGAAACAGAAGAAGTACTTCAATAATTCTGGCAACAAGGACTCAAAATAACATATCATAAAAATGGCAAGTCATGGGACTTAGCACTTGAGAACCCACAAAACTTGTGATGACAATTGCAGCAAGTGTGGTAAGCAAGCGAAGTTTCTAAACAAGGAAATGAAAGAAGTACTTCAATAATTCTGGCAACCAGGACTCAAAATAACATATCATAAAAATGGCAAATCATGAGACCTAGCACTATAGAACCCACAAAACTTGATATATCCTTTTGTTCTAGCCAAGTAACACACAATGCACTGATCAGTCCACTGTTTGCATCAAGCACTTATACTTTGTGGAATCATATCGTTGTTCAAACAGTGTTAATTTGCAATTATAGACGTCACAGGTCTTGATGTCTTGCATGAAGTGCTTACTTATGTTGCTTTGGTGTTTGAAACGGAATGTCTCATTACCAGAGCATTCCGTTTCGCAATGTCTCATTACCAGAGCATTCCGTTTCGCTACGGACATATTAATAATGTGTATTCAATTTATAGACACGAGTCATATAATTAGAAGAAAGATAAAACGTGAAAAAAATGATGAAAGGGTTAATGGTAGCTTGGCCTAGCATGTTTACAACAAGGAACGGCGAAGGCTACAAAGGACCAGGTCGAATATTCCATGTATACTGCCTCAGGACAATACTACCACCTCGCTCTGTGGCACCGATTTGTCCGGCAACCAGCGTGTCCGTATCAAATACTGTATCTCATAAGGATACATTCCCGATATGTATCAGTGGAGTATCGGTGTGTATGGCAATAATAAAGTATCTTAATTTAGATACATTTCAGAAGCTTCCCTGATCCTTTCTTGTACGGCCCGGACCGGCCCGGCCCAGCAAAAACTGAGGAAGGGGGAGCAAGGGGGCATATCATAACCCTAGCCCATCCCTTGTGTCCAGCCTCCACTCCCAATCCTCTTCCTCCCTGCGGTACCAACTCTTGGCGGCGCCACCAGATCTAGCAGGCAAACCGGCGACAAGCCGGCGGTGGGCTACTCGCCTCCTCCCCCTCTCAGGCTCTAGCAGCAGCGCACTGGCTGCAAGATGGCGGTGTGCTCCCTGCACCCTCCCCTTCTCAGGCTCCAACAGCAGGCCAATAGCTCGCCCGTGGCAAGCCGGTGGTGGGCTCCTCGTCTCTTCCCCCCTCTCAGGCTACAGAAGCAGTTCACCGCCATGCTCCCTGAGTCCTGCCCCCCTTAGGCTCCAGCAGTAGCTCACCGGTGGTGGGCTCCTTGACTCCTTCGCCTCTCAGGCTCAGCATCAAGGTATGCTCCAGTGCACCCGCTCCTCTCCTACAGATTTCGATTTCTATCCAATGGCAGCTTCACTCCTGTAGGCTAAAAACCTCTCCATTTCTGTGTTCTTTTGCGCGCTGTCTCTACCTAATCTGCACCTTCACTTTGAACGGGAAAAGAGCAAAACATCAAGCTAATCTGCTGTTTCTAGAAGAAAACTGCTTGTTGTTAATTTTTCGCCGCTTTGCTATTGCAGTGTCCTGGCTGGAATTGCCAGAATTATGGCCAGCACAGAATGCAAGCCGCTGCGTGCTGTTTTGGTTCTGAAGCAGAATGATCAGGTAACTCTGGACGGAATGGAAGGGGTTAAATAGGTATGCTCTATTGATCTAGGACATCATATTCTATTGACAAAAGAATATTTGCCATTTGGCAGTCTGGCCTTAATATATATTAAATTCAGGAATAGCAAAAAACACCCCATCACTATCTGCTCACAGCGGTATATCATCCCTCGAGATCACATAGTGGCCATCCAAAAGTTTGCATCTTTCTGACTAACCGGCAATCCTACATAGCAGTACTGACTGATTCTTTCAGCCAAGGAGACATCAAAATCACAAGGACAAGAGCAATCCCCTGACCTTTTGCTGAAACCGGTCGCGCATTACCCTGAAAAATAGGAGACATGCTTTACAGTTCACCTGCCAATCCCCACCTTGTACATGCCCCAAGCTTGCGCGGCAGCTAACAACACATTACTGAATCGATGCTTGGCAACCTAGGCAGTAAAAGTAATAGCTAGCGCAGCAGAACACCCGGCGGCCTATACAAAGCTAAGAAGCATGGCCTTTCCCCCAAATATGGAGCCAGCAGCTTTGGAGGCCAGGCCACCAACAAAAGGGAATTCCTCAGCTACGAGGTATTACAGTAGTGCTACCGACAGATCATTCAGGCATCAGTTGACGGGAGGGGACCGAGGCCACAGATCCGAGCGGAAACCTGGCGGTCGAGGTCGAAGGGGAGGCGATCGGAGTAGCGGGAGAGGACGTCGACGATGCGCCGCACCAGATCGGCCAGCTCGTCGTCCTTCCCGGCCCCGGCCCGCGCCGCCGCCGGGGACGAAGCCGACGCCGCTGCTGCCGCGGCGGACTCCGACGCCATCGCCGCCGACGAGACGGGCGGCTCAGACAGACAAACCCTAGGGGTCCCTCCTAGGCGCTCGTCGGTCGCGGCGAGGCGGGGGGCGGAAGTGTAATTTGGGGTGGGGTTGGAGGGGGCGGTGGGCTGTGTGACCTGTGAGATGTCGGAAGTCGGAACGGAAGGAAGGCGAGAGAGAGAGGGGGGGAAAGCGGCTGCTTCGTGCTGTTTTTGTCACGACCTGGCGTGCGAGCGCTCGTTTTCGCAGTTAAGGCCTTGGGTAGGGCAACTATTCTGGTTACACTGCGTTTGGATGTCTCCATTGAGAGCCTCTGAATTGCATTGGATCCAATACCAAATCAACCTTTGTATTGCAATGGGCTCCAATATCAATACAGATGTTTGGATATACAGAATATTGCAGGTTGGAATTAGACAAGCTAGCAATACCAATGTTATGTTTGGATGCCATACAATCGAATTGACGGTTTGCTCGAGCTGCGCCATGAAGCGGAGCCGGCGAAAGCGGCGATGAGGAGCACAGACGCTTGATCGTCCCGACGGTCGACCAACCATCCGCGCCGGGATGGGCGACACCGCGAACGTGATGGTTCAAACTCGTGCGGCGCAGCCACCGTGTATGGGAAACTCCGGCCGCGAGATCGAGCACAGACCTCCACGCCGTGAGCATGAGGGCCAATCGACTAGAAGAGGCGGGGACGACGCAGGCGGGGAGGACGGCCGGCGTGGATAAGGACGGCGGGCACGGCGGCGGGGAGGAGGCGAGGCCACCGGGAGGAGGCACTGTCGCCGTCGGACTCCATGGCGGGAGTGGCAAGGGGGGCGAAAGGGGAGGCGGAGAGGAGGAGGAAGGCACTGCGCCGCCGGACTCCATGTTGGTGGCCGCCGCCCCGCCTCTGCTTGGTCGTCGCGGTCAGCCTATCCTATCCCCTTCCTTTTTCTGGTTGCTTGCGGGCAGGCTGATTTCAGCGCAATTCAGAGCAGGAGGGCTCCGTATCGTGGGCAGGCACTACGCGTGGGATGTAATTCAGCCGGCGTTTTCGTTTCATTACAGCCTGCCAATTCGCTGTGCAACCAAACACATGAATTGAAAGATCACAATACCAATTCGGATTCCAAGCCTCCAATGGGAACATCCAAACGCAGCGTTAGAGTAAAGGCATATACAATGATGCTATCTTAACCGTGTCATGTGAAATGATGAGGTGAAGAAATAATTCATAAAAAAATGCTTGTCTTTTTTTATTATTGTCTTCTTTTATTTAAAAGAAGACAAGAGATGATCTCTTAACACAGTATGTCTCACTACATTTTTAGAAATAGCTAGTTATTGAAGATAAGGCTAAGAAATGACTCGTTGTAGACATGTTTTCTTGTCATCTCTAAACTACATGCAAAATTTAAGATAATATTCCCTTCCCTCCGTCCCATAATATAAGAACATTTTTAACACTAGCGTAGTGCTAAAAACGTTCTTATATTTTGGGACAGAGGGAGTACTATCTTATCAACCTTTGTACATGCCCTAAAGTGCGTTTTTCTTCCCTCGGTTTATCAAGAAGTGAGTCTTTCTGAGCTTGTTTTTAATCTTTGTCTCTCAACTCTTCATACCAGTCATGGTTAGTCCCTGGCAGCGATATTTCTCGGTCAAACTCTGTTTTGACCGCTTCTTGATGCAAGCTTTGTCCCTTAACTCTTAACATCGGGTAGAATAGTCCCTAGAAAGAGTGTTCCTCGGTCAAATCTGATTTTGACTTTTTCTGGCACGGTTTTGATCACGTCAACACTGTAAGGTGGAATAGGACCACATGACATCTCTCTCTCTCTTTCTCTCTCTCTCGCTCTCTGTGTGTGTGTGTGTGTGTCTCGTTCATTCATCGATGATCCCCTTTCCTCTCTTTGTCTCTCGCCTCGCTCTTCCTCTCTTGTGAGCTAGATACCACCGCCATCGAATCCTCCCTGTCATTGGTCCAACCGGTGCCAATGAGCATGATGCCTTCGCCTTGCATCTCAAAGGGTTTGGGATTGTACCTCATCACGGCGGAGGCTTGTATGCAGTGGCGGATTGTGCTCCTTTCTCTCATACATGGTAGTTTAGATCTGATCTACCACCTATCCTCACCCTGACTGTCTTGGTGACCATCTAAAGCAGGAGGATCTACTCACATCACCAACCTCCTAGAGCAGCACCGCCGCCTCGCTCTCAGCATCACGGGATGTACATCTAAAATGGGTGGAGTTGCTCCAGTCGCTGGAGCAGGGTCAATGGTTCAATGATGATATGTATGTGTGTGTGTGTGTGTGTGTAGAGAGAGAGAGATTCTCTCAGTGACATGCGGCCTTATGCCACCTGACAGTGATGATGTGGCCAAAACCATGTCACATAAGGTCAAAACCGGGTTTGATAAGGAAATACCGCTGTCAGAGACTAACTATACATGGTATTAAGAGTTGAGGGAAGAAGGCTGCACCAGAAAAATTTGAAGGACAAAAGCCACATTTCATGATAAATTGAGGGACAAAAAATGCACTCTTTTAGTGATACCCCGAGCATACCCTAGGTCGGGCTTGGAAAGGCCCTACTGAAAATGCCACGTCCTGGCCCAAAAAGAGTTATTTTTTTATTTAAAATTATGTACTACAGATGATTTTTGGAATCAAATAATAGAAGATTATACATATGCTTTCAAGAAACACTAAAAATCATATTGTTCTCCGTATCTACGGATGGGGCTATTATCTACGTTAAGACACCATCTCTTTATATCATTTGCTCACTCATGCGCTTGTTCTCTCTTTGCGTGAGTGGCGCTTTTCCTCTAGATGCTACAAATAGAGTAGTGGTAAGATCACCCTATTTAGGGTTGCTTTGATTCACAGAAGTTTCATATAATTTTTTTGGAAGATCTAGAATATTATTTTTCTACAGATGTCATTTGATTTATTGGAATGGAAATACTTACAAAAAAATTATAAGGTTTGCTTTGCACATTATTTTGGAGGAAACATTTCATCTACTCAACCCTATTTGTGCAATTCCTTTGTTTTTTCTTCGACAAAGGGAATATATTAATATCGCGGAGATACCAATTACACCCGGCCTCTGCAACAACGCAATATCCTAAAGACGTTACGGATGCACACAGCCAAAAGACAATAAAAAAATCATTTTTTCCTTTGTTTTTCTTACATTAAACACTCTTTTGATCCAAATTCATGTGGCTTTCTATTCCTTTAGGGTTCAAGAGGACATGCCATTCTAATCATCTTCTTTTCCTATTCCACATTTATGTGTAAGTCTATAAATCAAAGAAGCCTTATATAAGAGACAAATGTCGGTTGCTAGCTAAACATTTGAGCCGTAGTGACTGCTACTTCTTGAGCTTGCGTTGGTTTTTCTCTTGAAGAGGAAAGGGTGATGCAGCAAAGTAGAGATAAGTATTTCCCTCAGTTAAGAACCAAGGTATCAATCCAGTAGGAGATACAAGCAAGTCTCCAATCTATGTACCTGCACAAACAATCAAACACTTGCACCCAAACGCGATAAAGGGGTTGTCAATCCCTTCACGGTCGCTTGCAAATGTGAGATCTGATAGAGATAGATATAAAAGATTAGTAAAATGTAAAAAACATAGAAGTAAATAAATTGCAGCAAGGTATTTTTTGGGGTTTTTGATTTATTAATCTGAAAATATATGATGAAAAATAGACCCGGGGTCCATAGGTTTCACTAGAGGCTTCTCTCTTGAAGGAAAATAATACGGTGAATGAACAAATTACTGTCGAGCAATTGATAGAAAAGCGCAAAGTTACGACAATATCGAAGGCAATGATTATGAATATAGGCATCACGTCCGTGCCAAGTAGACCAACTCCTTCCCGCATCTACTACTATTACTCCACACATCGACCACTATCCAGCATGCATCTAGAGTATTAAGTTCAAAAGAATGGAGTAATGCCTCGCGCAAGATGACATGGTGTAGAGGGATAAACTCAAGCAATATGATGAAAACCCCATCTTTTTACCCTTGATGGCAACAATACAAATACGTGCCTCGCTTCCCCTACTTTGTCACTGGGTGAGGACACTGCAAAATTGAACCCAAAACTAAGCACCTCTCCCATTGCAAGAAAAACCAATCTAGTTGGCCAAAAATTCAAAGAGAAATACAAAGATATCAAATCATGCATATAAGAATTCAGAGAAGATTCAAATAATATTCATAGATAAATTGATCATAAATCCACAATTCATCCGATCTCAAAAAACACACCGCAAAAGAAGATTATGTCGGATAGATCTCCAAGAACATCGACGAGAACATGGTATTGAGGATCAAAGAGAGAGAATAAGCCATCTAGCTACTAGCTATGGACCCGTAGGTCTCTGGTAAACTACCCACGCTTCATCAGAAGGGCAATAGAGTTGTTGTAGAAGCCCTCCGTGATCGAATCCTCCTCCGGCAGGATGCCGGAAAAGGCCCCAAGATGGGATCTCATGAGAACATAAGGTTATGACAGCGGAAAAGTATTTTGGTTGTGAAGGAAATATGCCCTAGAGGCAATATTAAAGTTGTTATTTATGTTTCCTTATATCATGGTAAATATTTATTATTCATGCTAGAATTGTATTAACCAGAAATTTAGTACATGTGTGAATACATAGACAAAACCGAGTGTCCCTAGTATGTCTCTACTTGACTAGCTCGTTGATCAAAGATGGTTGTGTTTCCTAACCATAGACATGTGTTGTCATTTGATGAACGGGATCACATCATTAGAGAATGATGTGATGGACAAGACCCATCCATTAGCTTAGCATAATGATCGCTTGGTTTTATTGCTATTGCTTTCTTCATGACTTATACATATTCCTCTGACTATGAGATTATGCAACTCCCGAATACTGGAGATCCGAATGTGACTAATGAGTTAGTTACGGGATGATGCACTACGAAACGAGTAAAGAGACTTGACGGTAACGAGATTGAACTAGGTATGATGATACCGATGATCAAATCTCGGGCAAGTAACATACTGATGACAAAGGGAATAACGTATGTTGTTATGCGGTTTGATCGATAAAGATCTTCGTAGAATATGTAGGAGCCAATATGAGCATTGATAACCCACAAGTATAGGGGATCGCAACAGTTTTCGAGGGTAGAGTATTCAACCCAAATTTATAGATTCGACACAAGGGGAGCCAAGTAATATTTGAAGGTATTAGCAGTTGAGTTGTCAATTCAACCACACCTGGAGATTAATTATCTGCAGCAAAGTGATCAGTAGCAAAGTAGTTTGATAGTTTTGATAGTAGTGGCAGCAGTAACAATAACAGTAACAGTGATAGCAGTAATTTGTAGCAAGTGTAACAGTGATGATAGCAATAGTAATGCAGCAAGAACAATATATGATAAATTCGTAGGCATTGGATCGGTGACTTGTTGGATGATATTCATCATGTGACAGTTATAACCTAGGGCGATACGGCACTAGCTCCAGTTCATCGATATAATGTAGGCATGTATTCCGTAAATAGTCATACATGCTTTATTAAAAGAACTTGCATGACATCTTTTGTCCTACCCCCCCCCCCCCTCGTGGCAGCGGGGTCCATATTGGAAACTAAGGGATATTAAGGCCTCCTTTTAATAGAGAACCGGAACAAAGCATTAACACATAGTGAATACATGAACTCCTCAAACTACGGTCATCACCGAGAGTGGGCCCGGTTGTTGTCACTCCGGGGTTGTCGGATCATAACACGTAGTAGGTGACTATAACTTGCAAGATCGGATCTAAAACATGGATATAATGATGAATTCATAAACGGTTCAGATCTGAAATCATGGCACCCGGGCCCAAAGTGACAAGCATTAAGCATAGCAAAGTCATAGCAACATCAATCTAAGAACATAGTGGATACTAGGGATCAGGCCCTAACAAAACTAACTCGATTACATGATGAATCTCATCCAACTCCTCACCGACCAGCGAGCCTACGAAGGAATTACTCACTCCCGGTGGGGAGCATCATGGAATTGGCGATGGAGATGGGTTGGTGATTACGAAGAACGAGGATCCCCCTCTCCGGAGCCCCAAACGGACTCCAGATCTGCCCTCCCAAGGAAGAACAAGGCTTGGCGGCGGCTCCGTCTCGTGGATCGTGATAATTATTTCTCCCTGATTTTTTCTGGAAATATGTGATTTTATAGTATCAGGGGGTCGTCGTGGGGCCACCGGTGGGTACAACCCGTGGCGCGCCAGAGAGGGGCGCATACTGGTGGGTTGTGCCCACCAGTGCCCCTCTTGGCAGGTCTTGGCTCCGAAATTCTTATTATTGATATAAAAAATCCTGGCAAAGTTTCGTTCCATTCCGAGAACTTCTATTTCTGCACAAAAACAACACCATGGTAGTTCTGCTGAAAACAGCGTCATTCCGGGGTTAGTTTCATTCAAATCATGCAAATTAGAGTCCAAAACAAGAGGAAAAGCGTGAGAAAAAGTAGATACGTTGGAGACGTATCAACTCCCCCAAGCTTAAACCTTTGCTTGTCCTCAAGCAATTCAGTTGATAAACTGAAAGTGAGAAAGAAAAACTTATACGAACTCTTTTGCTCTTGTTTGCATAAATAAGCTTAAACAGCACCCAGGTTTTCAGCCAACATTATAACTAACCATGTCAACAGTAACATTTAAAGATTATATTAACTCATATCAATGACATAATCAGCTAGCGAGCAATAATAAGATATCTCAAATAGCAGCACGTTGTCAAAACAACCATGATATAATATGACAATAATGGTATCTCGCTAGCCCTTTCTGAGACCGCAAAACATAAATGCAGAACACCTCCAAAGTTCAAGCAGCGACTAAACATTGTAATTCATGGTAGAAAAGATCCAGTCATGATGCACCCAACATTAGCTACACACAATGCATAAATCATGACAGCTGTGCTCTACTCAGTTTCTGGCGCTTGTTTTAGAAGGTGGTGACACAACATAAAAGTAAATAGATAGTCCCTTCATAGAGGGAAGCAGTGATTTGCAGAGGTGCCAGAGCTCAATTTTTGAAACAGAGATAAATGATATTTTGAGACATGCGCCCTTCTTATTCACTTCACAACCATCAGTTATCAACATCTTCCATGCTAAGCACGCTAGTGGCGGTTCCCATGCGGTAAAAGTAAAGGTTTTGACTCCATTGGGAGTTTTTGTTCGATTATTCAAGAGATCAACTCTTTTTCCATGTTTGCAGTTTGGGACTGGGCATCCCTATTACCGCCCACTTCCTCGTGCGATGGCGAGTGAATAAACACTCGACCTGAGAATAACCCGCTTAGCATGGAAGATACCGACCACCTCCTGTCGTTCCATGAACGATCCAGGCACACAAAAAGGATAATTTTTTAGAAGTTTTTAGAGGTGGCACATGCAAATTTACTTAGGACGGCAGGGTAATACCGCATATAGGTAGGTATGGTGGACTCATCTGGAATAACTTTGGTTCAAGGTTTTTGATGTACAAGCAGAGTTCCCACTTACTACAGGCGAAGGCTAGCAATTAAGATTGAGAAGCGGCCAGCTAGAGAGCAACAACGGTCATAACCATGAAGGAAATATGCCCTAGAGGCAATAATAAAGTTGTTATTTATATTTCCTTATATCAAATGTTTATTATTCATGCTAGAATTGTATTAACTTGAAAATTAGTACATGTGTGAATACATAGACAAACAGAGTGTCACTAGTATGCCTCTACTTGACTAGCTCGTTGAATCAAAGATGGTTAAGTTTCCTAGCCATAGACATGAGTTGTCATTTTATTAATGGGATCACATCATTAGAGAATGATGTGATTGACTTGACCCATTCCGTTAGCTTAGCACTTGATCGTTTAGTATATTGCTATTGCTTTCTTCATGACTTATACATGTTTCTATGACTATGAGATTATGCAACTCCCGAATACTGGAGGAACACTTTGTGTGCTACCAAACGTCATAACGTAACTGGGTGATTATAAAGGTGCTCTACAGGTGTCTCCGATGGTACTTGTTGAGTTGGCATAGATCGAGATAAGGATTTGTCACTTTCGGTGTGGAACGACACCTATGGGATCACAAGAATCCCTACTACGGTTGCCGGGGCGCAGGGTTGCGAGGAGAGCAGAGCTAGTAGATAGCACAAGGATTGTTTACCCAGGTTCGGGCCGCGAGGATGCGTAAAACCCTAGTCCTGCTTTGGTGGGTGTATTTCTGGGAGTTCTTGAGATCTCGAACTACCTGTGGTCAGTGCGTGGTTCGAAAGAGCCGAATCCTTCTCAAGTATGCCATGGGCCTCCTTTTATAATGGAAAGGGGCTGCCACAGTGGCACACAGGAGGTGGAAAGGCGTACAGTGCCCTGCGCGTATCGCTCGTATTACAAGAGAAGACGCATTTAATGCGTAGCTTAGGTGTCCCCTTGCTTTATTGGGGACGGGGGAGAGGCCCGTCCCGTCCGTCGCCGCTCCTCCTCGCTTCGACACGCGCCCCGGCCAGAGATGCGTGCGGTGCCATGTAGGCAGGCAGGCAGCTGGGTGGCATGGTGGTGGAGCCTTCACGAAGATCTGCATGTCGCCACGTAGGCGCTTGATGAGTTGGTCCTGGGAGCTTCATGTTGCCACGCAGGTGCCCGCCCAGCTGGTTGGGCTGGCAGCTGCACGAGAACGGCGGTGGAAGCTTGGTTGGAGTGGACCTGGCGGTGGCCCTGCTGGCGTCCTTGGTGAGGGCCTTGCCGGGTGGCCCGGCAAGGGTCTTGCCATGGCGCGCTGTCGTCCCCGGCAAGAGCCTTGCCGGGGGTCTGGTGGCCTTCCTCGGCAAGGATCTTTCCGAGGATCATCATCTTCTGATCCTCATCTGATCTTGAATATGTCTTCACAAAGATCTGCATGCCACCACAGGGGTGCCTTCCCGAGCCCTGGCCCCATGTGGATGATGGCGTTGGGGACCGTGGGCTCAAGGGTGGCTCGCTCTGCTGGTGTGGGGCGAGCTGCCCCGGCAAGGGTCTTCTTGGAGCTCTTGAGGTTGCCCGGCAAGGGTCTTCTTGAGGGCTGCTAAATCCCTCTGCTCTTTGTGGTCTTGGCCTTGGCGTTGCTCTGTTCGTCTTGGGCTTCGGTCTTACCTTGGCTTACCTCCTCTGCTCTGCTTGGTGTGACCGCGGGCGCGGCTCCGACTGCCTGTGCATAGGTAAAGGGGTACAAAAGTGTGCCCCTCTTTTTGTACACCGACAGGAGCCCCAGGGCCTGAGCCACACATAAGCGCGACACGTTGTTGGGCCAGGCCCAAAGCGGTGCGCGGGCAGGCGGGGCGGTTTTTACCGTGGTAAGAATCTTCGCGCGCTCCGCTTCCCACGACCCGTGCATGTGGCGCGGCGTGGAGGGGTGTGCGTGACGTGGGCGGCATGCATGGGACGTGGAGATGCTGGCCCAGAGGAAGGCGGCAGAGGAGGAGGCGGACGACGAGTAAGCATCTGTTTCCTTTTCGTTATCTCTCCCTCCTCACTATGTGTCGCTTGTCTTGACTTGTCATAATCCTTGCAGGGACGTGGAGACGCTGGCCCAGAGAGTGAAGAGGGCCAAGGTCTCGGCGGGTGGCCAGCCCCCGGCTGGTACGTTGAGGGCGCCGTTGGTGGTGTTGAGCAGCACAGAAAGCAGCCCCCGGCATAGCCCCCAGCGTAAGTTCATCACTCTTCCCCCGTCGACCCGTGCTAGGAGCACGACACTTTGGTGCTGACCTTGCCAGGTTTGTAGGAGGAGAGCAGCAACAGGAGGAGCCACAGAGGGCTACCCTCAACACGCTGCCCCCATCGACCACGCCGCCCCGAGGGGCGTCCCAGGCAAGGGCGCCAAGTACCGAGCCTACGCACATGGAGGAGGAGGAGGAGAACTTGGGCACCGGCGGCTTTGCCTCGACGCCAAATGTTGGCGGGGAGGGGACTTCCGTTTCCCAGCCGGGTACTGGCACAGGTAAGTCATTCATCGTTCGTCCCTGCTTCTTTTTCTTTCTAGCTCTTGGTCTTGGCCTTGCCTCACCCCCTTCCTTGGTGTCCAGATCCCTCCTCGGTGAACCCAGAGGGCGTGGACGCCGTCATTGAGGACGTCGCCAAGGCCGCCGAGGCGGACGCGGAGAAGATTGCCATGGAGGAGGCCACCAAGGGCGCTGCCGAGGACGCCACCGAGGAGCCTGCCGGGGAGGCCGGCAAGGCCGCTGCTGAGGAGAGCGGCAAGGGGCCTGCCGGGGAGGCCGGCGGGGCCGCTGCCGAGGAGGAGGAGGAGGAGGTTGGCAACCAGCCTTCCTCCTCTGCTGCTTCCGGCTCCAGCAAGTACTGAGGGTGAGTGACGACTTGTTCGTCCACCTTCCAGACGCGTCGAGCACCAGGACACCCGTTGAGGGAGAGGTGTTCGACGATGAGGTGCTTGCCGCTGCCGGGCTTGAAGTCGTTGATGAGCCGATCGTTGGCGGCGACAGTTCGCAGGAAGAGCGGCTCCTCCACGCCATGGGCGCCAGCTTCCGGAAGCTCCAGGCGCTCCACCGCGCCCGCCTGGACAAGGCTAAGTCCAGGACGGCGGTGGCGGAGAAGGCGGAGGCGGACCTCCAGGAGCGCGTTGCCGAGGCGCAGGACTGGTTCCGCGAGGATCACAAGGAGCTCAAGGCTGCCCAAGGTGAGCAGGCCAAGTGCGACGTGGAGCTCACCATGAAGCTCGCCGACGTTGAGAAAGCTCAGGAGACGGCGAAGAACTTGGCTGCGGCCGCCGAAGCCGTTCGGACCCAGCGCAAGGCCGCGCTGAACTCCCAGGAGGAGGACCTCGCCGCACGCGAGGCGAAGCTCGCCGCCATGCTTCGCGGCAAGGATGCCGAGGTGGAGAAGTTTGTCTTGCAGCAAACCAGTGAGCTGGAGCAGAGGCACAATGAGGCACTCGATGCCCAGGCCCAGGTCTATGCTGGCAAGGTGGAGGAGCTGGAGGCGGAGCGCGACAGGCTGAAGGAGCAGGCCCTGAAGCTGTCGCAGGAGAAGGACACGGTCAACAGTGCCGACAGAGAGCCCTGGTGTCGCCCGCCAGCAAGGCCGGGGAGCTCTCCGAGGCCAACAACTCCATCAAAGATCTCCAGCTCAAGCTGGAGAATCTTGAGAAGGTGCTGTCGGAGGCCAAAACTCGGGAGGGGATCCTGGCCAAGGAGCTGGAGGCCGAGAAGCAGTTGCGGAAGAACGAGGGCCTCAACTTTGCGGATCACGTGGCGGGCGAGAACCGTTGGCTCGATCGCCTCGCCACCATCGCCAACCAAGCCGCCGCGCAGCTGGCCATCATGGGGATGCCGGACGTGAGGTACGTCCCGGAGCGGAGCATGAGCGCCAATTGCAGCCCGACCATGTTCTTTGAGAAGGTCGTCGACGCTCTAGAGCGACTCCACGCCAACCGGGCGGCCTCGCTGGCCGAGGAGTCCCGGAGGCTTTGCCAGGGTGCCATGACCAAGGTTCTCACCAAGGTGGCGCACTGGTACCCCGACCTCAACTTCAACGTCGTGCTGGAGAGCTTGCCGGAGGGTACTGACCTCGCACCGCTCAGGGAGCGCATCAAGCCCATCATCAACCGTGTCGGTGGAATTCTGAGGGTGGAGGGCCAGCGCCGGGATTAGGCATCCCGTTCTTTATTGCCGCTGCAGGTCCACAACCAGGACAATTGCTATCTCTAGTTAGAACCGCATCAACAATTTGATGTAATATAACTCCGCAGCACTTTCAGTATTATGCATGTTATTTTCCTGTTCGATTTTCCTTTGTACGTCCACCCTACGCTACTGGGTAGGTTCGCCGGCGTGTAAACCCAAGGCGGCGTCTTGGGAACGGATCCCCATTGGCCTGCCGGGTGTGCTTGCTGCCAGGCGAACCACCTTGCCGCCCTTAGCGCGGCCGCCCAAACTGTCGAGCTTGACTCGAGTCGGAGTTGGGAGCGTTGCCAGGTTCGGTAGGCTACCCCGCCACTTTCGACGCGGCCGCTTTGAGCTGTTGAGCGGACTCGAAACAGAAGAAGGGCGTTGCCAATTGCGGGAGGACCCCTGTGCGTGCAGGTTTCTCGTACATAGGCCAGATCTCCGAGGACGATAACCTCAAGTGTAAAAAAAATCCAAGGCTCCGAATAACTTAGCTTTTCTGTCGCCGAGCCGGCGTCGTTCCTCCGGCCGCCTTCTCCTCAGAGACCGAAAGCGACGAAGAACTGTTAGGCTAAGTACTAGACTAGATTCTCACAATTGCGCCCCCTACCTGGCGCGCCAAAGATGTCGATGTGGAATGACACCTATGGGATCACAAGAATCCCTACTACGGTTGCCGGGGTGCAGGGTTGCGAGGAGAGCAGGGCTAGTAGACAGCACAAGGATCGTTTACCCAGGTTCGGGCCGCGAGGATGCGTAAAACCCTAGTCCTGCTTTGGTGGGTGTATTTCTGAGAGTTCTTGAGCTCTCAAACTAGCTGTGGTCAGTGCGTGGTTCGAAAGAGCCGAATCCTTCTCCAGTATGCCATGGGCCTCCTTTTATAATGGAAAGGGGCTGCCACAGTGGCACACAGGAGGTGGAAAGGTGTACAGTGCCCTGAGCTTATCGCTCGTATTACAGGACAAGACGCATTTAATGCGTAGCTTAGGTGTCCCCTTGCTTTATTGGGGACGGGGGAGTGGCCCGTCCCGTCCGCCGCCGCTCCTCCTCGCTTCGACACGTGCCCCGGCCAGAGATGCGTGCGGTGCCATGTAGGCAGGCAGGCAGCTGGGTGGCATGGTGGTGGATGAGGGAGTCCTGGATTAGGGGGTATCCAGACAGCCGGACTATATACATCGTCCAGACTATTGAAGCGTGAAGATACTAGACTCAAGACTTCGTCCCGTGTCCGGATGGAATTCTCCTTGGCGTGGAAGGCAAGCTTGGCGATCCGGATATTATATTTCCTTCCTTGTAACCGACTCCGTGTAAACCCTAGCCCTCTCCAATGTCTATATAAACCGGAGAGGTTGGCCCTTAGAAGGCCGATCACAATTACAATCATACCATCATATGCTAGCTTCTAGGGTTTAGCCTCTACGATCTCGTGGTAGATCTACTCTTGTACTACCCATATCTTCAATATTAATCAAGCGTGAAGTAGGGTTTTACCTCCATCGAGAGAGCCGAACCTGGTAAACATTGTGTCCCCGCTTCTGTTACCATCAGCCTAAGGCGCATGATCGGGACCCCTACCAGAGATCCGCTGGTTTTGACACCGACATTTGTGCTTTCATTGAGAGTTCCTCTGTGTCGTCGCTGCAAGGCTCGATGGCTCGTCTCGTTGTCAGGGACAACATTACCGCGGGGGGAGCCCTGGCTATAGGCCAAACTCTCTGACTAGGCGGCTTCGTCATGGCCGCCCCATCGGTTGTCGCGCCGACGATGGCCTCTCGGGTCATCACGCATAAACTTCGCATCAATTCGGAACTCGCCGAACAGATGGATCCGATAGAGCTCTCTTCTCTTAATGAGATCTTGGATCGCATCGCCGCTTTAGGAGTCGTGAGCGGACTATGACGGATCGGGCTTAAACCCAACCAAAGGGACATTAAATCCCGCGGCCACCCATGAGATAGCGGTAGCGGAGGAACCACACAGGAGTATCCCTCTATTTTGAGGGCAATTATGTCCGGATCGCCGAGCTCTCGGGCGGACACCTGCCTGAGGAGGATATGACCCGGGTCCCGGACTTAGAATCGGGCACGGGGCCGGAAAAATTGGGCAGCGTCCCGGATCCCGAGCTGTCAAACTCGGAAGCTCCCATGCCCCAGGGTGCTAGATCGGATCAGAATCCGAATTCAGCTATAAACACCCACACGGACTTAAATCGTCTCTCCCATATCAGGCAAGAGCCCCAGGAGACAGTGCATCATTACTGGGCCAGATTCCTCCTTGCGCTAAACAAGGCCGAGGACTGCCACGAGGAGGACGTAGTCTCACACTTTTGCAAAAACTACATGGACAAAGGAATCCTTAGTGCTATAAGTCGCTGTGACATAGTACGCTTTGTGGGCTTAGCAATCATAGTACAGAAGTATTGTGCGATGGAAAGCGTCTGGAAAACCCAAGCTGAATTTTGGGACAGTCGGCTCTCACCAAAACCCTTGTCCGAACTAAGCGGGTGAACTCTCGTAAGTCGGCCGATCCAATCCCAAGAAACCAAAGCCCACCCTGTATGGGAACCGTATTGGAAAAATGGCTCAATGGGCCATGTAAACTCCTGACACTCCGGACACAACACCAACTCATAGCCTTAGGGCATGTTGGATACTCCGCAGGTTGCAAAAGTGGCGAGGATCTTCTTACGAACAACATCCGCCAACGAGCACTGTCTGGTACTAACAGTCTTCGAGACTTTTGCCTCAAATTGTAGGCGCAAGCGAGCTCATCGAAGCTCCGCGGAAATTTGCCATATGGCCAAAATAAACCCCTAGAACGACACTGCTATAACTTTCAATGCCAGTGACGAACCTCGATTCCAGACTGTCCGAGCACCAGCCGCTCTAGTTCTTAGCCCAATCGTGGACGGCTTTCGGCTCACTAAAGTGCTCATGGAAGGCGGAAGCGGATTAAACTTGATCTGTGAAGAGACACTCAGCAAGATGGAAATTGACAAAGGCCGCATTGAACAAAGCGGCACAACCTTTAGGGGAATTATCCCTAGTCGGGAAGCGCGGTGTGCAGGAAAAATCACACTCGACGTGGTATTCGCACCCGGAGAATTATAGGTCGAAGAAATCACATTCCAAGTGGCCCCTTTTAGCAGCGGATACCACGCCCTTCTAGGGCGGGACGCGTTTACAAGCTTTCAAGCTATACCCCATTACGGGTACATGAAGCTTAAAATGCCTGGACCCAATGGAATCATCACTCTAGCCAGCGATCCGGACGTCACACTTCGCACTGAAAACAAAACCGCAGCACTAGCCCTGGAGGCATTATCCGAGGCCCTAGCAGACGAAGAATTAACAACACTG
Source organism: Aegilops longissima (assembly GCA_021605205.1). NCBI lineage: Eukaryota > Viridiplantae > Streptophyta > Magnoliopsida > Poales > Poaceae > Aegilops > Aegilops longissima. The sequence continues at coordinate 750,764,100 of CM038677.1, read as the reverse complement.
TGGGCCACCGTGGACAGGGTCGACATGATACTCGACAAGCGACCCAAGTCCACCTCATTTAAACCCGCAGACGAGATAGTCAAATTCCAAGTCCATCCAACGGACCCCATGAAGACAACTTCCGTCGGGACACAGCTGAGCCCCGCGATGGACGCCGCACTGCGAGACTTCTTCTGCGAGGTGGGACATCTTTGCACGGCACCCATCGGACATGCGGGCATCCCATGATTGGCGAACACAACCTCAATATACTAAAAGGATACAAACCGGTCAAGTAGACTCTAAGGCGGTTTGAGCCCAAACGGTAGGCCATGGGGAAGAGCTAGCCAAACTACTCGAGGCGGATTCATCAGAGATATCAAGCATCCGAATTGGCTGGCAAACCTGGTAATGGTACCAAAGAAGGACAAATCCTGGTGCCTATGTGTCGACTTTAAAGACCTCAACAAGGCTTGCCCCAAGGATCCCTTTCCCCTCCCTCACATCGATCAAATCATCGATGCCACAGCAGGACACGACTCGATGTGTTTCCTCGACGCATACTCTGGATACCATCAAATAAAGATGGCAGAGTCTGACCAAGCTGTAACAGCTTTCATAACGCCATATGGCCCTTTCTGCTTCAACAATATGCCTTTCGGGCTTAAGAACGCCGGTGCAACCTACCAACGCATGATTCAAACATGCTTGGAAAAGCAAATCGGCAAAACAGTGGAGGCATACGTGGATGACGTGGTCATAAAAACAAGACACGTCGAAACCCTAATAGATGACTTGAGGCTTACATTCGACAATCTCCGGACATACGACATCAAGCTGAACCCGGAAAAATGCGTTTTTGGCGTCCCCTCGGGGAAACTACTCGGCTTCATCGTTTCCAATAGAGGAATTGAAGCGAATCCGGCAAAAATCCGAGCTCTGTCATAGTTGGCTATACCAACAGACCTCAAGCACATCCAGAAACTAGCCGGATGCGTGGCTGCTCTAAGCCGCTTTATCTCCAGGTTAGGAGAAAAGGCATTACCTCTTTACCGCCTTCTTGGTATGCCGAACACTTCGAGTGGGCCGGATGCAGCATGCCGGACTGGATGAAATAAAGACCTTATTGGCGATAATCCGGTACTAACAGCGCCAAATATTGATGAACCTATCTTTCTTTGTACATAGCTGCAACGCATCAAGTTGTAAGCGCAGTGCTCGTCGTTGAACGAGAGGCTGACGGATACAAATCCCCACTCCAGAAGCTGGTTATTACGTATCCACGGTCCTAACCCCATGCAAATCCCGATACCCACACTATCAAAAAATAGCATACGCGGTGTTCATGGCATCCCGGAAGCTATGACACTACTTTCAAGAGTGTTCGATTACGGTGGCCTCCGAAGTACCACTCAATGACATAATAAATAATCGCGATGCTACGGGCCGGATTGCCAAATGGGCCATTGAGCTCCTTCCGTTCGACATAACATACAAACCACGGCGGGCCATCAAGTCGCATAAGTATTGGCTGACTTCGTCACCGAATGGATGAAGCGAACTCCCTAAAAGTATGGCGCATACTCAAAGCTGGATCATGCACTTGACGGCTCTAAAATGCTGGCGGATTGGGAGCAGGTGTAGTCTGGCGTCTCCCACGGAGACACGGTCGATCGTCCTCAAATATTATACACAGATTCCAACAATGTAGCCGAGTATGAGGCTCTGTTGCATGGTCTTCGGATGTAGTCTCCATGGGCATTCAACGCCTAGAAGTGCGCGGGGATTCAAACCTCGCAATATCACAAATAAACAGAGATTTTGATGCCAAGGACCCAAAAATGGCGGCCTACCGTAATGCCGTCCTCAAGATGTCAGCTCGGTTCGAGGGGCTCGAATTCCATCATGTGGCTCGAGAAAACAATCAAGCGGCGGACGTCCTCACTTACATGGGCGCTAAACGTGACCCTATCCCACCTAACATATTCTTGGAACGGTTGTTCAAGCCATCCGTAGTATGGGAAGGGGAGTCCGGCAATACTAGCACGGATCCGAATACACCCCCAGATTCCGAACTATCAGACATAATCGGAGGTTCTACCACCGAAATAACGTCCTCGGCCCACGAAATCATGGCTGTAATCGCCCCATGGACTGAGCCTTTCTTGGCCTACCTAAATAGGCAGGAGCTCCCCGAAGACCAAAATGAAGCACGCTGCATCGTCCGGCGCTCTAAAGCTTACAAAGTCTACGAAGGGGAACTCTACAAGAAAAGCGCTATCGGAGTGCTCCAAAGATGCATCTCCGAAGAGTAAGGGCGGCAGCTCTTGGCTGAAATCCATGCCGGACTGGGCGGGCACCATACCGCGGCTCGAGCATTAGTCAGCAAGGCCTTCCGTATAGGTTTCTACTAGCCGACGGCCCGAGCAGACGCACAATACCTTGTCCAACATTGTGTTGGTTGCCAGCTCTTTGCCAATCAAAGTCATATGCCCCCTACCGCTCTCCAAACAATCCCCATAACTTGGCCCTTCGCGGTCTGGGGGCTGGATATGGTCGGACCTCTTAAAGGGGGAAGCCATAAGAAAAAATACTTATTGGTCATGGTGGACAAATTCACCAAATGGATAGAAGCCAAACCAGTCAAAACGGCTGAATCCGGACCAGTAATAGACTTCATATCTGGGGTCGTACACCGATACGGTGTCCCCCACAGCATCATCACTGATAATGGCTCAAATTTCATAGCCGACGAAGTGAAAACTTGGTGCGCAAAAATGGGCATTAAGCTTGATTACGCTTCCATCTACCATCCCCAAACAAACGGCCAGGTAGAGCGGGCAAATGGTCTCATCATGAGCGGCATCAAACCCAGACTAGTGCGATCCTTGACAGAGTCGGATCGCCTTGGGTCGAGGAGCTCGACTCCGTACTCGGGGCTGCGGTCCACGCTGAATCGCACCACGGATATACACCATTTTATGGTGTACGGCGCGAAGCGATATTACCTGCGACATAATACATGATTAAGCGCAGCGCACGCATGTCGAAGAGAAGGAAGCCGAGTTAGATCGGCAGGATAACTGGATGCCACGGAGGAGGAGCGCGACATCGCAAAAGCCCGCTCCGCATTCTATCGCAGCGAGCTCGGCGATATCAAAGCAGAGAAGTGCGGGCCAAAACTTACAATATTGGCGAGCTCGTTCTCGCCTATCGGAGAAGAAGAAGGACAAGCTCAAACCCAAGTGGGAGGGTCCCTTCGTCATTGACAAAGTTCTCACCGGAGGAGCGTACAGCTTCGTAATGCATCCGATAATGAGACTCGAGCGAACCCATGGGACGCGCCGGACTCGGAGATTCTCGCCTAACGCCGAACTCAATGTTCGTCTCCTAACCCCTCCTTTTTAATTATGCTCCATCCCTTTTTCCTTTCTCGACCTTTTTCCTCTTCACACAAAGTATTCAATACAGTGCGGACTCCCGGATCACTTCAGCCGCACTAGGTGTGTAAGCAATACCTGGGGGCTTCCTATACGGAAGCTAAAAATAATTACTCACATGGCTTTCTGCCCATCACATATGCATTCTTTTTCCATATGTGCCTTTTCTTCACCATTATATGCATCGATATGACTTAAGATGTGGCCAAGCTGGGTTGCCTGGCTCTTGTGTTTATGCCCTCGTTCCCGTTAATTGGCTAGGGCATAAAGGGAGCACCTCTGCGATTATTCTTGCGGTTCAGCCGGATGCGTACCTCGGTGGGTGAATCCGAAAGCTAGCTTCCTTAAGAGAATATTCGGTTGGTGAACAAAAGATGTATTCATTTATTACAATGCAAATCCCCAGAAGTTTTGTATCCTGCGCAATCATTCGCAGTCCGGACATGTGCATTGTCGCATGCGTACCTAGTGAAAGGAACCCCTAACAGAACTATTCTCCCTGGAAGATGTTTCTTACTATCCATGTAATATAACATAACTAGTTGGGTACTTATGCATTCAAGCACTTATGACCCCTACTTTGGTTTCCATGCATACCCGGTTTTGTATAACCAAGTGGGTATTCGGACACACCCTGGACTGTAGGATCCGGGGGCTGAAGCGAAAAGGTCCGCCATGACAAATGATTTTAATCCGGCTAGGGACTAATTATGTCCATTGAATTACACAGTCACTTGGACTGACTATATTCCTCCTCTATATCATCCAGCAGGCTATCTAGCTTACAATCCTGTTGAGAATATTTTGCGGCTAACGCTACCTGGTTATATACCAGACTCACGGAATTTCTTGCCCATCGGCCCCTTGATCCGACTTGACCATATGGTTCGGGTCCAGCTTGGTGTAGCGCGTCTTCACCATAGCCCAGGCTTCTCTTGCACCTTGCCGGCAGACTGACATCTTCCACAATCGGAAGTGCTGCCGTGCTGCTTGAAGCATATCCACAAGCTCCCCCATGCCATTCGGCAGGAGGCTTGATGGCCACAAGGCCTGAGCAATGCCCTGCATCACCTGTCGGGCTCGCTCGTGCAATTGTAAGAGGTCTTGTAGTAAATTGCCTGCAGATGAGGGCATCTCCTCCTCAGGGCGACCCGTTAACATTCCTACAAGCACAATCCTTTCAATATACTTCCGCGCTGAACTATACTACAGTTCGTCTAGGCACTTTCCGTAAATGCCGCGTCGAAGCCTTTTGTTCTCCTTCACGGAGTCCGCCAGCTGAGCGCGGAGATCTTTTAACTCCACGTCCAGCTGGACTTTGGCATCTTGAAGATTGTTCTTCCCCTGCCTAACTTGCGTAAGAATGCGCTCGCTAGCCTCCAGCTGCCTTTTGAGATGCAATTCGTCCTCTCTTACGCCCTCCGGATTCACCCCGGGATTGTCTGCAGAATTTTCTGTTAGACTTGTCATATCAGCTATTTACTAACTGGTGCATCTTCGTACAATTGAGACAAATGTTACCAGATGAGGGTTTTTGGGATTCCTCTAACTTGGCAACTGCGGCCCTCAGCTCGGCCTTGCACTCCTCCAGCTCTCGAGACAATTGCTCATTCTTATCTACAAGGACCTGTGCATAAATTGATCCTTAAAACAGTTTTTCCAACCGTTTCAAGTCTCAGGGGCTACTGCTACACATGCTTATCAAAATTTCTTACCCGTATATCTTTGGTATACTGGTCCATCGCTCGGGCAAGCCCGCCTTGAGCAGCTCGGATGTATGTGTCTCCTGAATTGAAGGCATTAAATGCCTCTTTGGAAAAGATGTTGTTCCGAAGCATGGCCCGTCGGCGCCGGTGATTCATGGCGCTCTCTACTTCGGAATTTGCGGTGAGAGCATATCCGCATTCTCTGTTGGAGAACTATGCGGCATCGGCCCGCTCCCGCCTCCGCTCTCGAAGCCGGTTTTGGAATCCGGCTGGTGGAGGCGTGGTTGGCAGGATCCCCGGATATAGTCCGGCTGCTCCTCTTCCTGCCAGGACACAAAGGGTGTTGTCATACTTCAAAAATACCATAATCACAGCACAAGTTTTTGCCTTACCTCTGTAGAGGCGAGTCGACCCTTACCGCCTTCCTCTTGAGCCTGCCCGATCCGGACGCCCTTGGCCGACGAGTCCCTAGGGGCTCGGCCCCACACTCCGACCGTCATCTCTGCAAAAACACGACACTTCAAGGGTAAGGCATGACATCTGAAGGGAGTCCTCTTCGGAGGATAGGGTTTTTCGGCTTGGCTTACACGCAAAGTAGGCAGCGGTCCGGGATAGTCGGCAGTAATGGCCAATGAGGCGCCATCGCAGCTCGCTTGATAAAATATCCCGTTGACAAGCTCCACGGTAATATCCGGATCTTCTTCGAGACCTGGATCTTGGGCCCTTCAGGGGTCCTCGGCTGCGAGGAGGGCTGGAGATTCCTTCTCGGCCCTCCTCGGTTCCTGCTCGGGAATATCGAGGCAGATGATCTTAGCGAAGAACATACAATAAGTGGCGTGGGGAAAGGAATGACAACTTACCCAGTTTGGGGGTTGTACATGGAGAATCCATCTCGCGGTTTGATGTGAAGAATTCCTCCTCTTCCCTTTGTATAAATCAGACAATATCCTTGCGGAGCGCGTTGGCGGAGTCCGGACCCTTACGACCACAGCGGGTGGCATCATCTTCCCCGTTGAAGTGCCACATGGGCTTCCCCCGATATTGAAGCGGTTCCACTCCCCGTATTATGCATATTGCCATAACCTCGACTATCTTCAGTCCGGATTTGGTCAGTAACTTTATCCTGCTCATCAGGTAATATATTTCCCTGGTATCCTCCTCTTGGGGGCCTTGAGGGCGCCAGCTTAGGCGATGCCCTCGGCGGGCGTTCTTGAGCTGGGGAGACCTGTGGGACTGGATCCGGAAGGGAATGTCGTCAATGTAGAACCACTCACGAAGGCCAGTTTTGGTGCCTTCTTGGGAGTGCGGATAGGTATCCGGTCTCGCAATGCGCCATACTTCGGCCCCGCCCACGACATAGGGATTCTCCACAGTTGCGGGGACAAGGCGTAACAACTTCTTCCATAACCCAAGTGAGGCTCGCAGCCTAAAAATAGCTTGCAAAGGCAGCGTGCCCTGCTATATGTAGTATAGAGGCAGGGGGTAAAGTTGTATAATGGAAGCCGTAGAACTCCGAGGCCCGCGAAGGAGCGGGTGGATAGGAAACCCGGCGCCCTTAGCGGATTGGGATGAGGCATATTCGCTCCTCTGGAGATGGATTGGGAGATCTCCGCTTGCTCCCGCCATTATAGGTGGCTATTCCGGCTCGGACGGGGACCATGAATGCTGGTGGGAGAAACCCTTGGGTTTGTAACTCAATCAAACGGCTATGGGGAACTGAACACTCTTCCCAGTCCCCCGGCTTGGAGCGAGGAGAGCGAGCAGAGGAGCTGCGACGACCGACCATGTTGGAATGGTTTTTCCGGAGCGCTTTGTTGGATGCTTGCTCGAGGGGGAAGAGTGAGGTTTGGATATGAGAATCCCCGTCTCTCCAAATAGGTGGTCAGCCCAAAAGGATTGAGGGTGGCAAACGCAAAAAATACCTCGGCTCCTCGCATTCGCTCGACACGTGGAGATGGCCATTGTCGGTGTCAAAACCGGCGGATCTCGGGTAGGGGGTCCCGAACTATGCGTCTAGGCGGATGGTAACAGGAGACAAGGGACACGATGTTTTTACCCAGGTTCAGGCCCTCTTGATTGAGGTAATACCCTACTCCTGCTTGATTAATATTGATGATATGGGTAGTACAAGAGTATATCTACCACGAGATCAAGGAGGCTAAACCCTAGAAGCTAGCCTATGGTATGATTGTTCTTCGTCCTACGGACTAAAACCCTTCAGTTTATATAGACACCGAATAGGGTTAGGGTTACACAGAGTCGGTTACAATGGTAGGAGATCTACATATCCGTATCGCCAAGCTTGCCTTCCACGCCAAGGAAAGTCCCATCCGGACACGGGACGAAGTCTTCAATCTTGTATATTCATAGTCCAGGAGTCTGGCCAACGGTGATAGTTCGGCTATCCGGACACCCCCTAATCCAGGACTCCCTCAGTAGCCCCCGAACCAGGCTTCAATGGAGATGAGTCCGGCGCGTTGATTGTCTTCGGCATTGCGAGGCAGGTTCTTCTCCAAATTCCATATACTTGTCGAATAGTGTACGGCTTCTGATAAATGCTGCGCTCCTTGGCTTCTACGCCCAATAATGGCCATCTTCCACGTGTTTGAATGAATGCGAAAAGCGGGTATTTTACACTTACCCCTAGCCGCGCAAATGAGCCGCCTATAAAAGGGCGAGGATCTAGATCTGAGTCACACCATCCCCCGCGAGCTTTCATCGGAGTGCCTCGACAAAACCCATTCCATCATGGACGGTCGACGCGGCTCCTCCTCTCGCGCTCCCAGCCCTCGGCACGAAATTGGGAGAGATGCTCGCCCCGCATAGCGAGCTAGTTATACTCCAAACCAAGGGATTTCTTCCCGGCCTTCATGGTTCAGCTCGAGCGACTCGCCACCTACAAGGGCGGAAAACAAGCGGAGAGTGTCCCCGATCCTCTAAAGGGAGCGGGCGTGCTATCTCTTATCTAGTAAGAGGACTCGGATTTCCAATTCATCCGTTTCTCCGGGGCTCTTGAGTTCTCGGCCTCCAGTTGCACCACCTTCGCTTTGCCTCCATTTTGCACATCGTGGGCCGTGGCCCTTGTGAACTGTTCTTGGGCATCGAGGCTCATTTTGCGCTGTGGAAGAGATTATTCTGCCTAGTACCCCGTTCTCATGAGGGGTCAATATATCAACTGGGCGGAGCCGAACTATGGCGCATCGTCGGGACCGGATATCTATCCGGAACCCCGAAGAAGGCGTCCGAAGACTGGCCTTCGGAATGGTTCTACATGGAGGATGTCCCGCTGCCAGATCCTGTTCGGATCGGCCTTCCGGAGTTTAGCAATGCTCCTCTGAAGAAGCGCCTAAGTTGGCGCCTGCGGAGCCCCCAGAGGAGAAATGACCGGGATGTCCTTTACTTGATGAGCCGAATAAGATTACTGACCGGGATGTCCTTTACTTGATGAGCCGAATAAGATTACTGGCTCATGCCGGATTGACCATGATTGGAGTCATGGCAATCTGCATTATGAGGGGAGTGCAACCGTTCTAATATAGGGGCCACCTCATGTGGGACTTCAACGGGGAGGACGATGCTACCCGCCATGGCCGCAAAGGGCCGGGATCGGTCACCGAACTGGTGAAGACCTTGTCTGCCATGTATAAAGGGGAGGAGGAGGATTTTCTCCGCGTCAATCCACTGAGCGGGTTTTCTTCGAATAATCCTCGAAGTTGGGTAAGCAAACATCTTTGTGGCCTGTCCGATCCATGTTCCCGTGGTTAAATATCTCATTCATGGTTTCTACGCAGGAACCACGCCGGGCCGTGGAGAAGATACACAGCCCGCCCCCACAACCCGAGGATCTGGAACGGTCCCTCGATCCGGCCTCCGAGGAGGACCCGGATATAAAGGTGGAGCTGATTGACGGGGTGTTCCACCAACGTAGCATCGACAATGCTTTGGTTGCCATTACGGCCGACTACCCCGGATTATTTCTGGCCTCCCAGGTAACTGTGACCGAAGTCCGGATACCATGACCCACCCGTGATTTACTTCTAATCACCACATATTTGATGGTGTTTCGCAGGGGGTGCCTTCGAGGCAGGAGGCCGAGCTCGCGGCGGCTAGCCAACAAGGGGCAACATGGCCCCGCAAGCTAAAAAGAAGTGCGGTCCGGATCGAAACTCCGCCGCAACGGTATGGCGCGTCACCATATGCCCAGGGTCGATTCCTGGAAGGCGTACTAACGCTGGTGCTCTTTTCAGGAAAAAGAGCGCTCACCAGAATGAGTCCGGAGAGGTTGCCAATCGAACCTCTGCCAGCCAGGCTCCAAAGTCGGGTCCAGAAGCGGAGGCGAGCACTAGGCGTGCGTCGGATGCTCCTCCGACAGAGGATGCCGACAGATTGTCCGCCACAAACTCCGAGGTCGAGAGCGCCATGAATCACAGGCGCCGCGGACAGTTCTTCGTGGCGCATGTTTCTCCCAAGAGGCCTTGAATGCCTTCAATTTGGGAGATCGCACCTCCGTGCCGCTCAAGATGGTCTAGCGAGCCACGGAGCAGTATGTAAAGGACATCTGGTAGGAAATTTGTGATTATATATGCCAGTAGCCCCGAGACTTAAAATAGTTAGAATAACTGATTTAAGGATCATTTGTTATCTGAGATCTTACAAAAAGAATACCCGACTCTCCCAGAGCTTGAAGAATGCAAGGCCCAACTTGAGGCCGCACTAGCCGCTTCTGGGGAGCCACAGAGACCCCTCGGTAATATATGCCTCAAAAGATAAATAGTTTATGAAGTGCGGCGTGTGTGTAAATCGACAATAATATTGCGATGGCGCCGGACTAGATCCGGACAAGCAGCAGCTCTTGCGTCGGTTGAAGGCCGGCGAGAGCGTGCTTACGAGGGTGCGGCAGGAAAAATAACCTCAAGATGCCAGCACCCAACCGGGTGAGGAACTAAAGGATGTTCGTGCCCGCTTGTCCGACTCCGAAGGAGAATTGACGGCTTCGTCGCGGCATTTTCAATAAGTGCTTGAGCGAACTTTAAAAGAGTTCGGCGAGGAAGGCGACTAACATAAACATGTATGTAGGTTTGCTCACTGTGTCGCCCCGAGGAGGAGATGCCCAGTTCTTGGTGATCTTCTTCCCGAACTCGTCGCTACTGCACGAACGAAGTTCGGCGGTGATGAAAAGCGTCGCCAGAGCCTTGTGGCCATCTATCTCCCTGCCTCAAGGCATTGGGGAGCTGGCAGAGCGGCTTCAAGGAGCATGGCGGCGCTTCCGACTATGGAAGATATCGGCCTGCTGTCAAGGCGCCAGGAGGCTGGGCCATGGTAAATACGCGGTACAAGGCTGACCCAAACCACATGGCGAGGTCGGACTGTGGGGCTGATGGGAAGGAGATCCTGTAAGCTTGGTGTACGACCAAGTAGAATTGGCCGCCAAGTATTCCCAACAAGATTGTAAATTACATAGCCTATTAGATGGCATTGAGGAGGAATACAATTAGTCGAGTTGACTATGTAATTGAATATGACATGAAAAATGTCTTCTAGCCGGATTGTAGAACGTTTGTCATAGCGGACCTTTTCGCTTCGACCTCGGGACCCAATAGTCCGGAGTGTGTCCGAATACCCTCACGGTTATGTAAGAACCGGGGCATGCATGGAGACAAGGCGTAGGGGTCATTATTGCTGTATCAGACAAGTGCCCAACTAGTTATGTTATATTACATGGGTAGTAAGAAACATCTTCCAGGGAGAATAGTTCCATTAAGGGTTCCTTTCCCTGGGGGGCATGCCCTAAAGTGCATGTCCAAACTGCTAAGAAAGCAGAAAATCATCTGGGGGCAGATGGATAAATAATTAAAAATCATCTTTCAGTTCACCGACCGAATATTCCCTTAAGAACGCTAGCTTTCGGCTTCACCTAGTCTGAGGTACACATCCGGCTGACCCGGCAGTAACAATCGCAGAGGTGCTCCCTTTACCACCTAGCCGAACAATCGGGAACGTAGGGGTAAGCACAGGAGCCAGGCAACCCAGCTTGGCCAAAACTTAAGTCATATCGATGCATATAATGGTGAGTAAAAGGTACATACGGAAGTTTGACACATGTGTTGGGCATAGAGCCCGTATAAATAAGCTTCTGTTAAAGAAGCCCCCAGGTATAATGAGCGCGGAAAGCGTGTCAAGTATGTGCGAACGAAGCGCAAACGAGCCTCTAAAGGCTTCAAGAATAAGGAGGAGGAAGGAGAGAAATAAAAGAAAACAAAAATAGAAAATGTGGACGGAGGAAGGAGACGAACTCGGAGTCCGCGCTTAGCGTAGAATCTTCGTGAGACGGGCTGCGTTCCATGGGTTCGGCTCGAGTCGGTTATCCGACGCGTTTCGCATGACGGTATGCTCCGCGGTCGGGACCTGGTCGATGATGAAGGACCTTCCCATTTGGGCTTGAGTTTGTCCTTTTTCTTGTCCGGCGGGCATAGAACTAGTTCGCCAACGTTGTAAGCTTTGGCCCATACTTCCTCGCTTTGATATCTTGAGCCTCTGTTGATAAAATGCGGAACGAGCTTTTTCCACATCGCGCTCCTCCTCCAATGCGTCCAAACTGTCCTGCCGATCAAGCTCGGCTTTCTTTCTTCATACATGCGCACGCGAGGTGAGTCATACAATATGTCATGAGGCAAGACTGCCTCTGCGCGTACACCATAAAAATGGTGTGAATCGGTAGTCGATTCGGCGTGGTCCGCAACCCCAGTACGGAGTCGAGCTCCTCAACCCAGTCGTGTTAGATTCCTTGAGGACCGCACTAGTGCAGGTTTAATGCCGCTCATGATTAGACCGTTTGCTCGCTCGACTTGACCGTTGGTTTGAGGTGATAGGCGAGGCGTAATCGAGCTTGATGCCCATGTTTTTGCACCATAATTTGACCTCATCGGCCGTGAAGTTGGTGCCGTTATCGATGATGATCTTTGTGGGGACGCCGTAGCGGTGCACTACCCCTGATATGAAGTCTATCACCGGCCCGGATTCAGCCGTTTTAACAGGCTTGGCCTCTATCCATTTGGTGAATTTATCCACCATGACCAATAGGTATTTTTGCTTGTGGGTTCCTCCTTAAGGGGTCCAACCATGTCAAGCCCCGGACATGACGGCCAGGTGATGGGTATAGTTTTGAGGGCGGTGGGTGGCATGTAGCTTTGGTTAGCAAAAAGCTGGCCACCAACGCATCGTTGGACTAAATCCTGCGCATCTGCCCGGGCCGTCGGCCAATAAAATCCTGTACGGAAGGCCTTGCCTTTAAGGGCCCGGCCTGCGGCATGGTGCCCACCCAGTCCGGCATGAATTTCAGCTAGGAGGTTTCGCCCTTCCTCTTCGGAGATACACCTTTGAAGGACTCCCGTTGTGCTTTTCTTATAAAGCTCTCCCTCATGGACTTTATAGGCTTTGGATCGCCGTACTATGCAGCGAGCCTCATTTTGGTCTTCGGGGAGTTCCTGCCTAGTTAGGTAGGCTAGGAATGGTTCCGTCCACGGGGCGATAACCGCCATTATTTCGTGGGCGGAGGGTGTTATCTCGGTGGCAGAGCCTCCGATTGTGTCAGAGTGTTTGGTGTCAGGCAGTGCGGTTGGGTCCGGATTGTTATTTCCGGACTCCCCTTCCCATAGTATGGATGGCTTGAACAGCCATTCCAGGAAGATGTTGGGTGGGACGGCATCGCGTTTTGCGCCGATGCGTGCCAATATGCCCGCTGCCTGGTTGTTATCCCGGGCTATATGATGAAATTCGAGCCCTTGAACCGTGCTGACATTTTAGGACCGCATTGCGATACGCTGCCATTCGGATCTTTGGCATCAAAGTCTCCGTTTATTTGAGATATCGCGAGGTTGAATCCCGCGCACCTCTAGGCGTTTAATGCCCATGGAGACGCCATCCGGAGGCGTGCGAAGGGCCTCGTATTCGGCTGCGTTGTTGGAGTCCGTATACATTATCTGAAGGATGTCTTTGGACTGTGTCCCGGTTGGGGACGTCGGACGACGCTTAGCCCCAGGCGGCCAACATTTTGGAGCCGTCAAAGTGCATGATCCAATTGGAGTATCGCCGTACTCTTTAGGGAGTTGACCGGTCCATTCGCCACGAAGTCGGCCAAAACCTGCGACTTAATTGCTCGTCGTGGCTTATAGGTTATGTCGAATGGAAGGAGCTCTATGGACCATTTAGCAATCCGGCCCGTCGCGTCGCGGTTGTTTATAATGTCGTTAAGAGGTACCGGAGGCTACCGTTATCGAACACTCTTGAAAGTAGTGTCGCAGCTTCGGGATGCCATGAACACGCGTATGCTATCTTTTGATAATGTGGGTACGGGACTTGCATGGAGTTAGGACGGTGGACACATAGTAAACCGGTTTTGAAGAGGGAACGGTGTCCGTCCGTTCTCGTTCGACGACGAGCACCGCTGACAACTTGATGTGTTGCGGCGATATATAATAGCATTGGTTCGCCCGTTGGGCGCGCCAGGACGGTTGTTGCCAATATGGCTTTTATTTCTTGAGTCGGCTGGCGGCATCAAATCCACTCAAAGTGTTTGTGTGTGGAGGAGGCGGTAAGGGTAACGCCTTTTCTCCCAAGGGAAATAAAGCGGCTTAGAGCCGCCACGCATCGATCGATTTTGTATTTGTTTGAGGTCTTTTGGAATATCCAATTGTGAGCTCGGATCTTGGCTGGTTTTCTTCAATTCCTCTACGGACACAATGAAGCCCGAAGCTTTCCGCTGGACGCCAAGGCGCATTTTCGGATTGAGCTTAATGTCATATTTTCGAGATTGTCGAATGTGAGCCTCAAGTCGTCTACTAGAGTTTCGACATGCTTGATTTGACGACCACGTCATCTACATATGCTTCCTGTTTTGCCGATCTGGTTTGCGGACATGTCGAATCATGTGCTGATATGTTGCGTCGGCGTTTTTGAGCCCGAAGGGCATTGTGTTGAAGCAAAATGGGCCGTATGGAGTGATGAATGTTGTTGCTGCTTGGTAGACTTCGGCAAGGTTGCGGACTGTTAATACCATACTGGTGTTGCTGGGCTGGGATTCTGAGGCTAGAAGCTCTTCGCCACTTTTGGCCACCTGCCGTAGTATCCAACATGCTCGAAGGCTATGAGTTGGAGTGGCGCCCTCTGTGCTATGAATTTTGCGAGGTCCGTTTAGCCAACCCTCTAGTACGGTTCCGTGCCCTTTAGGGGGTTTTGTTTTTTGATGTTTAACCCGGTGCTTGGTGATGATGCACCTTTTATTCGGACTAGGGCTGTATTGGGGCGGATTATCCCAAAATTTACTTTCGGTTTTCCAAGCACTCTCCATCGCACAATACTTTTGTACTATGGTTGCCAAGTCAGCAAAGCATGTAATTTCGTGACGACTTATGGCGTTTAGGATTCCCTTGTCCGTGCAATTATTGCAGAAAAATGAGATTGCGTCCTTCTCTCGGCAGTCCTTTATCCTATCCATAACCGGGAGGAATCGGCCCGAGAATGATGTCTTTGTTTCAGCGGGCTCTTGCGAATTCGGGATAGATCGCTAATGTTTGGGTGGGCGGGTGGAACTAGATCCGGAACCCGTCCAATTTAAGACTCGAGGGTGAAGTTTCTGAATTTGGAAGTTTGGATTTTTGAATGCTATCCAATGAATCCAACCCGCCGCCTGACTTTCAGTTCAGGGCTTGATCGACATCCGTCCCTCTGCGGGAATCTGACATGGAGGGATCGGGAATCCGGACGTAGCTAGTCCTTAAGATAGAAGAAGAGTCGCCGTATTGCTCCTCAATCACAGCAACATGATGGGTAGCCTGGGGAGAGTTGATCTCTCGCAGATCAGTTTTAGGCCCGATCTGGTCGTAGTTTGTGGCGACTCCCAGGGCGGTGCGATCCAAGAGCTCGTTTACGGAGGAGAGATCGATCGGATCTAACTACTCGGCAAGTTCCGAGTTAACGTGAAGATTGGTTTCGGTGACTCGAGAAGTCATTGTCGGGGCGGTGGCGGCTGGCGGTCATAAGAAAACCACCTAGCCGAAGAGTCGACCCGGTGGCCAAAGGCTCCTTTGGCGATAGTATCGTCTTTAAAGGCGGGATGAGGCATCCTTCACGGCGGCGACGACACGAGGAACTCTCAATGAAAGCACCAATGTCGGTGTCAAAATCGGCGGATCTCGGGTAGGGGTCCCCGTACGTGCGTCTAAGGCGGATGGTAACGAGGAGACAAGGGACACGATGTTTTTACCCAGAGTTGGGCCCTCTCGATGGAGGTAATACCCTACTCTGCTTGATTAATATTGATGATATGGGTAGTACAAGAGTAGATCTACCACGAGATCAAGGAGGCTAAACCTAGAAGCTAGCCTATGGTATGATTGTTCTTAGATCCTCTGAGACTAAAACCCTTCGGTTTATATAGACACGAATAGGGTTAGGGTTACTGAGTCGGTTACAATGGTAGGAGATCTACATATCCGTATCGTAAGCTTGCCTTCCACGCCAAGAAAGTCCCATCCGGACACGGGCGAAGTCTTCAATCTTGTATCTTCATAGTCCAGAGTCCGCCAGCGGTGATAGTTCGACTATCCGGACACCCCTAATCCAGGACAACCTCGGTCATTATTGAAGCACTTGAAGCCAAAGAGTACAACATTGATGGAGTTAGGACACTATTCGTGCGTAATTGAAGTACTTTGGAGTATTCGAGATGGAACCCGCCCTGCAATGCGAAGACAAGGCATGCGCCCGGACTCATCGTCATTGAAGCCTGGTTCGGGGGCTCTAACGAGGAGTCCTGGATTAGGGTATCCGGAACAGCGGACTATATACATCGTCGAGACTATTGAAGCGTGAAGATACAAGACTCAAGACTTACGTCCGTGTCCGAATGGAATTCTCCTTGGCGTGGGCGGCAAGCTTGGCGATCCGGATATTATATTTCCTTCCTTGTAACCGACTGCCGTCAAAACCTAGCCCTCTCGGTCTATATATAAACGGAGAGGTTGGCCTTAGAAGGCGATCACAATTACAATCATACCATCATAGGCTAGCTTCTAGGTTTAGCCTCTCTGATCTCGTGGTAGATCTACTCTTGTACTACCCATATCTTCAATATTAATCAAGCAGGAAGTAGGTTTTACCTCCATCGAGAGGGCCCGAACCTGCAAACATTGTGTCCCCTACTTCCCCGTTTACCATCAGCCTAAGACGCACAGATCGGGACCTCCTACCCGAGATCGCGGTTTTGACACCGACGAAGTGAGCCCTTCACGAAGATGCATGTCGCCCGTGGGCGCTTGATGAGTTGGTCCTGGGGCTACATGTTGCCATGCGGTGCCTTGGCTGGTTGGGCTGGCAGCTGCACGAGAACGGCGGTGGAAGCTTGGTTGGAGTGGACCTGGCGGTGGCCCTGCTGGCGTCCTTGGTGAGGGCCTTGCCAGGTGGCCCGGCAAGGGTCTTGCCATGTGGCCCGACAAGGGTCTTGCCGTGGCCTTATTTGTCGTCCCGGCAAGAGCCTTTCGAGAAGTCAGTGGCCTTCCTTGGCAAGGATCTTTCCGAGGATCATCGTCTTCTGATCCTCATCTGATCTTGAATATGTCTTCACAAAGATCTGCATGCCACCACAGGGGTGCCTTCCCGAGCCCTGGCCCCACATGGATGATGGCGTTGGGGAGCGTGGGCTCAAGGGTGGCTCGCTCTCTTTGGTGTGGGGGCGAGCTGCCCGGCAAGGTCTTGTCGGGGCTGCTTTGAAACTTCTTGACAAGGGTCTTGCCGGGGATCTGCCCGTCCCTCTGCTCTTTGTGGTCTTGGCCTTGGCGTTGCTCTGTTTGTCTTGGGCTTTGGTCTTACCTTGGCTTACCTCCTCTGCTATGCTTGGTGTGACCGCGGGCGCGCTCCGACTGCGTGTGTACAGGTAAAGGGGTACAAAAGTGCGCCCCGGTGGGAGTAGGACTCCCCTTGGGGCGCGCCTAGGAGGCCGGCCTCCTCCCCCTCCTCCACTCCTTCATATACGGGGAGGGGGGCACCCCATAGACACACAAGTTGATCATTGATCTCTTAGCTTTGTGCGGTGCTCCCCTCCACCATAATCCACCTCAGTCATATCGTAGCGGTGCTTAGGCGAAGCCCTGCGTCAGTAACTTCATCATCACCGTCATCATGCCTTCGTGCTGACGGAACTCTCCCTCGACACTCTGCTGGATCGTGAGTTCGTGGGACATCACCGAGCTGAACGTGTGCTGATCGCGGAGGTGCCGTATGTTCGGTACTAGGATCGGTCGATCGTGAAGACGTACAACTACATCAACCACATTGTCATAACGCTTCCGCTTACGGTCTCACGAGTGCGTGGGCGACCTCTCCCCTCTCGTTGCTATGCATCACCATGATCTTGCGTTAATGCGTA
This sequence comes from Aegilops longissima, assembly GCA_021605205.1. Lineage (NCBI taxonomy): Eukaryota > Viridiplantae > Streptophyta > Magnoliopsida > Poales > Poaceae > Aegilops > Aegilops longissima. Next base: position 750,746,554 of record CM038677.1, on the reverse strand, counting down.
GGAATTTTTGAAAGTGTCGTTCCCCAACGGTGGCATCCGAGCCAGTTTTATGCGTAGATGTTATATGCGAGTAGAACACAAGTGAGTTGTGGGCGATACTAGTCATCTGCTTACGGTATGTCATACTGATTCGGCGGTATTGTTGGATGAAGCGGCCTGGACCGACATTACGTGTCCGCTTACGCGAGACTGGTTCTACCGGCGTGCGCCGCTGCAATACGTGGTGGCAGGTGTCGGTTTCTCCAACTTTAGTTGAATCGAGTGTGGCTACGCCCGGTCCTTGTGAAGGTTAAAACATCACATACTTGACGAAATATCCTTGTGGTTTTGATGCGTAGGTAAGAATAGTTCTTGCTCAGTCCGTAGCAGCCACGTAAAACTTGCAACAACAAAGTAGAGGACGTCTAACTTGTTTTTGCAGGGCATGCTGTGATGTGATATGGTCAAGACATGATGCTAAATTTTATTGTATGAGATGATCTTGTTTTGTAACGAAGTTATCGGCAACTGGCAGGAGCCATATGGTTGTCGCTTTATTGTATGAAATGCAATCGCCATGTAATTGCTTTACTTTATCACTAAAGCGGTAGCAGTAGTAAATAGAAGCAATAGTTGGCAAGACGACAACGATGCTACGATGGAGATCAAGGTGTCGCGCCGGTGATGATGGTGATCATGACGGTGCTTTGGAGATGGAGATCAAAGGCACAAGATGATGATGGCCATATCATATCACTTACATTGATTGCATGTGATGTTTATATTTTATGCATCTTATTTTGCTTAGATAGACGGTAGCATTATAAAATGATCTCTCACTAAATTTCAAGGTATAAGTGTTCTCCCTGAGTATGCACCATTGCGAAAGTTCATCGTGCCGAGACACCATGTGATGATCGGAAGAACATGGCTTGGCGGTGGCTCTGTCTCGTGGATCGCGATAATTCTTTCTCCCTGATTTTTTCTAGAAATATGTGATTTTATAGTATCGGGAAGTGCGTCTGCATGAGGCCACAGTGGGTACAACCACACAGGCGCGCCAGGAGAGGGGGGCGCGCCCTGGTGGGTTGTGCCCACCCAGGTGCCCCTCTCCGGCAGGTCTTGGCTCTAGAAATTATTATTATTGATATAAAAAATCCTCGCAAAGTTTTGTTCCATTCCGAGAACATTTATTTCTGCACAAAAACAACACCATGGAAGTTCTGCTGAAAACAACGTCAGTCCGGTGTTAGTTTCATTCAAATCATGCAAATTAGAGTCCAAAACAAGAGGAAAAGCGTGAGAAAAAGTAGATACGTTAGAGACGTATCAAGCATCCGGGTTCTGTCGGTGTACAAAAGTAGGGGCTCTGCTTTTGACCCCTTTACTTGTGCACGGGCAGTCAGAGCCGCCCGCCACGGCCACGCATAACAGGGCAAGAAAGGGAAGCCGGAGAGAATCCGAAGGCACAAAACCAGCAACAACGACAAGGACCAAGGCCACAGAGATCGGATGGACGAAGCAGGTTTCCCCGGCAAGGACCCTTGCGGGGGCAGCTCGCCCACACCGGCTGAGCGAGCCACCTTTGAGGCCACCAATGCTTGAAAAACGCGTTGGACAGGGCTCGGGAGGCACCTCAGTGGTGGCATCACAGATCTTT